>CM038680.1:654138932-654298932 GCA_021605205.1 Aegilops longissima
AGAGAGGGGAGAAGGGCCAAGAGGTGGCGCGCGCCTCCCCCCTGCCCAAACCGAATGGGACAAGGGGTGGGGGCGCGGCCCCCCTTTCCTTCTCCCTCTCCCTCTCTTTCCTTCTCTCCTACTCCGAATAGGAAAGAGGAGGGGAATCCTACATGGACTGGGGAGTCCTAGTAGGATTCCCCACACCTGGTGCGCCCCCCTTGGTTCGGCCACCTCTTCCCTACCATCCTTTATATACGTGGCCAGGGGGCACCCCAAAGGCACTCAAGATTTTTCTTAGCCGTGTGCGGTGCCCCCTCCACAGTTACACACCTCGGTCATATCATCGTAGTGATTAGGTGAAGCCCTGCGCCGGTAACTTCATCATCACCATCGCCACGCCGTCATGCTGACAGAACTCTCCCTCGGCCTCAACTGGATAAACAGTACGAGGGATGTCATCGAGCTGAACGTGTGCTGAACACAGAGGTGCCGAACGTTTGGATCTAGGATCGGTCGGATCGTGAAGACATACGACGACATCAACCGCGTTGATATAACGCTTCCGCTTTCGGTCTACGAGGGTACATGGACACACTCTCCCACTTGTTGCTATGCATCACCTAGATTGATCTTGCATGATTGTAGGAATTTTTTTGAAATTACTGAGTTCCCCAATATTGATCACCTCATCAAAGCGTATGTTCCAACTCCCAATATTTCAGGTTTTCCTGAAGATCAGCGATTTGACTTTCTTTCTTGCTCAGATCAGCCTACATACAGATAATCATTTGATAAGGGTTAAGGTGAAGAGTTGAAGTACCAACCCCACAACAAGTTATGCCCTTGGTACTTGGGGGCTAATGCATATTTGCTTTTCATCCTACAATTTCTATATAAAGTCCCAAGCTCAATACAAGTATTCAACTTGGCACTTGGGGGCTAATGCCTATTTGCTCTGTCCTTGAGTAATGCTGGAATTCTTATGTTATACAAGTCCCGATTTAACTACATTAAGTTGAACCGGCCCTTGGGGGCTACTTTCCATAAGTACAGCTGTGTTCAGGATTATATTGGGAAGGCCCGGTTTAAGTTGACATCTTAAAACCGTCACTTGGGGGCTATCAGAGTTGACAGTTTGCAATATACAAGAAGAGAGTCATATGAAATTTACCTCATATTTGTCCTTCATCATATTTACCAGACCGGCTTCATAATGACGGCTGGTATATAACCGGTTCAGATAACCGGAATGAAGATCTTGGGGATTCAAAGCGGCATAAGTTGCTAAATCGGCATTCCACTTGCCTTTACCAAACGCAGTAAATTCATCCTTTGCAGTGTGCTTGGACAAGGCGACAGGATTACCTGGCTCGGAATGGCCAAAGCCAGTAATAACAACATCGTCATCCTTGGCTTCGCCGGTTCGCACTGGGGTCGCCAGTTTATCCGTATGCGTTGGTGGACTCGCTGTCTTGTCAGTTTGAGCAGGACTCGTGGGTTGATTTGAAGGGCCGGTGGTATCAACATGTGCCTCTTCAACAGTAACATCATGATCTTGCAATGGTGGGTCGGTCAGCATATCATCCTGGATGTGTTCCTCAGGATTTGGTATTTGGGTCGGTTCAGGAGCATCGTCTTCTGCCGTTTTGTCCAGGCGAGCTTTCTTGCTTGGCCTAGGCTTGGTCCTGAAAGGAAAAAGATGGATCAGTCCAATGAACATTGAAAGTGGTATACCAAACAACATTATCAGGAATATGGCTCACCCAAGCACTGTCTCGAGTGGTGGGAGTTGGGTGCCTGTCGACTCGCCAGAGGAAGAATGAGAAGTCACCTGATAATCGGAGTCAGATGGATTAAGAGGTTGACGAATGCAACCCGCTTTAGGATAAGCATTGACGAAACAGTTAGAGACCTCTGAACGGTGTTTCCGAACCGGACTGTTCGGTAAACCGATGGAGGTGACTACCTGGCTGTTGTGCCGGGTTGCGCGACGAGCTTCATGCTGTTGTGTCTTCATAAGAAAGTTTCGATCCTAGTAAGCAAGAGGATGAGAAAATTTAACTTTCCGGTTTGCCCGACGGATTTTTACTGAAGGTAAAGGGTTTGAGTCGGAAGAAAGAGCGATTACCTCTACAACATCAGCATGACTGACTTCAACATCATCCTGGCAATAATCATTATGAATAACGTGTGAAAAATAAACCAAGCGAGTCAAGTTCTACCACAAGATCCGGATTACCCACATCATCGTCAGTCGGTGGATCGGAGGAGGCAGTGGTTTTCTTTCTATTGGCTGGTTTCTTCACAACTCTGGTCTTGGGCCGGGTTATTTTCTCCGGTTTCTCTTGTGGAGTTTTCCTGCTCCAAAATGGATCATCACCCTGTTTGAAAGATGTTAATATCAACAAAGAGTACTTAAACATAGTCAGATTTCATAAAACCATAAGATATGAGTCTTACGGCTGGCGGTTTGTTAATGGCAGAAAAGGGAGCCAGGCCGGTTTGGGCACAAGCAGCTTACGGTTCGTTTAACATCCTCTTAACAGCCTCGAGAACTTCATCGTCTGTCACCGGATCTCAATATGCCGTGAGGGTCTTTCACATCTTCTGTATTTGCACATCAAACCGGGCGCAGCTTAGGGCGATACTCCAAGATATCCAGAACAATCAAGATCAACTCCTGTCAACCCGTTGGCCATGAAGGCCCGGAGCTTGGATAGTTGAGGGGCATATTTGCTTCTTTCCTTAGCAGTCAGTCTGTGAGGGAGGGGATGTGTGTTGCTTAGCCGCTCCGGATGGTAACCCGGTAAAGGATTTTTCCCTCAGGAGAGGTATCTTTGCAGTAAAACCATGTTGAATTCCACTCTTTGGGATGGCTGTGCAGTTTGGCGTGAGGGTAAGTGACCTCTTTCTGCTTTTGAATCGCCACACCACCCAACTCAGTGTTGGGACCGTCAGAAAATTCAGTGCGGCGGTTTAGATGGAAGCAATCTCTGAACAAATCAACTGTGGGCTCCTCTTGAAAGAACACCTCACAGAGCACTTGAAAGTGACATATATTGGTTCTGGAGTTGGGGCCAATGTCTTGTGGACGCAGTTGGAAGTTGGCCAAGACATCCCGATAAAACTTTGAACCGGGTGGACTGAAGCCCCGGGCTAAATGATCAGCAAAAACAACAACTTCTCCATCCTTGGGTTCTGGAGGACTCTCCGGGCCAGGGACCCTCCAATGAATAACATTTTTTTTTGCCTAAAGTGCCGGTGCTGACTAAGTTATCCAGTTGTGTTTCAGTCACCCGAGAAGGGACCCAGTTGCACTCGTACACTTGTTTGGCCATGGTGCAATCTGCAAAGTAGTAATGCCGGTTCAAGAATATGTTGGCAGGCTATACATTGATGCATTCATTGCTAAACCAGAAGAAGTTGCTTATAAACCGGAATTCTGCAAGGTAGCAATACATAGCTAGGAAATCTTGGCGGTTCAACAAGGGGACTAATGGTATATGCCGAGTTGTCAATTTTTCTACAAAGTTAAACCGCCTAGTCTGAAACATTGATGAATCAAGAGTGGATGTGCGAAAACAGGTTTCACAAAAGTATTTCACAGTTTTGGATCTGGAGCATATTCAGAAAAGAAATAAATATTCAAGGTCCAACATGGAGCGGTACCGAATCAATGAGCAAGGGTGCAGGGAGATCTATTGCCTTGAGATGCGCAAGTGACAGCGGATGCTAAAAAACTACTGCTACGCAGAACAAGGATTCACAGACTTAACTAAAAGTTATCAAATGAGCAAGAAGCAAGCGATGAACACCGAAGAGCATGGAAACCCTAGAACAGATCTATGGTGAAAAGATAGAAGACTTACCAGAGCTGAGGAAGAAACGGAGGACCGCCGCGATGCTCTGGTATGCTGAGGGTGATGCAGCGGCCAAGGTTGGTGCAGAAGTTGACAACGGCGGCGGAGCTCCGAAGCTGGGCGGCGCGAGGAAGACGAAGCAGAGGGGCATGAAGGGAAAAAAAGAAATGACCCTTCGGTCTTATTTATAAAGCAAGGGACATGTGTCAGGCGCGAGAATCAAGGGGCCGCGAGTTTGGAAACGGACCTGTCGCCTCGATTGTCGCAGGTCTATTAAACAAAAAAGGTATTGTGGATAGTTTTTATGACAGGTGACGTCACGCCGGTTTACGATGACCAGAGAAGATGACATCATGGCGGTTCACCCAATTACACAAAGTTGCTGAAGACGAAGTTTTTTGCTGAGGATTGACATGAACCTGTTCAAATCAATCTGGGGCCTAATGTTGGGGATATTACTACTGGGCGTAAACCGGCCAGGACAGGCCGGGTTGACTTCATTAGTAGTTGAGTATATTAAATCCCAAGTAGGCAGATGAGAGCTTAAGGCCCATAGCCGGTTTAAAGCCTGTAGCCGTAAACCGGCGTGGATATGTAACTTGTATTGTAAGTTAGGAATAGCAGAGACCGAGCCGGATACATCTATAAACCGGCGTCGGGATTCTGTGAACCGACGGGCACCACCCATGTATATAAGGGGACGACCCGGAGGCGATCCAGGACGACAGACAACAACTCGATACTTAGGCGAAGCTTGTTTGCTCCCTAGTCATCGAAACCCCCATCAATTCCATCACAACTAGACGTAGGCTTTTACCTTCATCGAAGGGGCCGAACTAGTATAAACTCTCTTGCGTCCTTGTGTCCGCTTTAACCCCTTCAAGCTAACCCGTAGCGATGGCTCCACGACTAAGTCCTTTCATGAGGTCATCTGCCGTAACAAAACCATGACAAGTACTGTAATTTTTTTTACTTTATGCTTTCTCCAGTGTGCTTTTAGTTCCGAAATGTAATGTATGATTTCTTTTCAGCAGTATTAAATCAATTTGCAGAAATGAAGAGAAAAATATGAGTATGCACAGTTTTTTTGCAAGTAGTTCAAGCGCTCCTCGTGTCGAACCTGAACCTATCCCAACCATCCCAGCTAATGGGAACCCAGATCCCCTTCCCTTGACTGTTGTGAGCATAGTTCCTCCTTCAACTAATGAGAGCAATGATCCCTCAACCCCAAGCGATGAGAGAAATGATACCACATTTGATGAGAGTACAAACCAACCAAGGAAGCCTATACTAGAATTTCATCCAAGTCAAATTATTCCTGATCCAGGACTTAGAATACCTATTAGAAGATTATGCCCCTGAAATTAGAAGTGATGTGAGAAGAGCTTATTTGTTGAACAAGCAAAACCAAGCTAGGACTTCTTTCCAGTAGTATTTTGGGAAAGTTTGAGCACATTTGGCCAAATGGACTAGGAGATAGTAGTAATTTAGCTAAGCAGATTCAAAATTTGATTCAAAATTTAATATTTTTCAAAAATTCCAGAAATATTTCAGTAAATACTACATGTTTCTAGTAGTATTCTGGGAAAGTTTGAGCACATTTTGCCAAATATACTAGGAGATAATGGCTATTTAGCTAAGTAGATTCAAAATTTGGTTTTTAATATTTTTCAAAAGTTCCAGAAATTTTCCACTAAATAATAGATGTTTCCAGTAGTAATCTGGGAAAGTCTCAGCTTATTTGGACAAAAGAATTACGAGATGATGTTGGTTTTCTTCAAACGAACATTTCATTTTTGTCGCCGTTAACTTTGAGCCCACCCTCCATTTTCTTTCTGGATTCCCCACTGCTTAGAATTGTACAATGTTGGCAATTCGCTGTAATCTTTCTCCTGCTGATCACAGCTTAGTCAATTCAGCATTGATTTTATTGTATCATATCATGATTAGTCTTGCTCAATTTGCTGCTTTCTTGAGCTTCGCTAGGTCAGGTAGTGCATTTTCCACTTCAATGAAGACTTACCATCTTTCCTTTGCTGCAGTTTAATTCTAGTTAAAAACAAAGAACCATGTAATATCATTTTTGTTTGTACACTTTATCTTTATATGCTCAAATACCACCTTTTTCTATTCTAGAAAGCAGCAGGTGCCATCATGCTGAGTTTAGCTTATTGATGGTTCTAGTTTGCCCAGCCTGCTACTAATGGCTTCTCTCCACCCCTCCTCTCTCTCTCTCTCTCTCTCTCTCTCTCTCTCTCTTTCCAGTGTAGTGTTGTTGCTCTTGCTTTATGGATAGCACAGGTTGCTTGCCATCAAAACTTCTCCCAGATATGTTTTAGGAAATGAGTGTTTGTTGTTTTTTGATGTTTTAGGAAACAGATGTTATCATCGGCGAGTTTAGCTTACTGATAGTGCTAGTGTTCTCAGTTTAGGAGTAGGAATCCTCCTCCTCCTCCTCCTCCTCTCTATCTACTCTTTAGTCTTTGCAATTAGTTTTTCTAAGATGATGCTACTAATCGATTAGTGAATTACATTTAGGGGATATAGAGTTGTTCATGGATGTATTGGTTGTCTGTAACAATTTGTGCAAATGTTCTTTTGCTTGTTTGCAACTATCATCATTTCACAATCTGTGACAGCCCGCTACCTGGGTAGTACTGAACTTAAGCAATATTTGATAGTTAGACTGTACTTGCTCCCATTAGACAGGAAAATACCAGTATGTCTATCTATGTAATAGTGGAAACCATGATCCATTTCAACCAATGCCAGACATACATTATGAAACACATGAAGTAAGGCTATTCTGTCATAGCCTTTTGTTTCTTTTTCTCCCTGCTGCACGAGTGCAGATGATGCGATTACTGCGGCTGTATTTTTGTATGAGACTCCGCAAGGACTCTGTTTGTTTTGTTTGGTCATAGATCTGGGTAGTAGGGTCACATTCAACATCGTAAAGTTTTTGGAGGAAATGGTGGAATGCTAAGTTTGATTTCTGGCTGTTTTGTGCAGGTTTCTTTGTGACAATCTGGATTGCCGTGCTGATGTCAAAGTAAAATTATAGGGACACTATTCCATGAAGGTAGGCTGATTCGAAGGTTCATGCTTGTTTGTTGAACTTTTGGTGATTTTGAGTAATAATGTGAAACCACCCCCTTTTGTTTCTGTGTTGGTTACTATTCTTTACTTTTTTCCTCCGGTCATCTTCCAGTGTTCAAAGACATAGATGTAACTTTTGACCAGGGTTTCAGACTTCACATGATGTGTAGTTAACTTTTGATCAGCGTTCAACATCATGGATGATTTGAACTTATTATTAAGGAAATACATAATAAGTGTATAGTTATTTTGAAGTTTGAATAGCAAGTTATGTTCATAAATACAACTGCCAGAATTATGTACTGCACACTATCTATAAACTAGAGTATTGTAAAAATGATTCGATGCAAGTTATATTGTAGCGTCCTGCATCCATTCAGATGAGATTTTGTAGTTTTTCCTGTTGTACAACAACCACATATACCATAAACCAATTTCTAGACTAAATTATAGAAATGATGGGGAAATATGTACATAACTCTCTACAAGTAGTTATGTGCATATGCATACACAGTTGTACATAAGCATGCACAAGCTATATTGAACCGAGTAATGATTTATCAAATTTCAATCTTACTAATATAATTTCTTATTGATTCTTTCCATGGAATGCGCCCTTAGTGCTCTTCCTCTGTCCTACTAATTTTGCTCTATTTTTTTATCTTTTAAGTTTCCCCATCAATCATGATGGTGGAAGTGGAACTATATAGAGCAGTTAGAGATACTTGAGAGTATAACAAGGTCAGGGCTGTTCATTCGCACTTGCAGTTGCACCATTTCTGACTTTGCAATCAATATGAGTAGGTGTAAGACTGCATTGTGTTCTTTTGCACTTGCACTTGAAGTCTTTGTGGCTGCTAATTTGAAATGATATGCTGATCTATAGGCTGGTGCTCTATTTTTTCGTCCCCTCAATACTGGCTGCACTTACTGATAGTTGCATGATGATTTGTCAAAAATCTCGAGAAGTATCTCAGAATTGTACAATGTTGGCAATTTGCTGTAATGTTGTTTCTGCTTCTGATCATAGCTTAGTCATTTCAGCGTTGATGTTATTCTACTGTATGATGACTAGTCTTGCTCGATTTGGTGCTTTCTTGAGCATTTGCCACTTCAATGAATGGAAGACTTACCATCTTTCCTTTAGTGCAGTTTAATTCTAGTTAAAAACAAAGAACCATGTAATATCTATTTTTGCAAGTACACTTTATCTTTATATGCTCAAATACCACCTTTTGCTATTCTAGAAAGCAACATGTGCTATCATACTGAATTTAGCTTATTGACGATTCTAGTTTTCCCAGCCTGCTACTAATGGCTTCTCTCCACCCCTCCTCTCTCTCTCTCTCTCTCTCTCTCTGTCCAGTGTAGTGTTGCTGTTCTTTCTTTATGGCTAGGACACATAGGTTACCGTCAAAACATCTCCCAAGATATGTTTTAGGAAATGAGTGTTTCTTGTTTTTTGATGTTTTAGGAAACAGCAGGCGTTGTCATCGTCGAGTTTAGTTACTGATAGTGCTAGTGTTCTCAGCGCAAGGACTCCTCTTCATTCTCTCTCTCCCTCCCTCTCTCTTTCTCTCTGTCTCATGGCTGCCGGTGCACCACGTCTTCCATATGATTCAATCCAGTTTCTTCCCCCTCCAGTACCTCCAGCGGGCCTCACTTTTTGGGAGATCCTTGGAATCGCCCTCATCGTCATCTTAGGTGTTGCTGTCCTTGTGATTGTTGTGTTGGGTGGAATTTACATCCTGCTGAAGATGCTGCTCAAGCAGGAGCGAAGCGACCCAGGAAACGACGGCGGTGGCGGGGATGTGGAGCTCGCTGCCATAGCAGAGCTTCCACCAGCTCCCCGGCACGACCCACACCTACGCCCTGTTGCGTGACTACATGAGGTATGTGTGTCCTTTTGTTTCTCTTTCTGTCAAGGGCTTGTTTGGTTGTCCAGAACCCCCCGAGATCCTGGCATAATCCCTGGGGAAGGAATCCACAGTGTCCCTCCCATCCTTGACTTCCTATGCCTCCCTCCGGTGATTGCCGCTCCCACAGCCTCTTCCTCAAGCAGATCCTGTACCTGCTACCCAGCATACGTGGCATCTTCCCAGCTCAGATCTCAGGACTTGTCATGTTCGTAGCACTTTTTTTGACACCTGAAACAGTAGGAGAGGCTCCTACTGTGTAATAAATTAATAAGAAAGAGTACTGTACTATAAGTTAGGAGAGACGAAGTCTTCTTTCAGTCTAGAAAGCCAGGAGTTTCTTGGTGGTATCCCTCTGAAGTGCTTATTGTTTCGTTCTTTCCAAATGCTGCAAGCAGATTGAAGGAAGATCTACATGAACAGTAGTGGTCTAGTCCATGAATTTCTTGCTGATTCAACCCATTGGAGACGTGTTCCTTGGCTGCAGTCCTGCATGCCAAGTTCAGTCCAGCAGTTGAGACTAAAAGAGCATTCAAAGAAGAGATGTTCCACAGTTTCTTCTAAGCATGTTGCACATAGTAGGCATCCGAAGTCGTTCCCAATGTTATAGTGTCTTCTCTTTAGCACATTTCTAGCGTTGAGCCTATCAGAGAGGAGCAACCAACCAACTTACATTGTTGCTTTGGATTTCCAAATCCAAGTGTAGGCTTGATGTGCTTGAATGTCCTTGAAATAGAAGGTGAAGTATTTGTTGGCAGAGTAATATGGTGATCCCCATATTCATGTCCACTCATCATGGATTAGTGGGTCTTGTCTTCGCAGCATTATATTGTATATCTTCTATGAGAGAAAAAAAAATCCGATGAACACATCCATTCTTTAGGGGGGTAAGTATATCCGAGAAATATTGGATGGCCACCATCAACGGTGCCTTGATATTCTTAGGATGGAATCCCACATCTTCTAAGCTCTATGCGACCATCTTAGATCCAAAAATCTTCTACGAAATTCAAAAGGAGTTAGCGTTGAAGAGCAACTAGGGATGTTTATGTACATGCTTTCCAGGATGCGAGTTATCGTACGCTGACTGATAGGTTTCAACTAGGGATTATACTAAAGATAAGTTTGTAAGGCTTAGTTGAGCGAGTATTCCTTTGAAGCTCGGTTTTCATCTGGCAGTATTCCTAATCAATCTGGTGCTCTGATCATAGGTATTGTCCTTGCTTCTTTTATTTCCATTAGGTGAAGCATACCTTGCTTGCTCCTGGAGTCCCTTTGGCCTCAACGAGGCTCCGCTAGTGGGAGGGAGTAACATAATATTCTGGACATGTTATTTATTATCCACAATAGACCTGTGTTGAGAACTTGCAATTCTTGGAGCTATCATTTTTGCATTCAAAATCATATAGACCTGCTGCTGTCTAGAACATCTTTTCTTATTTAAGATGTTGTTTATATTGCTGCCATGTTGTTTCTTCATATCGGTGTTTTTTGAAAAATAATATGGTTTCTTTAAATTTAGTGACATGCTATGGCTACCTTGTACCATCTGGCTCCCCTTGGTAATTCAGGATTTTGTGCTAATATTTTTGACATACATGGTTGTTCTTGACATATGTGGTTGGTATCCTTCATAGAGCACAAAGTGTTCTTACTTAGCTAATGTTTTCCATTTTTTTTATTTTCAGGATGTCCTTTCACATGATTCTATGATTACCCGAGTCCACGAAGCAATCAATAATCTTCATGAAATATTTTATGTCTAAGCGCACAATGATTGAACAATTGCCTCAATAAATTTGGTTATGTAGCATGCGGACGAGACGAGACAAGTATGGCTCAATAAATTTGTAATTTAAACTACTGATTTTGAGCACTATGAGTTATCGGAACTAT
The DNA here is from genome assembly GCA_021605205.1 of Aegilops longissima. Taxonomy (NCBI): domain Eukaryota; kingdom Viridiplantae; phylum Streptophyta; class Magnoliopsida; order Poales; family Poaceae; genus Aegilops; species Aegilops longissima. The sequence goes on from CM038680.1 coordinate 654,149,686, forward strand.
GTTCAAATGGATGATTGCAAAAATATTATCCTTTTTTTGATGTGGTTGTACTGTTATATTATAAATAAAAAATTTAGCTCATTTTATACCTGTGCAATTTGTGTGGAAGTGCAGTCTGTGCTGTTGAAAATTCTGTACGTGTGTATTATTAGAAAGTCTGTGCTGATGAAAAGCTATACGTTTGGGTGCCATGCATATTTGAACATATATGTAGTGTTGCAACTTGGGCACCATGTATATTTTACAACCGGATTGAAACTGGAGCCAACTTACAGGGGTGGCAGAAAAACAACATTCCAAGCGGAGGCTAGAAGCGGAATGGAAATACAACCCTGTGGCATGTATTCGGTTGGAGGCTGGTATAATACAGGTGTAAAATGTTACAGGGGTGGCAGAAAAAGAACATTCCAAGCGGGGCCTAACGGGAAATGTTAGGGAATGGTATTGCTCTCGTGTGGCGGTCTACTCCTTGGATGATAGGAGTGCCATTAGCTTGCTGCAATCGTCGCATCCTTTGGCAGGCAAGTATAGGAAAAGGACTTCCGATCTTCCCATCGAGCTGCCCCTTCTATGATTTGCAATTTACTTGCATGACAGCATCTTCGATATCAATCAAGAAAATTAAACTAGAATATGCTACTTTATTACTGTACCTTTCTTTTATTTTCAGAAAATTCCATACATGAAGGTTGGATTATTCCTCTTTACCCTAATAAAATTGCATGCTCGTCTTTGCAACTCAACCTGAAAAGGTAGTTAGTACAACTACCATTTTTTTGTCATAATCGATAATTTTAGATTGGAGTAAGGCCTCATTGTTGTCACATTCAAATACACTACTAGGAAAAAGCCTAGCAGTAGCGCTGATTTTTGGGCTAGCAGTAGCGCGGAGGACCGCCCTACTGCTATGGTGCTACAGCTAAAGGCTAGCAGTAGCGTTGGTTCACCCGCGCTACTACTAGCCCTACTTAGAAGTAGCACTTTATTAGGAACGCGCTACCGGTAGTTACTAGCAGCGCTGCTCTACCGCGCTACTACTATTATTACGTATTCTATTTCTTTTTTATTTTATGTCATATTCGTACACCATTATACAAGTTTTCATACAGTAGCAATTTAGAGATTGTTATTACATCATAATGAGTTATTACATCATTGGGTGAAAGAACCACGGATTAGTTTCAAGTGCATGGATCCAAAGTGACCAATAGAGTTTGTTATTACATCATAATGAGTTATTACATCATTGGGTGAAAGAACCGCAGATTAGTTTCAAGTGGATGGATCCAAAGTGACCATATGCAGTTCTTTCACCCAATGGCATAATAACTCATCATCATCATAATATCATTATCAACTTATTATGGTAATACATCATTATCATATAACAACTCCTCATCATCATCATTTTCGTCCATGAGACATCATATAACAACTTGGTCACTAGTTATAATAACAACCCCTCCTCCTCATCATCATAGTACCCATAATCACTACTCCTCCTCCTCCTCATCATCATCAACTCTAACACATTGTAGCACATAATAAAACTTCTCATCATCATCATAGTCATATATAATCAACACTAACTAGCTGTTCTTAATACCTAAGATCTACTACTCTCTCCTAGGTAAAATACCATAAAACAAATAAACCGGTCCATCTCCATAATGGAGAATGGAGATAAACCTATCTCCAACTTGTGGCTTGCGCACATTCATTATTATCTTCAATTAGTTGCGTGTGCGCATTCATCACTTTGCTCCATTATTTGATTTTGAGCCTTCCATCGTTTGAAGAGATTGAGTATGCAATGTGGTAAGCCTTCGAAGGAGTTGGTCGTAAGCTAACCATATACATATCACCTTCGATAAACATCAAGTCAGGCACAACCTCCTTCGGGAGCCTCTGTTGAAAAACATAATAGTAACATATACTAGCTAGAAGTCAGAAGGCTTATCTTAATAGAATAATGAAAAATAGAGTTTAGTTAGCAGGAAAACTAAACCGATCTGCACAAAATTCTAAATGGAAAACATATCAAGTTCATGCCAAGGGGTTTTGCATAACTCAAGATATGAACATGTTTTATGGCAACACGCTGGATATACTGAAAGTAGACATGGAGATGCTCAAATTCATATATAAAGTTATTCCATATGAAGCATGGTTGATTTACTATGCATTTTACAAAATGCGAAGTTCTGTTGACATCCAGGGACTTGGTGAAATTAACAAGTGTTAATCTGGCAGAATATTGCCTTAGGTACTTTAGTGTCTCAAAAACATAGTGATGCAAATATTTAGTGGGTATGAAAATGACATAGACTTAAAGTAGACATAAATTTTTCCAACTTTTATAGTTAGATCATATTCATATGATGCCAGGATTAATTACTATGGATCTTACAAAATGTAACTTTCTATAACAAAAGTTCATTTATATCATGTTGGTCACTTACATGCAAGAAATGAACATGTTAAAGATGATTAATATGGCAAGGATAGACATGACGTGTAAGTACACATTATGTAGTGCGAAACTCATGTAGGATGCAAATGCATGAGCTATAGGTCGATGGATATCATCATGCCAAGTTTATAAGTTTTAACAGATTCTGTCAGTTATATTATGATGCACTTTTGCCACAGAGTTTTCATCAAGCAAATTGATCCTAACGTAGATGAAAATGCCACCATTGCGTAGAATACAGAAAAAATGCACAACATTGATATAAGGCACGTTTTCATCGGATGCATGGATTAAAAGTTACAATGATTTTAATATAAGGTAGTGCAGGTCCTTTCAGCTAGGCGCTGCACTACACTGTGCAGCTCCTTTCAGCTAGGCGCTGCATAACCAGGAGTGGGGCCCGGGGTGCCACGCTGGCCAGGTGTGTCGCACCTGTCAGTAAGGCGCTGCACGATGTAGTGCCTACCTATCGGGCGCTACACAAAAGGGTCAGCTGGGTGATTTTTTTATTAACGATTCATTTTGTGAATTCGTTCTGTCCATAGGTCAGATTCTTCGTTTTTGCCACAAAATCCTGATCGCAATCTTGATCACAGGAGTCTGCGATTTTTTCCATCCATTTAAGAGAGAGAGAGAGAGAGAGAGAGAGAGAGAGAGAGAGAGAGAGAGAGAGAGAGAGAGAGAGAGAGAGAGAGAGAGAGAGAGAGAGAGAGAGAGAGAGAGAGAGAGAGAGAGAGAGAGAGAGAGAGAGAGAGAGAGAGAGAGAGAGAGAGAGAGAGAGAGTACAATCTGGTTGGTGGCAACCGTGCTTTTGGTGTTGGGCGGAGGCGTTCATGTGTTGGCGGCGGTTAACCAGGTGACAAATGACCCTTACCTAAAAAAAGATGGCAAATGACCCATGAATATATTATGTGGTACAAATTATTGTTCTTGACTATTTATGTTACTCATGAATGAATTACTTGGGATTATAAAAAGTATATGAAAGCTTGTATGGTTTTGGAATTTACTTGACAGTTATGAGAAAAATCAGAATCATGTGTGATGGTTTTCAAGTATTATGATTTTCCCGAATCACTCGAGGACTTGGCAATCAAACCTAGTCCTTTTTGAATAGTTGTAACTTTGATGAACGCATTGAATTTTATAGTTGCACCTAACATTAGTCCAGCCATCAATCTGGCAAATCTTTACTATTACAAGACATATGATAATCAACCAGTCTGACTTCAGTAACACTCTGATACCACCCCATGTTCGAGTCTTTGCTATACTACTAATTTCCATCAAACCGTTTACAAGTGAAGTGGTAACAACTATAGCGAGTAGAGAGGGGAGACAAATGGTTTAGTGAAGAGGTAGTAGATGTGTCCAAGAAACCAGAGGCTAGTTTTCGCTAATTAATTGAACAATTTTCTCCTACTTAATTAATGAATAGAACCCTAAGGGCTCCTGTAAAAAATGGTGGAAATTAACACTGAGAACCACAGAGTTCCATGATGTATCTTCCTAAAGAGTAGGAGGCGTCAGGGGAAACTAATGGGAAAAGCTAGGGAGTGATATTGCTCCCATTCTCCAATCTCTTCCATCAATGATCGGTGTGCCGTGGTCGATGCAGTCATACCATCCTTCAATGATCACAAGGAAGGGTAGTTGGGGTGAGGAAGGTGCTATCAGAGGATGAGAATAGAGAATTGGGAGGAGGAAAACCAATCGCTCACTTTCATCACCAATGGGTTTAGGGTTTAATGACACGAGAACACACACACACGCGCGCGCGGGGTCCCGATTAAATGTTGGCCTAATGACCACTTGAATCCGACTACAAGAGGACGATCTTGCACCTTCGGTCTGCAACTAGTTCGGTACTCTAAATGATCATCGAAAGCGAGCAAGAAGACCCAGTGTTTGACACTGAACCATACTACAGGCAAGGCCCTCCAGCCGAAGTTGATCACCAGCTATCGGCAACCTGGACTGCCTACCTCAGTATGCGTCAGGAGATCCGAGAACCACAGGTCCATCATCAGCTGCAGCAGGATCTGGTGGAGCACCTATGGAGGCTCAAGGGCGAGGCCGGGAATGACGTGCGATGAAACTTGAGTTTTTGTTTGTTAAACTATATAATTTGTAGTGAACTATTTGTTGAACACGCCGAACCACGCCAAACTATGTGACGAAATAATTGATTTATATATTTGTATGCGAAAATTAATGCCGAAACACGCCGAACAGGTTAGAATAGGGGCCAATTCACGCAGATATCGGACCGTTTTTGGGCCGAAAGCTGGGCTTAATACGACGCCTGGAGCCGACGGCTGGGTGCCGAACCGCCCCCAGCACCGAGTTTATCGCCGGCGCACCCCCAGGCCCCTCTTTTTCAGCGCCCTGGGGGGCGAACAGCTGGAGATGCTCTAAGGTCGACCTCCCAATGAATAACCGCTTTGTGGTCCCATCCCTACCGGCCACGGATTAGCTGTTGATGGTCTCAAGTAATCAATCATTTTTAAGCTGTCCATAGTGGTGGTATCATAGCCCGTAACATATACTCGGGACTAGTGAAGACGCTGATGTGGCACACAATTAAAGAAGAGAGAGGGTTAGAAGGTTAAAAAAAGGGTTAGAATAACATAAATAGATACTCTATTATAATGAATGTTATGCTAATAGGAGTATGTGTCACGCATGGTAATAAATAAGAGCATGTATGGTACTATTGTATAATATTATGCACTATGAAAGTAGTATCATACACTAATATCATATGCATGATATTAATATATGATACTCTCCACTATGAGTAGTCTTAAATAACATTCGGAGTGATGTGCTAGTATCATGCAATCTCTTAATTAGTTCAGAACTCCTCATGCAATGAACAAGTATTGTACCAACCCCACCCCCATCCATGAATGCACCTTTTTGTCGTCTTTTTATACCGCCCCATGTTCGAGTATTTGTCACAGTATTGGTCTCCGTCAATCCATACACAAATGATGTGGTAACAACTATAGCAAGCAATGAGGAGATGTGTCTAACAAAGGAGAAACTAGTTAAAATAGTGTGAGGAAAAAATGTAGCTAATCTATGCATGGCGCGTCTTGATTAAGAATAGGAGGTGTCGGGGAAAATTAATGGAAGAAGCTAGGGAGCGGCATTGTTGCCGTGCTCCGGCCTCTTGCCAATACCTTCTGTGTTTCTCTACACTTCTTCCTTCAACGAACAACAGGCCTTCACCTCGCTGCACTCGGACCATTCCTTATCTGGCCATGTAGGAAATGGACTCCCGATCTTCCCGTCGAGCAGCTCCTCCCATGTTTTGTAGTTAAAATAAACTAGCAAACACAAGCTGGGTCTGGTCTGCCTGTACTCTGAACACTGAGAAAATATACTAACTAGATACAGTTTTTTGAGTCATACATTTTTAGAAAAATCTCGTACATAAAGTAGACCCTAATTAAGTTTGGAATTTCCTATTCAATTATATGTTGGATTATATGCAAAGGGTAATAAGTATGACTCTGTTCCCAAATAATTGACTTCTCCAGAATGGGTGGCAAAAAAAGCAAATACTATTGATATTAAAATGTTTACAACTGAAGATTTGTTTCTCCAAATTTAAGTTCACATTTACAAAATTGGAGCTGAGGGTTTCTTTGTGTATTGTGGTTACCAAAAAGGACTAAGCAACCAACCTATTCCATATCTTTTCAACTAATAGTAACTTTGACTAATCCACTGAATTGATAGCTTCACCTAACATTAGTACAGCCATGGAGCCGGCGAATCTTTATTATTAATAGCCAGATTCCAAGCAACCGGTCCGACTTCAATAACGCTCTTGATCATGTGCTATTACGCATCATACATACCTCCTCGTATCATGAATGAGTATTGTACCTCCTATCCCCTCCCTCTCCAGTAGCCATAAATACAAAGTTTTGCCATCTTTTTAATTATACCCCCCCGTGTTCGAATCTTTGCTATATTATTTATCAGCATCAAGGAGAGAGATGGTCTAGTGAAGAGGTGGCAAATATGTGAAAGAAACTAGAGGCTAGTTAAAATGTCGAAAGAAGAACACGCAACAGAGGGCCACAAAGTTTTATGGTGTGTTTTTCCTAAGAATAGGAGACGTCGGGGAGAATTCATGGGAAAAGCTAGGGAGCAGTATTGCTCCCGTGCTGCGGCTTCTAGCCTATTCCTGCCATGATAGCCTACACCTCTTCCTAATGGTGGAGCCATGACACGGCTGCCCCGGGCGGTGGCCCGAGCTGTGCCCTGGGTCGCGCTTTGGAGCAATAGCAATAGACGGAGAACTAAACAACAATTTCCATGGGTGAACGGTCATAGGCCGGGGACCTTTGTATTTTGTCCACGTTCTCTGAGGAACCAGGCATCACTGTTGCCTTTTGTTTAGAATAACAAGCTGTTCATCTTGCTGCGGTCACACCGTTCCTTCGGTGGCCTTGTGGGAAAAACACATCATCCCCATCCCGTCGACCAGGCCATCCATATGTTCTCAATTTAGACCAAACTAGTTCCAAATGCACGGCCTGTCGGGGCACTGGATGGATAGCTCGTTGTATTAGCACAGAGCATGGAGAAGACGGGTCCTGTACTTCTGCTTCGTTATGGCATCATGCGTGCGTGCTATAAAATGTTGCAACGACATGTCACATGGTAGCTAGCACACTGTGGCAGGGAAGCACTCAAGCAACCAGGTAATCAAAGAGGATAGAATTACGTGCAACACCGCAGGCTAATACATCTCTTAAGGTTAGCATGATCATACATGAAGTCAAGACCAAGAGCTTCGCTTGATTCTAGTTAAGGTTCTATTGGTTCTAGACAAGGATCTGTAAATCACATGCTAACCTGGTCGTCTGTCCTCTTCTCCTAAGGTTCCTACACATATCCAATATTCCACCGCCTTACCAGATCCAATCCTCCATCGTGTGTAGGAGCATCTCTAGCACTCTACCTAAAATTGAACTCCCGAAATGATCTCTCAAAACCTAACTCGCGATATTTGAGGAGTTAAAAAATGTGCACACCTAGCCTTTTTCCTACTCCTATAACTTAACTCCCTATAATTTACATTTGGTTCATGCAATTCATCAAACACCTATAGTGCAGTACACAAGACATGTACACACAACCTGCAAGCCCGCCAGGTGCATATCACACATACAAGGAACACCGAATTCACTTATTTCCTATAACAACGAATCGCATAGAAGCAATGTCATGTGTGCAACTCGTGACCTCTGAATTCATTCGTTTCCTATATAGTGTGTGTTGTGGAATCATGAATAGTGAATTTATTTGTTTGTTGTTGGTCTGCTATAGCATGGAACCCTGAACCCTGAATACATGTGTATGTCCCTTGTTTATAATATTGTAAAAATATGAGTTCCCTTGCAGTTGGTTCCAGCGTTTAATTGCTACCTTAGTGTGGGAATGCAAGTCCTAGTGTGTATTAGGTGAATACGTCAGTGCGGGTGGTGTTTAGTAAGTGGATACTTATGTTTCAGCAAAGGAAAGTACTTGAGCTTGCTCGTCTCCATTGGCTTGCATTGTGGCGAGGCTTTTCCAGGGGTTTATTTTTCTTCACATTGGACACAAAGAGATCTTTGACAATGTGAAGTATAGCTTGCTCTACGTTGAAGATGGATTTTGTGGAACATCAAGGATTCGACTGTAAGTTAGATGGGGTTTACATCAATGTTTTTTTTCTCTAGCGATCTTTAGTGCCACTTTGCACTAGTAGATAGTAAGGCCTAGGGTTCCATGTCCTCCCTGTGCTACAGGGGAGTCAAAATCCTCATCATGATCGCGTTTGCGGTTGTTTTGTCCACCAAAGCATTTACTAATTTGCAAGTACAGAACATGTAGTGTGCAAGTAAATAAAAGTTAGGTATTGTATTTATTTTGGAAGAAAATAAAAGGCAGCGAGTGTGGAACTAGTGGTGGTAGGTCTTGCGGAATTGTCCCTAACATGCTGCAAACTCCATTGACTAACATGTACCTATGATTGAAATCTTTAGCAAGCATCCATAAATACTAACAATTTATTAAGGTAAATCCAATCATAGGATTAAGTATGCATCCCATTTATCCCATTTTTACGTCTCCTCTACTCCGGGTTTGGTTTCTAGTCACTTTAGTCCCCCTTTGTAAATTCGACACAACACATTACTAACCCTCAACTGTGATCCAACATAAGCACGCGCTCATATATCAGTACAAGTGAACAACACCATATCATAACATCCAATTCATACCATTTCCGCATGACAAAAGAAAAATACCCAAATATATTGGTAGTGCAATAAATCATTGTATAATAATTCATCACATAAAGCGACATGTTTAAGTAGGGTATTATAGAATTTGTGGATGACTAGACCATTGTATAGACGAGGGATTTGGAGATGGAGATGATCGTAAAGTCGATGAAAATGATGGTGGTGATGATGGCTCCTCCGACGCATTCCAGCGACACCGAACGGGAGGGCCCCCTCTGTTTTCTTTTTCCTTGGCCTTCCCCCTCTATGGGAGAAGGATTCCCCTTGGTGTTCATGTCTCCCTGAGGGTGAGAACCTCCTCTGAAATTGGATCTACCCACCTCTAACATAGTGCCAGAAAAGGCCAATTTTCTCCGCCTCGAAATTGCTCGAGGCGGCGGCATAACAAATTCAGAAAAACAACATCTAGGGGTTTTTGAGGGTTATATAGAACCAGGCAGGCTGGGAGGTGGTGGAGATCATGCCCAGGGACTCCATGGGCTAGTTCCAGCTCCTAGGGCCTGCCCGTGTGGCAATGCTACATGGGGCCCACCAGCACCCCCCCCCCCAAGTGTTTTTTGCGTTCCAGTTTGAATATGAATGACTTATTTTTATTCATTTTTTGGCCCCCAGAATCATCTTTTTTTCATTGCACCAAAAACACTAAAACAACAACTAGCCCTTGGCACTGTATTATATGGTAGTCCAATAAAAATAATAAAAAGTGTGCCAAAACTATGTGTACATGATATGAACTTAGCATGAACATAACAAAAGTTATATATACGTTTGAGACGTATCAAAGTCTTGCATGGTTTTGGAGTTTACTTAACATTTGTAAACAAAATGGGAATCATGTGGGATGATTTTCAAGTATTTTGATTTTTCTTAATTACCCGACTACTTGTCTGTTCAAAATTTCCTCCCATGCGAACTGGGATGTACCCCCTTTAGTTTTACCCTAATGAAAATGTACCTTCATCTTCGGAACTCAAATTAAAAATTTAGTTTAATAACCAATCCTTTTTTTGTATGATCTACAGTTTTAGAATTAACGAAGCACTCATTATTGTGGCACTGTTCAATTTCAATATAAGGGGCCTCTTATATTAATCTTTTGAATGAGTGGTTCCTTCTTTGTGGGTACATCTTGAAGTACTAATTTGGAAGATCTAACACAAACATGAACAAGATAAAGCGTTAAACATGTATGCTTATACAAAAAGCTAATCTTAGTTTCTTGTTTCCTCGTCTCCGTCTCCCAAGAGTTGCAAAGGAAAGGAGTGGAAAAAAATGATTCACATCTATACACTCGGTCGTGCACATAATCACACAAAAGAATCAAAGTAAACCCTAATTAAGTTTGAAATGTCATAGTTGATTATAAATATGATTATATATGAGGGATAATTAGTATGGCTCCATTCCCAAATTATTAACTTGTTCATAATGCATTGGCAAAAAGTAAATATAATTGCTATTAAAAAACTTACATATGAAAATTTGTTTCTCCGAATTTAGGTTTACATCTACACAATTGGACCTGAGGGTTCCTTTGCATATTTTAAATACCAAAAAGGACTTTGCAATCAAACACATTCCTTCTTTTCAACTAATAGTAACCATGTCGAATCCACTAAATTTATAGCTGCACCTAACATTAATTTGTCCAATCCTCGATCCGGCCAATCTTTATTGTTACTAGGCAGAGTATGAGCAATAGGTTAAATAATACTCATGATCATGTACTATTACACATCATAGCTTGTCGTGTGATGAACGAGTATTGTACCTTTTATCGTCTTTTTATACCACCCCATGTTACTCTTTGCTACACTATTGACGACCATCAAGCCATATACAATAGTGAAGTTGTAATAGCTATAACAAGCAATAAGGAGAGAAATGGTTTACTGAAGAGGTAGCAGATGTGTCCAAGAAATGAGAGGCTAGTAAAATGGCGAAAGAAGAATATGTAACTGAGAACCATAGAGCTTTGTGGTGTGTCGGCTTAAGAATTGGAGGCGTTAGGGAAAATTGATGGGAAAAATCTAGGGATTCAATATTTTTCATGTGCTTCAGCCACTTTCCTCTTTCTCCAGTGATTGGTTGCATGATAATCTTCAGCAGCCCGCTTATCATCTTGATGCGGGCATAGTATTTCTTCTGCAACCGAGTATGTGAATGACTTTAGATCCTCCTTATGATGCGGCGAACTAGCAACCTCGCGTGGTGGCACACCCGCATATTCCAACTCCACCAATATCTGGATGTACTTCGGACGCCGAGAAAATAAAAAAATGTACTATTTTGTGAGTCAATACAATTTCTGGAGCATCCCATACATAAAGTTTGATATATCCCCTTTTACGCGATTTTTTTCTTCATATTTGCAAGTCAAGCTGGAACAAATCTTGTTTTGTAGAACTCTTATTTTAGGTTCAACTAAAGAATCGTTATTGTGAAGTTCAAACGACAGGGTCCGGTTTACTAATGATAAGGGGCTTATTATATTTATCCTTCAAAGGAGAGGTTCATCCTCTTGCTATTAATTTAGAAGATCTATACCACGTGGTGTGTGTGGTTAGCAACTTTAGAGTTGATGAAATTGGGTTATTGTTTAATTGCTCTGCTCTATAGTTAGAAAAAAAATCCAAAATGAATGGGAAAAAGTTTCAGAAGACCTAACACTAACATGGAGTAGGAAGATAAAGTGGTAAACATGTAGGCCTCATTCGGTTTGGAGTATTTCTATGGGAAAAACATAGGAACAAGGATTTCGTAGGAAATTTTTCTATAGATGCATTCGGTTTGTAGGAAACGCGTACAGGAATTTTGTAGGAATACTATTCATTTCCTATATTTTTGGAGGAATATACACATCTACTCAAAGCTCATTTTGTGTGTAGGAACGAGGCAAGGCAATTCCTTAGGATGGCAAGTGCCATCCTATCAAATTCCTATACTACTCCTAATTCCTACATTTTGGTTTCCTCCAAACCGAATGAGGCCGTATGGTTCAACATAGTGGCAACACTGCAAACAATAAATTGGGTGGGCCAGGCTAAAGGGGTTCCTAAATTGGTAACCATCATGCCCTAGTTTTACCCTAACATCAAAGTAGTGTGGTCCTAGCCGGACTATGCCAATTTCCTAGTGCCCTCCAAAACTTATGGCGATCAGCGACGGGATGATGACTTTGCTAGACCGCCCTTTTCGGCAAAAATAGCCCTACTAATTGTTATCATGGTGACCGGGCACTTATGGTGACTCTGTTAGAGTTGCTCTCAGCTGCTCTTGGACTAGGCAGACCATGTTCTAGTTTTGCTTGTGCGTAGCTCTGTCGATGCTTTTGCATCATGCTGATCTTGGTTTCTTATTTATGTTTACTCCCTAATCAGAAATGGAAATAAAATAAAATTCATACATACTTATAAACTCACTCATGCATAGATTGATCATATGAGAGAACCCTAATTAAGTTTAGAATTTCCTATTCGGATATATGTGACGAATAATGACTATGATTTAATTGAAAAAATATTCTGAATTTGAAGATTAGTTCCTCAAAAATTAGGTTTGCAGTTAACTTTTGAGCCAAATCCTGAAGGGTGGGAGTATTTACACTATCATACTTTTTTCCATACCTGTGTAAACTGGGGCTCTTAGTTTTAGAAGAGTGCACACTAATAAAATGTTGGTTTTCAATGAAAAAAAGTGTTTATAAAGGAATTTTAGCGACTTAACTATCACATCGAGGTAGTACAACCACACTGAGTACAAAGCCCCTCAAGCATCGAAAATAAGAAAAATGACACGTTTGTTTAATAGCGATGCACCTAGCTGGTTTCTCCCTTGGTTCTCTCTTAACCTGATAATACCCTAGACTGGGCCAGGTTATGGGCCAGGTTAACGAAATCCAAAGTAAAAATCCCAACCCTTGCTCAGCCCGGCCCAAAACACATGAACAATGTTATTTGTCAATTAAAATGATTATTTTGGGTGTAAAATAATATATTATACCCCCTTCAATTCATATTAATTGACGTTGGATTAGTACAACCAGCGTCAAGATTGGAGGGAGTATCCAACTTTGAATAAGAGTAATGTATCTCTGGTCATTTCGGGCTTTTGGGCTGGGCTTAGACAGAAAAGTCAAGCCTGAGCCCAGCCCGGATGTCGGGCTTTCAGGCCGGGTTTGTCGGGCCATGCTGCCCAGGATCAGGTTTAGTTTCTTTCATGTACCACTGCTATAACCAGCTGTTAGAGCAACTCCAACACGCGCGCCGACCCAAATGGACGGCGCTTTTGTCCGTTTGGGTCGGCCGCCCGCCTGGTGTCCGCCCTGTTTAAGATTTGGGCCGGCAGTGCGCCCAATGCGCCGACCCATATGTGTCGGCTTGGCCGGCTGGCAGCCCTTTTTCACAAATAGCACAATTTTTTCATTATTTCACACACAACTTTTGCATTATTTCACAAGCAAACATATAGTCCACAACCAAATAAATAGCATAGTTCAACCGAATAAAATAGCATAGTTTACAAGCCGGATAAAAGTAAAATTGTTGGGCCAAAATTCTGCAGGCCGAATAAAAAAGATACATCTATTGGTTGCCAACATGAGCCCATATATGCTCAATCAAATTATTTTGCAGTTGCATGTGAGTTTCTCAATCACGCAAGTCATGATGAAATTGGGTCCTCGGGCACAACATTCTCACACTGAAACTGAAACCCTTGATCATAGAGACGTTCCGGGCGCTCATCTTCTACGATCATGTTGTGCATGATCACACAAGCAGTCGTCATCTCCCACAGTTTCTGCGTGCTCCAAGTATTAGCAGGACATGCACCATCGAGATTGCAAAACACCAAACACTACTAGAAAAACCCCTACTAATGGCGCACCTAGTATGGCTATTAATGGCGCATCTGTGGTGCGCCATTAATAGCACGCCATTAGTAATTTTTACTAATGGCGCACCACCTGGTGCGCCATTAGTATCTGGTATACTAATGGCGCACCGCGGGTGCGCCATTAGTATAGGCCAGGGTGCGCCATTAGTATGCCTCCCAGGGGCCATGTATACCCAGGTGCTTTGGCATACTAATGGCGCACCACCTCTGGATGCGCCATTAGTAACCGCGGCATACTAATGGCGCACTACCCAGTGATGCGCCATTAGTATGCACTGTCATACTAATGGCGCACTGTCATGTGATGCGCCATTAGTATGAATATTAGGTTTTTTATTTTTTATTTTCTGTTTTTTGCACAGGTTACAAAATGTATAATTTGACAAAATATAGACAGCACACATCAACAACAGATTCATCAAATACAATAGAAGATTAGTCTTTGAATACAATTCATCATATTAGTCTCCGAATACAATTCATCATATTAGTCTCCGAATTGAAAAGACCGAACAAAGATAGAACATTATATTACAAGTCTCGAGACCGCGAGTAGCGAGTTTGTCTTCACATTACAAGTCGATATCGATCATCTAAACTACCATCACATAGAAGAGAGCTGCGGTCATCACGATGAAACTCGTCTTCATCCGGTTCCTCCAACGCTCCCTCCCCTCTCCCGCTAGATAGCGGGTGTATCTAGATTCGGCCTCGGCCCTAGTGGTGTACCCTTTGTAACTGTTACCGCTGAATCGGTGAACCTGTCTCCGACACTCCTCCCAGTCATCGTAGACTCCGGGAACCTTACCCTTGTACACGACATACGTCGGCATCGCTATGCACTAGCCAAACGAAACGTTAGTACCAATTCACAGACAATACATAAGCAATATATAAGTATGCAACAGAACGATCGGAAGAGAAAAGCAAGACATTAATAGCATGCATCGATTACATCTAAGTTGAACGACTCTCGAAACCAAAGAGACATACTACAAGTTCATTAAAGTTTAATTACAACATGAGCCAATCGATGTTTCAGAACTAGACAACTCGACTCAAGGGACCGGAGCGTGGATGAAGCCGCCGTCTATCGTGGGAGTCATGAAAGAACGGGCGTTGTCATCCTGCATTTGTAGCATTGTGTCGATGTCACTGTTGGACGGTTGATTTCGAGGTAGAACTGCCCGAGGTACGGCGACATCTTGATGGATGATTTCCGCAAACTCCGATCGATGCGAAAGAATTCTTGTCTGATGTCCGCGTCCTGGATTGCCGACACGCTCGCGGCCCAATCTTTGAGTTTACTCGGTAGCAGAAGTTGATGATGGTCCCGTACGATCGCCTGCATGTGATGGATGGCGTAGTAGGCACCCTTCTGACCGCCAGGCGGCTGCTTGACGCAGCAGAACGTCGTATTGTGGGAGAACACGTGCTTGCCGTACTTACGAATAGGCCTCGTGAAGGTGCCTCCAGATTTGGCGTAGCCGGGGAGAACATCATCAAGAACCTTCTTGACATTTGTGTAGTCTACGTTCGACTGACGGTCCGGGTCGAAATACGTGGCCATGGAATATTTGGGGCTTAGGAGGATGAGCGTGCAACATGTGTCACTGCAGAAAACACGGAATGTTAAAAGAAAAACGATCGAAATGTAAGAATTCATATGTTACGGGCCGGTTGAGGGGAGGATTTACTCGGGAAAGTAAGGCACGAGGAAGTTATCCTTATCTTGGTTTGCCAGAATGACGCCTTCGAGGTAAGAACTCGTGACTTGCCGGTCCCCAGCGCTGCCCAAGATCTTGGCACGCATGTAGAAGGGGTCGACTATCACGATGTCCGGGGTCTTGTCGCGAATGATCCGCATCTCCATACTCAGCGAAAATAGC
This sequence comes from Aegilops longissima, assembly GCA_021605205.1. Lineage (NCBI taxonomy): Eukaryota > Viridiplantae > Streptophyta > Magnoliopsida > Poales > Poaceae > Aegilops > Aegilops longissima. The sequence continues at coordinate 654,165,255 of CM038680.1, forward strand.
CGAACGAAGGTGTAGTGCAGCGGATGAAGGTTCAACATAGCGTGGATGTCATCAAAACGCAGGACGATCGTCGCCCGATGGAGTTATCCACAAAGCCCTTGCCCTCGGCACCTTGGCCGCGAAAACCGGTATGCCACATCCTTCTCCCCGAGACGCCGCTTCTCCAAAGAAAGAACACTGTCATGCAGACTCCGCATAGCACCGATTGCAGCATTGAGCATATTTGTCGGTAGCATCGCCCTACCCGCCACATGCACCCTCCTCGAGATATCCTGCGGTGAAGGTGGCCCGTCCTGAGCACGGATCGTACTCGGTGCCGGCTGGATCGCACCCTTCTTAGTCTTTCTTTTGCGTGCCTTCTTCTTCTCCTGTAATGGGACCGAGTTCTGCTCACAGACCGCCTTCTTGAGTGTGTTGGGGCTGATAATATTTCGCACCTCGCCTATCTGAGGCTCGGTGAAGTCGGCAGCTGGAGGCGTCTCCTGAGAGCTGAACGCCAGACGGCGCCTGTTGCAACTTGGCTTCTCCGCGGTACCAGCTAGATCGCACACGTATTTTGTTGGGTTTGGTTCTTGAGAAGGAGGCCCCATGAAGTCGCCATCGTACCCATGCTCGGCAAAGTACTGATCGACGCTGCCAAATGTATCATCGCTCGTCGCCGTCGCTGTTCGATCCTGTGCCATATGCATGTTTGGATCCAGTGTCATAGGGATGTCCGCACCGTTACGGCGGTCTTGCCATGGGGCCGACTTGGCGCCGCACGATCGGGCGGTGTTGTCTTTGGGGTGGTGTCCCCGCCCCAAACGAATCTGCTCTTCGCCAAAGCAGGGCCAGCTCAGCAAAGCGCCGAGGGTCATCACGTCTTCATCGTCGGCCCGACGGGTCGATCGGAGGTAACAAGTCGTCGCAGCCTGGCAGCACCGAACCAGTTGAACCCTAAACAAGTTGGGTGGCATCCGGTACCGTGGAACAAGGGTTGCCGGTTGAACGATTTTGCCCTTGGCGACATCGACCAACTCGTTGTTCACGAAGTGGAGGAGAGTGCACGAACGTCGGCGGCGCCCTGCGAAAACATGTAGGGCGTCGGGGATGCCCATCAAAGGCAAGGAGATGAAGTCCTCGGCCGAGAGAGCTTAATTAGTTACCGTGATGATGGCGCCGAGCTCGGCTAATGTCGACGCACCGCCAACGGCGGGCGTGCAGCTGACGGAGGGGCCGCTTGTTGAAGAGGTGCCGCCGGCGACACCCGGTGCATTAAGCTCCGTGCGGCGCCGGAGACACCAATGCTGCCTCCGCCGGAGGCACCAATGGCCCCGCCATCGCATTATGCGAGTTGCTGGCCGTGAAGCTAGGAATCGGGCGGCCCTGTTGGCGCCCGCAATCCACGACTCAACCCGAGATCAAGGTAGGCACAAGGGCGGTGATCGCCGCTCCGAGTCGTTGTTCCACTTGCTCTTGGACAATCTCCGAATCCGCGCCACCTGTGCCTTGAGTTCTTGAACCTCTCGCGCTGGCTTTCCGAGCTGGTCTTTTTCTCCTTCCGCACACCAGCGGTATAGTATGACCCCATTTTGTCGACAAGCCTTTGCCGCCACACGACCAGTGGACGTCGGCTTCGAGCTTATCCTTGTTCTTCATTACATTCAACCCCTATTTAGAGTGGTGTCCCAAGGGTTGCTCTTAGTCGACCCAGCCATCGCTTTCGATCGCTGCGGAAGGAATGTGAACCATTTAGAAATTCGCTTCATTAATTAGAATGCAACCATATGGAGCTAATTACGCGGGGTGTATTCCTTACGTAACAAGCTCAAGCTGCCTGGTCTTGGATCCGTGGTAAGCTCCTTTGTTTTCGGTCCTTCTTGTACCGGCCCCGACAAAGTTCCTGGTCTGCTTGTCACCGTATGTATCGAAGAGGGGCGGTAGGCCTTGCTCGCACGGTCCGCCTCCTCCTTGTCCCATATAGGCTCCGCCACTCAGAAACCGCCGGGACCGAGTGTGTGTTCCCCTATGTTCAGCTCCGCATTTGTTTCCCCACTCACTTGATTGGGAGCTTGCGGTGCTCGAGCAATTGATCTTGAAGTCGTTGTAGTCATCTTCGTGATCGAAGGATTTTTCTCCTTGATCTTCGATAACTCTCACCTTTCTCGATCATTCTCTTCACATTGCTTTTCCAAGTAGACAGGGCCTTGCTCATCTTCGTGAGGGCAGCATTGTTCACTTTATTCCCTTTGAGGCTTGTGTTTTCAAATTCAGCGGGAACTTGTATCGCTCGTGCAGCTTCGTGAAGAGGAGGTTGCGCAAATTCCCTCGGTCGGATGCCTCGGGTTCTCGGTGTTGATCGAGACGGTGCTCGGACAATGCACTCGAGCTGAAGCGAGTACCCTTGACTATTCGTTCGGGCACCGTTGGATTCCGTTGGAGTCCACTTCAAGAACTTCCTCCTTGAGGGTGCGGAGCACGATCGGGCGCCAGTCCTTCCGCTGCCTCTTCGGTTGGCTGCCATCTGTGCGCGCGCCGCCATCATCGATGGTGGCATCTCGGCGGCACCATCGGTGGTGGCATCGGTGTGGTCATCCTCGGCGGCACCATCCGTGGTCTCGGGATCGGTGGGGAAGGCGGCGGCCTCATACAAGTGAGGTTGTTCCTCCATCTCCGGGATAGCTCCTGAATGCCTTGCCGCCAACCCCGGCCTCATCGTTGTGGGCCATGTTTCTCTCTAAATACAAACAAAGTTTGGTCAAAAGTTGGTTATTGTCAAGGAACAAGATCATGGTCTCATCATTTAGGGTTTGTCGACACCGAGGCATCCTAAAATCTAAGCTTTTATCATTGAGGGTTTTTCGACGCCAAGGCACCCTAAAAGCCTAACCTTTCATCATTTCGGTTTTATCGACACCGAGGCACCCTAAAAGCCATGCATTAGTCACAAGTACGCCGGGGCACTTGATCCTACTTAATTAACTACTAAGATACCCCGGCCCATGCATTAGTCACAAGTACCCCATATGTCCTATTTTTAGCAAAGTCATGCTAAAATTCACGAAAAATTTCAGCATGACCTTTGCTGAAAATAGGACATATGGAGTACCCGAATTTGCCGGAACGGAAGTTAATCGACATTCCGGCAAACTCAAGGGCCTCTCAGGGTACCTGCAAAATCATCATGACACGATGGTCGGAGACAAAACCCAGTAAACTAGCACCACAATGTGCCTCTACTTTCATATGGATGAAAAGGCCACAGACCATATGGTCCTCTGCTTTCATATGGACAAAAATCAGCTCAACTTATGTGAGCTTCCATTCCAGATCTAATACGTCACCCAACAAAAAATCATCAATAGTTTAGCAAGTCTGTACCCTCAAGAATGAACATATAGCAATATCTGTTGTCCCCCCATAACATACGGAAATCAAAATCAGCTCAACTTAGATGACAATGTATATACAGAAAACTAAACTGATAGCTGCTCTCAAACCGTACATCCAAACGACACAAATAAATACTCTAAAGAAACCTTGAAACTTTATCTAAAACTTATGTAAAGGGGCCAACTCAAAATTCTGAGCCTATCTAACTCATTTTTCAGATATAAGCTTGCTTGTTTTCCATTGTACACGAAGAACTAGCTGCTGCTACTCCTCCGCCTGTGTTGTTGATGCTCCTCTTCCGCTGATCCAAGTGATCTGTGTTGTGCTGCTGCTGCTAATTAATGAAGTTGATTTAGTGTTAACTGAATCATGACAATGCCAATAAAGGAGTAAATTCAGTTGTTAACTTAAAATTCATGGAGTACATTCATTTTAATACAAAACTGTTGTTGATCATTGTGAAAAAAAATCATGGATTGCTGTTAACTAAAAATTAGTGAAAGAAACTGTTGCTGGTCATGGATTACTGTTAATTAAAAATAGAGCATCTGGCTTGTCTTATCATGTTCACTAAGTCCACAAAAATGAATCGGTTCAGTAAACTTGAAGTACTCAACACTGAACATGGTTCAGAGCTCACTACACTACACTACATCGCGCAATGGTTCAGACCTCACTACACTAGAACAAGCTCACTACACTACACTACACTACACTACACTACACATGCTTAAAGTCTGAACATAAACAAACACCAGCAATGCGAGACCAAGACTTTGCTGGAAAATTCTAAGAAGTATTTATGAGTTTTAGCTGACCTGAGGAACTCTGCAAGAATGGTTAGGTACCCCTGATAAATGCAGTAAAACAGAAGGCAATGCAATTAGACATGTCTTGATGAAGCCATTTATAGCAGAGTTCAACTGAACATACAACTGAACATAAATGCAGTAAAACAGAAGGCAATGTAGTTACTTCCTATTACTTCCTACTAGTTCGAATTCGTGGCACTCACCCTTCTAAACAATATGTAAACTACCTCTGTTTCTAGGCAACAAGAGTTATCATCAATTTAGTTTGGTTACACCTCAAAATTCAGTTTAAAATTTGTTCTTCCACTCAAATACAGAGCACTTTTCTGAATATGAATTTACAGTGGAAGCAAATAAACTTCTAGCTGTTGGTTATGGTTGATGTTTAAAATATAGAGTACTTCTCTGAATATGACAATTGGCAACATGTACTTATGACAATCAGCAACATGTATATCCATGCTAGCATCTCTGGATGTTGGTCTTATACTTGTTTTTTTAATGTACTTATGACAATCAGCAGCATGTCTATCCATGCCAACTTCATTGATGTATACTTTTTTATTGCTATAATTTCCTTGCTGTAATTAACCAACTTATGATGACAAACTGAAGCAAGCTATAATCTACTACAATTATCACAAGATAGCAGATTTAACTCATCTAGCAATGCTCATGTTCAACAACTATGGATTAAGGTAGGAGAAAAAGATTAAGGTAATAACCAAATAAGATAATGGGGCGGCGGCTGGGCGGCGGGCGGCCGAGGCGGGCGCTCAAGGCTGGGCAAAGGCAGTGGGCGGGCGGCGGGCCGAGGCGGCGAAGGCTGGGCGGCGGGCAGCGCCGAGGCGGCGGGGCAGCGCGCTGGAGAGGAGAGGGGAAGGGATCTAGGGCGAGGGAGAGGCGAGGGAGAGGGAAGGCGAGGAGAGGGCGAGGGAGGGAGGGCGAGGGCGCAGTGGGTCAGGCAGCGGCAAGCGGTGGATCGAGAGGAGAGGAACTGGCGAGGGGAGAGGGAAGGGGGATCGGGCGAAGGGGAGAGGGAAGGGGGATCGGGCACAATATTAATGGCTCACCTCACCGTGGTGCGCCATTAGCATGTCCATACTAATGGCGCACCTCACCGTGGTGCGCCATTAGTATTTTTTTTTCAACTCGAGCCAACAGGTTATGTACAACCAGAACTGATCCACATCAAGTCCCCTCTACTAGCTCGACTGGTCAGCAGCCAGTTCTCACACCAGGAGGTCCTGGGTTCGACTCCCAGGCTCCACAAATTTTTTTCTTAGCATTTAAAAGCTGTTTGATACTTATTTGTGTTTAAATATGTTCAAACTTGTTTAAATAATAACAGTAATATTTTTTATAAGACAGTAGCATTTAAAAGCTGTTTGATACTTATTTTTTATAAGACGGTGCTGCTGGCGCTGGTCGGGCGGGCGGCGGTTGAGTAGGGGAATCGAGGGTGCGGGGGTCGGCGGCGGCGGCCGATGGACTGGGGGGTGCTCGGCGGCGAGGGGGACCGGATCTGGCGAGGTGGGATAGCGATCGAGATGAGGGGGATCGAGGTGGGCTCCACAAATTTTTTTTAGCATTTAAAAAGCTGTTTGATACTACAAATTTTTTTTAAGACAGTAGCATTTAAAAAGCTGTTTGATACTTATTTTTTTATAAGACGGTGCGCGGGGTGCGGGGGGTCGTCGGCGGCGGTTGAGTAGGGGAATCAAGGGTGCGGGGGTCGTGGCGGCGGCCGTGGATGGGGGTGCTCGGCGGCGAGGGACCGGATCTGGCGAGGTGGGATAGCGATCGAGATGGAGGGGGATCGAGATCGAGTGTCCATGAAATTTAAAAATATTCATGATAGTTCAAAAGTACCCATGAAATACAATCGAGAAATGAAGGCTACGATTTAAATACAATCGATCTTAGCTAGCTATCTGTTCACAATTTCTTGCCCTTCTTTTTCGCAAATGGAGTTCTTCGTGGAACGGACGTCCTTTAGGTAGGGTGGTCCTGCTTCTTCTTGTGGTGTATGTTGCTACTTCATCATCGCTGTCATGTTCGATCCTCGGTCACCGTATTTGTCAAGTCTTGCTCATTGGCTACTCCATCCATTCCGATGATCTTCCTTTTGCCTCTCCTCACGACAACACGACGGGCTTTGGCGGTCGGTAATGAAGAAGCATTGGTCCACTTGGGAAGCCAGTACCCATGGCTCATTTTTCAGCGGTGACGCTTATGCCCATGTCTTGGATTTGGCTTCGGTATAACCATGGTGGTGAAATACCGGTCTTCTTTTATGACGTTTGGCCCATCGGACACGGAACATCGGGACCTTCTCTCTAGCGTAGCTCAGCTCCCAGATCTCCTCGATCCTTCCGTAGTATCTGTCCTTGTCGTTACCGTGTAGGATTCCATCGTTACCCGGAGTTCGATAACCATCGCTCTTCATGTCCTTGGCCTCGTGTAGAATGTGTAGCCGTTGATATCGTGACGCCTCATAGGTCATCAGGTTGTGCTCGGCGCCTGTGACAAGGCGAATATGAGTTGTTCTTCCGCGAAGAATCCTCATGTAAAGGGTACGACAGAAGCTTCTGCTTGAACCAACGCGTGAAACATGAGTTGTGCTCTTTGAGTGTATCTCCGTCCGTCCTCTGTTGGCCTCGGTCATTGTACGCCTTCTTAATAAAGGTTTTGTGCTCTACCACCCAAGGATCGACCACGCCTATGTGTTGTAGCGCCGACTAGGTTTGCTCTTTCAAAGTCGGCGAGTCGACCCTCGAAGTCGACATGCATTTCGCGGCGACCTCACGGTGACCCCATCCAGCGAGCCTGCCAAGGTGCTGTTGACGGGCACACCAACGGGTTCTCGATGCCTAGATAATTCGTGCAGTGGAGATGCACTCTTGATCGAAAGCCCTCGCTATGCTTCCTTCGGACGTGACATGTTGCGAACGTATCCTTTGATGACACCATTCATCCTTTCGAACGGCATCATGCTGTGCAGGAACGCCGCCCGAGTTGGATGATATCCTCCACTATATGGACCAGCAGATGCACCATAACGTCAAGAATGCGGGCGGAAGTACATCTCAAGCTCGCATAGTATCACCACGATCTCTTCCTCGTAGCCTTCCGAGTTGCCTCACGCCAATCGACTTCCGAGATGACGTCAAGAAGTTGCATAGGCCAAATAGCGTTTCACGGACGTGCGCGTCCATGATCCCACGGATTGCAACTGAAATATCTGCGTCATCAGCACGTGATGTCGTGAGACTTCATCCCGCTGAACTTCGCTTCACTGGGTCTAGGTATCTTCTTATCTTCCCAGCAGAACCGTAAGGAAGTTTTACTCCTAGGAGGCGGTGAAAAGCTGCTCGATCTCCTCCCGACTTAGAGTGAAGCACGCGGGAGGGTAGTCATTTCCGGTCTTCTTGGCCTTTTGCCTTTGCGACGACTTTATGTGTCCTTCGCCTCATCATCATCATCATCATCATCATCATCATCATCATATAGCGTGAAGCTCCTGCCCGATGCCCATTGATTTCAAGTCTGCCCTTGCTTTCGCCCATCTTTGGTCCTCTCGGCATGTTGAGCAGGGTACCAAGCAGACTCGCACACGCTTCTTCGTGATATGCATGACATCAAGGCTGTGAGGCACACGGTGGATCTTCCAAGACGGCAAGTCCCGTAAAACAGACCTCGTTTTCCATACCTTCAGCAGCTGCTCTGGCGCCTTCGCTTCTTTCCGGCTCGCGCCTTTTGCTTCTTTCCGCAAGGGCAGTCTTTCCAATTTTTCAACAGCTTGTCTATTTCCTCGCCGCTCCTCGTACATCGGCGCTTTGGGTTCGGTTTCACCATCGAACAGATCCTTGCGTTTCTCCACGGGTCATCGCCACGGCCACCTTCGATGTCCCATGAACACGGTTTTCAAGACCCGGATCTCTATCTAGCTGGCGATACGTTGTGTCATCCATGCACCTTACGCATCCGAAAATCCGTGGACTACCTGCCCGCAAGATATCTCAGAATCGAGATAGTCGTGCACCGTCGTGAGCGGTCAGCGGCTCTCATAGGGAAATATTCTTTCTCTGCGGCGCCCCACGATTGGGGCGTTTTCCACCGCGTGTCAAGCTCCTCTTTCAGCAGCCCCAGATACAGATTGATGTCGCTCCTGGTTGTTTCGCCCTTCAATTAGCATACTCATGTGAATGTACTTCCTCTTCATGCACAACCAGGGGGAAGGTTGTACATCCACACAAACACAGGCCAGGTGCTATGTGTGCTTCTCCGGCTGCCAAACGGATTGACTCCATCGGTGCTCGCGCCAAAGACGATGTTCCTTGGATCGCTCCCAAATTCTGGGTATTCAAGTTCAACGCTTGCCACTGCTCGCATCCTTAGGGTGACTCAGATCTTGTCTTATTTATCTATCTCCGGATCATTTGCGCCATCTTCTCGCTTCTTCTCCTCCCTATCCGCTGCCAACGCAGGAGCTTTGCTACCTTAGGATCCGCGAAATACCGCTGCAGACGAGGAGTGATCGGAAAGTACCACACCACTTTTCGAGGAGCTTTCTTCCTCTTCTTGTATCGAGTGACACCGCACACCGGACATATGGTAGACTCCGCGTGCTCGTCCCGATAAATGATGCAATTGTTCATGCACACATGGTATTTCACGTGCGGTAAATCCAGAGGACACACGATTTTCTTCGCCTCCTCCAAACTGGTCGGGCACTTGTTCCCCTTGGGAAGACGTTCGTGCGTAATGACATGTTCTCGCCGGCTACGCGCCGGTCATTTTGTGTTTTACCTTCATCTCCGAGCCATGAGCGTTACTTTCAAAGCGGTATCCTCGGCCTGCATCCTTCATACAATGGAGTAACGCGCCTAACTCAAGTTGATCCATCTTGGCTTTCTCTCGGGCGGCAGCTCTTGCGTTATCCGTCTGCTTGAGAAGCAGCTCTTGAATATGAGGGTCCTGCACCCAGCCCATCGATGGTCCAGCGTCGTCTGCTCCGCCGGCATCATCATCATGTCCTGCATCTTCTACATGATGATTGTGTACAGCATCACCGTCGTGATCATCTCCTGGGGATTCTTCGTCTTCTCGCCCCCCCGAGCCGCGGTGGTTGTCTTGCTGCCCTTCCTCATTTCTTGCCCGGCCCCCATGGACTACTTCGTAGTCATCTTCATCACCTTGCCACCGATAGCCATCCATGAAACCACGCAAGAGCAGGTGGTCCCGCACCTGCCCGGAATCCGGGTCCGCAATAAGGCTATTCAGCTTGCATCTTCGACACGGACATCTTATCTCCGTCTCGTTCTTTTGAAGCATCTCGGCCTTCGCGGACCTCAAAAACCTATTCATGATGCCTTCACCATCGTGTGGACCATGGTCGTCATGGGTAGAGCAAAACGATATTTTAGAACCAAGAAAAATTTGGCATGACTTTCCCTAAAAATAGGACCAAAAGAATGCTTAATGCCAAAATTCTCACTAAACGGAAATGAATCAACATTCCGCAAAATATTGGCAACTATCGCATTTCAAATACCGGTACACCTCCAAACACAAACACATATGCAACACCACAAACATATGCAACACCACGAACATACATAGATCTAGCTAGGCTATAAAAGTGCATGTGCACATTGTTGTAGGGAGAACAACATAAATATAGCTTCCCCCCTTACTTACCTAGCAAAACAAGGTAACTTAACCACTTAATTTGAATGAATCTATGGTGGAAATGAGGTGAAAAAGAGGAGGCACCCGAGACAAGGAGGAGGCGGTGGAGAGAATGAAGTGGGGAGAAGTGAGTGTGGGAGGAGAGGCTGTCCAAAATATCTTATTGCTGCCCACTTACTAATGGCGCACCAGCAACAAATGTGCCATTAGTAATCCAGGTTACTAATGGCGCACCCCCTGGTGGTGCGCCATTAGTACTTTTGCAAAAAAAGGAATAAAAACAATAATAAAAAAACATTAGTGGCGCACCTTCTGGCTGGTGCGCCATTACTAGTTACAACTAGTAATGGCGCACCACCAGCGGATGCGCCATTAGTATGTTTGGACAGGCGCACTAGTTCAAAAAAAATTGGTACTAATGGCGCACCGTGGGCAGTGTGCGCCATTAGTAGTTTCAACACTAATGGCGCATCAGAGGGTGGTGCGCCATTAGTATATACTAATGGCGCACCACATGTCTGGTGCGTCATTAGTGTCAATTCCATCTATAGCCCTTTTCCTAGTAGTGAAAGGCACGCTCGACGTCCTTCCTAGCACTCTCTTGCTCTTGGGAAAATCTTTTCCTCTTCTCTCCGACGGGTTTGGGGATTGTCTTCACAATGGTGGTCCACTAAGGATAGATACCGTCACCCAGATAGTATCCTTTGTCTTAGTTGTGGCCGTTGATAGTAAAGTTCACCGGTGGGCTGTTGCCTTCGCCAAGCCTAGCAAACACCGGCAAGCGCTGAAGCACTTTGGTACCATTGTGTGATCCGGCCATGCCAAAGAAAGAGTGCCAGATCCAGAGATCTTGAGACGCCATGACCTTAAGTATGACAGTGCAAGCCCTGACATGGCCCTTATACTGCCCTTGCCAAGCAGCAGGGCAGTTCTTCCACTCCTGGTGCATGCAGTCTATACTGCCAAGCATCCCTGGGAAGCCCCTGCTGGCATTCATCGCCAACAAACGGGTTGTATCTTCAGGAGTCGACTCTCTCAAATACCCAGGGCCAAACACAGCAATCACAGCCTTGCAGAACTTATACAGGGAGTCTAGGCATTTAGACTCGCTCATACGGACGTACTCGTCAATGAGATCACCGGCTACTCCGTATGCAAGCATTCGGATGGCGGTAGTGCATTTTTGATAAGAGGAGAAACCAATCTTCCCAACGGCATCCTCTTTGCACTCAAAATAGTCATCATAGCCGAGCACCCCCTCTCTAATACGATTGAAAAGATGCCTACTCATACGGAAACGTTGGCAGAATTTCTGATGTTCGAACAATGGGTTTGTTGTGTCAAAGTAGTCCTTCCAAAGAAAGAAATGCCCGCTCTCTCGGTTGCGATTCAACGCCGGAAGATGCCCCGGAATGGATCCACGGAACAACGGGCGCTGGCTATTGAGGTGGTGATGGCCCAACACGGTAGCCAAGATCTCCTCCTCATCATCGGACGAGGAATTGTCGGAGTCGCAAAGGAAATTGTGAAAAAAGAACTCGTCGGTGGAGTCCATTTAGTACCTTGGCAAACTGTCGAACAGCTTGCGGTCATCGACGAAGGAGATGGACGGCGAAGGGAGTCGCGCCGCCCTCGGACCAGCAAGCTGCCCTGGGGGCGTCTGACGAGCGTGCTGGTGAGGATCTGGACGGGGCGACAAGGTGGCTTCTTGGTCACGGTCGCGGCTGTGTCGGGGGAGCGGGGGGGGGGGGGGGGAAGCTTTCGGCCCCGGCGGCAAGACGGCGGTGGCGGGCGACGTGGGAGGTGGCGGCGTTGAAGAGGGAATGTTGCGGCACCGGCAGCTGGCAGAGCCACCGGAGAAATGGGCGGCGTGGGTGCCGGCGGCGACGGCGACGAAGAAGGCGGACGAGGGCTTGGTGTTGTAATGGGAGAAGATGGCCAATGTGCCGCCGACCAGCTAGCCAGGGGAAAGGAGTAGGCGGGCGCACGCGCGTCCGTCGCGTGTCCGTGTCCGCGCCGACGCAAATCTGACTCAAAAATGAGTCGGGAATGGATCGGCAGGCGGACAAAAAAGGGACTCGCGTTCGTTTGGGTTGGTGCGTTAGGCCAATTTTTCTGTCTGCGTCAACCCAAACGGACGCGCGATGACGAAATGGGTTGCCGCGTTGGAGTTGCTCTTATTGCTAAAAAAACAGCTGGTGTCAGTCGCAAGACTCAAAAAACAAAAAACAAAAAGAAAAAAAAAACAGCTGGCATCAATCGCAACCGCACGAATCCGCATCTGGGTGCTCACTCCAGTCTCCAACGCGCGCGAGAGAGAGACAATGCTAATCACCGGCCGAAATGAGCCCTTCCGCGCTCCCGCCGGACATGATATTTTTTTAGGGTAAACGCCGCTTTATTTAATTAAAAGAGGTCTGAGATCTCATCAGAGATCACACTAAGAATAAAGTCTGGTGGCACAATAAGCCGAACCTTACATAAATCCTCTCCAACACCTATCCTAGCAAGCTTATGTGCGGCCGAATTTGCAGAACGTCCTACCCAAGACATTTTGACATCATCAAAAAACTGAAACATTGATTTAATCTCCTCCACTCTTGGTCCCGCAGCAGTCAGGTTCTTTTCTTCCTTTTGTAGCATCAACGCCACAACCTTGTTGTCTATCTCTAGGTGAAGCTTCCGCACGTTAATCTCTGTTGCCAACTCCACAGCTCTCTTGCATGCGAGGATCTCTACCATCTCAGGTTCAGACTCATGCTGATAAAAGTGGCAAGCAACCGCTCGAAAGTCTCCCGCATGACCTCTCAAAATCACGCCTCCTCCTCCCTTCTGTCCGTGCTTAGACACCGCTTCATTTGAGTTTGCTTTGATCCAGCCCTCTTCAGGCGATGTCCACTTGCATGCTTCCTTCGTTTTCCGCTCCGATGCCTCCCTCCTATGCACGATACTAAATTCCGACATGTACGCGCACACTGAGGCCATTATTTCATGTGGTGCTGCAATCTTCTTTCCGTCCTTCGCTTTTCGAGCCATCCATAGTCCATAGCACGCATGAACCATCGCTGCCCGCTCGTCCACCCCCGCCTCCGCAAACCATCCCAGTAGCCAAGATGATAATGCACTCGAGGAGTCAATGTTGCTCGGTGGTGTTGCCACCGCGACTCCTTTCGCCGAGCGCATAAGTTTTCAGAAAAGCACCGAATGTGGGCACGTCCAAAACCTGTGCAGTAGCGTCTCTTCTCTTCCACATGCTGTGCAGAACACCCCGGGTGTCGGTGTCAAAACCGGCGGATCTCAGGTAGGGGGTCCCGAACTGTGCGTCTAGGCGGATGGTAACAGGAGACAAGGGACACGATGTTTTTACCCAGGTTCGGGCTCTCTCGATGGAGGTAAAACCCTACTCCTGCTTGATTGATATTGATGATATGGGTAGTACAAGAGTAGATCTACCACGAGATCAGAGAGGCTAAACCCTAGAAGCTAGCCTATGGTATGATTGTTGTTCGTCCCACGGACTAAAACCCTCCGGTTTATATAGGCACCGAAGAGGGTTAGGGTTACACAGAGTCAGTTACAATGGTAGGAGATCTACATATCCGACGCCAAGCTTGCCTTCCACGCCAAGGAAAGTCTCATCCGGACACGGGACGAAGTCTTCAATCTTGCATCTTCATAGTCCAGAGTCCGCAACGGTGATAGTTCGCTATCCGGACACCCCTAATACAGCACTCCCAAGGTAGCCCTGAACCAGGCTTCAATGACGATTTAGTCCGGCGCGATATTGTCTTCGGCATTGCAAGGCGGGTTCCTCCTCCGAATACTTCATAGAAGATTTTGAACACAAGGATAGTGTCCGGCTCTGCAAAATAAGTTCCACATACCACCTTAGAGAGAATAATATTTACACAAATTCAATCTGCTGACGTATTCCGTGGCATCACACCACGGCCAAGTCTTTATTCGAATCGTTTTTACTGTCCCACCTCAGCGCGTTTAGCGAGGCGGTTTTTTCTTGGCATGTCTTGTCAAAGCAGAGATCGTGTCCACTTATTCCGGGATTCTCATCAATACGGGCGTGGGTAACCCAACCGCGCCATTGATTACGGCGCTTGGGAGATAAGCGAGTTTTACCAGGCTGGTGGGGACGCATAGTTTCGTCCGTCCATATAAGGGGATAAGGATCCACTTTTTCACACACGCCTTCTTCCTCCTTTGCTCATCCATTTCCGCGCACTCGAGCTCCAGTGCCCAAGTCCGCACATCTCGCCTCAACCTTTCCCAGCCATGTCCGGAGGGGGAGGCAAGTGGATGGTCTCCTCCGTCACGGCGGGACACATCAAAAAGCTGTGGACGGCTGGATACTTGTCCAGCGACATCGCGCATCGGCTCCCCGACAAGGGGCAGCTTATCCCCACCCCAGGCCCCATGAGAGGGTGGTGTTCCTCACCCACTTCCTCCGCGGACTAGGTTTTCCACTTCACCCATTTGTCCGGGGGCTCATGTTCTACTACGGCCTGGATTTCCACGATCTGCCCCCGAATTTTATCCTCAACATCTCAGCGTTCATCGTCGTGTGCGAGGCCTTCCTCTGTATCCGGCCCCACTTCGGCTTATGGCTGAAGACCTTTAATGTCAAGCCGAAGGTAGTGGGCGGCCGCCAGGAAGAGTGCGGAGGTGCCATGGTGGGCAGGATGCCCAACGTTTTATGGCTCGAGGGCTCCTTCGTGGAGACCATGAAGGGGTGGCAATTGGGGTGGTTCTACATCACCGAGCCGCGTGACCCTAAATGGGTGGCGGCCCCCGAATTCCGATCTGGCTTCCCTACACGGCTCACCTCTTGGAAAGAGACGGGCCTGACATGGGGTGATTCGGAAGAGCTGATCGGACTCCAAACCTGCGTCCAAACCCTGGTGAACAAGAAGCTCAAGCTTGTCAACGTAGTCCAGGTCATGCTCATCCGCCGGATCCTCCCGTGCCAACAACGGGCCTTTAACCTGTGGGAGTTTGATCCGGCACATCACCAAACCTTGAGCAGGCTCTTCGACACTACGTACGAAGATGCCTGGAAGGTGCTGTTCAAGGGCGCCGCGGCTCCCGCATCCGCTACCGAAGATCGCGGATTCAGCTCGCAGCGTCAAGCCAGCGAGTTAAGCTATTTTACCCTTTATAGGACACTTGTTTTTCATAGTTTGACTCTATGCGGGATCTAAACTCCCTTACCTTTGACAGGCCTGGCAGAAGACGTCCGGGCAGGTTAACTATCCGGCTCCCTTGCCAGAAGACCCAACGGACGCCCGATTGACGGGGCTGCTGGTTCCGGCACCTCACGTGGTGCCGGAGAAGAAGGCCAAGAAAAAGGCCACGAGAACTTGAAAGAGTTCCCAGCGCCAGGTGTTGTCAGACTCATCGTCCGATGATTCCGAGGCGGACTCCTCCCGCGAAGACGAGGAGGAGGAAAAAGAGGCCTCTCCCCCGCTGGGGGAGAGAAGAAAAGGAAGGTCGTCCCAATTGGGGAGGCCGGAGGGTCCAAGAAGGGAAGGATCCTTCCTCCGGACTACTCCACCAACGCCGACAACGGCGAAGAGGAGTGGCCACCGAGGGCTAAGCCCCCGGCGACATCGTAAGTATCCGGATACCAGAATAACTCATGGCGTTTCGTTTTTCGTATAGAATCTCCTAACGCCGAATACAACCCTGCAGCCCGCCCAAGGACGGGCTCGACACTTCAACGAGCGGCTCCCTGGCTCCGTCGGACGTGAATAGCACTTCACTTCCGGCCGCCTCCTCTCCTCGCGCTGCGTATGACGCCGAGGTGGGGCCCCAAAAGGGGCCCAGCCAGGAGGAGGAGGTCCCGGAGGCGCCGCAAGGCAACCTCCCGGACTCCGGGCATAAGGGGGATCAAACCCCAAAGGGCTCTAAGTCCAGCCCTGGGCCGGACTCCGCATCGGAACCTTCAGTGGTTCCGGAGTCCGGCAGGCGGCCCCTTCATAAGAAGGGTGAGACTGCGACACCGGTGACCTCCGTCCAACCTGAGGCACCGGATAATTTGCTGGAGGCGCTTAACGGCGCTACCATCAACGAGGAGCACCGCACTGTTATGAGTGTGGTGATCCAGAAAGTTCATTCCGCCAAGAGCGGGCTGACTGAAGCCTGTGCCAGCCTTCTAACAGGCTTTGAGGTATGTATTTAAGATATGTAAAAATATTACCGCATAGACAGTAGCCCCTGATGCTCAATTTGGTGTTCGGAAAGAAAAGCCGAACTAAGGATCTAAAAAGATGTACGCAGGAGTCTAACATAAGTATGTCAATATGGGGAATGCAGGCTGCGCTGCTGACCTCTGCCGCACAGACTGCGGAGGTCAATGCATGAAGCAGAGCCTCGAGCGGTCCGAGAACGAGCTCGGCCTTGCCAAAAAGCAGCTCGAGGACAAGGAAGGTAAGTAATACCTTATGGAAGTATATAAAAGATGTGGTTGCAAAAAATAGCAGGAATAATGTGAGAATTGCAGGGGCCACGAACGAGGTGGCGACCCTGAAGGAGGCGGTGTCCAAGGCTGAAAGCAATGCGGCCGCGGAGCGCACCGAGCGAGAGAAGCAGGAGGCGCAGGTGGCGGAGGTGCGGCAAGAGCTCCAGGCTCTCGTGGAAAAACACGAGAGTTTGGAGCATGACTCAAAGACTCGAGAGTTCGAGCTTGCCTCGGCTCTTGAGAGTGCCAAAGCCGCTAAGGCCGAAGCCCAGAAAGCCCTCCAGGAGATTGAGGCAATGAAGAAGATAGCGGCGGGTAAGGCATTCTTCATGTAAAGCAAGCACGTGAAAGTGAATTACTTGTTACTTACCCGAATCCGGAGCTCTCCGGGAGCATTCGCAGATCTGCCCCGCAGTGTGTCCGATGCTGCCGCATTCTATCGGGCCGAGGAGGGGAGCTCGACGGAGAAGGTGTTACGGTCTCAAGATCTCGAGGCGGACACCCGGTGTTTTGAGCGACCAGCTGAAGCAGCTGGTCGAGCTCCATAAGGTGGCCGAACAGGCCATGAAGGGCCTCATAGTTCGGTGTGGCTCGAGGAAGCCATGCACGGAAGCTACTTGGCTGGTGAGGAGGCTGGTGGGCGCTGTCCATGGATTGAAGTCGCCAAGCGCTCCGCTTGATCGAAGGTGCCCGTAGGGCCCTTGCCCGTGCTAAAGTGCACTAGGGCAAGATGGACGCTGAGAAGCTTGTGACGGATGCTCCACCACCGGGCAAGGAGTATCGCAAGCCGAGATGTATTATGCGGGCGTCCTGAAGGTGCCCGCTTTATAGCGGTGAATGCTCCAAAGATGTAATTTTTAGTAAACTCGCATTTGTTATCCTGTACGCTTGAAAACTTGTTCATATGCGCTAAGCAACGCTTGAATTTAAAATATTACCTTCATGCGGCCGTTTATTAAATTTGAGAGATGGCGAGTCGTAAACTACGCCCTCATGCTGCGAGTCTTTGGGGTGTTCGGGATAAACTTGAGCGCTCTTTTTCCCATTCTTGGGTCCTTGAGGAGGCTCAACGCAACGAACAAGGTAACCGGACTATAATGCTTGAACACTCTCACTTAGCCATAGAATTTTATAATTTTAAATTTTGGCGAAGCCCCTAGTATTCGGAAGACCGAATTCAGGGCGCTATCCATGCCTGGGCCGGACAAAGCCGGCTCCTCGCTCTAAGCGGCATAAGTCTTTAGGGACTCAAAAACCTCTCGAACAGCGACCGGCTCTCGCCCTATCATGACGGTCAGTTTTAGCTTTCTCCACTGAGGTGCTCAACCCAGCTCAACCGGGGCACAATCGCAGTGGTTCTCCCAGCGCTACCTTAGCCGATATAACGGAACGTAAGGTACCAAAACATGGGAGCCGGGCAAACCCAACTATTGACCCAAGACATGATTCGGAGCCGATGCATATAATGCTATAAGTTCGGGGTGCCGCACTTGTGAAAGTGTTCGGACTTATCACGCCATATTTTGGGGTACTTAAGCCCCTGGTGCATTTGGTCGTACCAAAGCGTACGGATGCAGCATGTCATAAGTGAACATATATAGATACGAAAAAGGAATGCAATAATAGGCAAAAGCTGTGCATTGTTTATTAAAAGAGTTGCGGTAAAAGCAGAACGATATAAATAGTGCGATAAGCAAGGGACGGGACTATTTGACATGTCCCCCTCCAGGAGCGAGCTGCGGGATGATATGTAAAACAAGTACACTGCTCGTTATAGAGACCACCTGGACATTCGACGTAGCTTTCTGCTTCCTGGCTGTTGCATCGTTTGTTCGGCGATTCTACTGCCGGACAGGGCTTCTTGATAAAGGAGTCCTGAAAGTAAGAAAAAAGAATTACACAATCGGGAGCCCCTGGTGCGGTTGAGCCGCATTCTGGGCCTGCCGTGGTCATGCTCCTTCCCCTATGCCCATGGTATTTCCAGAGCGTAAGTATGTACGCGTAGTACTGGTTTCGCAATGTCGCGAGGGCTGGGGTTGGGGCCGCATTGCTACGCGTGCTCGGGACGTGCCGGGCGGTCTTGTTGTAGGTTACTCCGGGCGCGCTTGACGGTGTCCGGACGTTTAATAGCCAGACTCGAGAATTGCCTTGAGAGGCTGTTTTGTATTTCCACGGCGAGAGCCGCCGTGTGCTCCTCCGTTCGGAGAGAGCGTTCGGTGTTTCCGTTGACCGTAATGACTCCTCGAGGACATGGCATCTTGAGCTTGAGGTATGCGTAGTGTGGCACCGCATTGAACTTTGCAAATGCGGTTCGTCCAAGCAGTGCGTGATAGCAGCTGCGGAACGGGACTATGTCGAAGATTAACTCCTCGCTTCGGAAGTTATCCGGATATCCGAAGACCACTTCAAGTGTAACTGAGCCTGTACAGTTGGCCTCTACACCTGGTATGACGCCTTTAAAGGTCGTCTTTGTGGGTTTAATCCTTGAGGGGTCTATGCCCATTTTGCGCATTGTATCCTGATAAAGCAGGTTCAGGCTGCTGCCGCCGTCCATCAGGACTCTAGTGAGGTGAAATCCGTCAATGATTGGGTCTAGAACCAATGCGGCGAATCCGCCATGGCGGATGCTAGTGGGGTGGTCCCTTCGATCAAAAGTGATCGAGCAGGAGGACCACGGATTGAACTTTGGGGCTACTGGCTCCATCGCATATACGTCCCTTAGTGCACGCTTCCGCTCCCTTTTGGGTATGTGGGTTGCGTATATCATGTTCACCGTCCGCACTTGTAGGGGGAAGTGTCGGTGTCAAAACCGGTGGATCTCGGGTAGGGGGTCCCGAACTGTGCGTCTAGGCGGATGGTAACAGGAGACAAGGGACACGATGTTTTACCCAGGTTCGGGCCCTCTTGATGGAGGTAAAACCCTACGTCCTGCTAGATTAATATTGATGATGTGTGTTACAAGAGTGGATCTACCACGAGATCAAAGAGGCTAAACCCTAGAATCTAGCCTATGGTATCATTGTTGTTCGTCCTGCGGACTAAAACTCTCCGGTTTATATAGACACCGGAGAGGGCTAGGGTTACACAGAGTCGGTTACAATGGGAGGAGATCTTCATATCGTATCGCCAAGCTTGCCTTCCATGCCAAGGAAAGTCCCTATCCGGACACGGGACGAAGTCTTCAATCTTGTATCTTCATAGTCTGGGAGTCCGGCCAAAGGTCATAGTCCGGCCATCCGGACACCCCCTAATCCAGGACTCCCTCAGTAGCCCCTGAACCTGGCTTCAATGACGACGAGTCCGGCGCGCCAATTTTCTTTGGCATTGCGAGGCGGGTTCCTCCTCCAAATACTTCATAGAAGATGTTTGAACACAAGGATAGTGACCGGCTCTGCAAAAATAAGTACCACATACCACCGTAGAGAGAATAATTCCCGCACAAATCTAATCTGCTGACGTATTCCGCAGCGTGACATCATGCCACGGTCAAGCCTTTATTCAAATCATTTTACTGTTCCACCTCAGCGTGTTTAGCGAGGCGGTTTCCTTGGCATGTCTTGTCGAAGAAGAGATCGTGTCCCATTATTCCGGGATTCTCATCAATACGGGCGTGGGTAACCCAACCGTGCCTTTTGGTATGACTCTCTAATTGAAAGCGAGTCCCAAACGGTTACGGGGAGGGCTCTTGGTATTCAACCCCTTTATAAAGAGACCAAGGCTCGACTCCCTTTTCTTTCAATCCAATCGAATCCGCCTCTCGCCTCAAGTTCCAACACTCAAAGCTTCTAGTTTCAGGCGCTTCGGACTTTCGACGATGTCCGGTTCCGACCTTCAAGGCCGGTGGGTGCCTTCCTCCGTTACGGAAGAAAACGTGCGAAAGCTGAGAGATGCCAGGTATCTAACCGGTGAAATCTCGCACGGGCTGCCTGCTCAAGGGCAGGCCATTCCTTCTCCCCAGCCTGGTGAGAGCGTGGTGTTCACATCTCACTTCCTTCGGGGGCTAGGCTTCCCGATTGATCCCTTCGTGAGGGGGTTGATGTTCTATTACGGGTTGGAATTCCACGACCTGGCTCCGGAGTCCATCCTCCAAATCTCATCATTCATTGTTGTGTGTGAAGCCTTCCTCCATATCACCCTCACTTCGGATTGTGGCTCAGAACCTTCAAAGTGGAGCCGAAGATGATCGGGGGGTGGCACGCTGAGTGCAGAGGAGCCATCATAAGCAAGATAGCCGGTGCTCCATGGCCCGAGGGCACTTTCCAAGAAGAGTCCGACTTATGGCAACGGGACTGGTTTTATATCACAGCCCCCAGGGGCACCACATGGGTGGCGCCACCTGCTTTTCGCTCGGGTTCCCCACCACGGCAAGCGTCATGGGTCAATGAAGGGCTTATCTGGGGGCCGTCCAAAGACGTGCCCCTTCTGCAGGACCGCATTCGAGATCTCCTAGAAAGAGATATTAACTTGACCGTGGTGGCGCAAGTTATGCTGATTCGCCACACGTTGCCCTGCAAACATCGCCCTCTTCGCCTGTGGGAATTTAATCCGGAGGGACCACGAGTCCTCCAACACTTTATGGGCGCGACGCCCGTGGAGATGTACAAATTGTTCTTCGGACCACAAGCAAGGTGTCCGGACTTGTCCGAGGACGCAGGCCTGAGCTGCAATCGCCAGGATGCTAAGGTAAGTAGCCCCGGATTTGGACACACCATCCGTATTTTCATCATAAAGTTGCCCTTAAACAGAGCTATCCTTTGAACAGGAGTGGATAGCGAAGGCAAAGCTTATCAGGTGTCCAGCCCCCCAGCCTGAGATCGCGCCGAATCCTGTGTTAACCAGGATGCTGGAGATTACGCGTTCGGCAGAGGGCGAAGAGGGGAACCAAGGAGCTACCGCCTCCGCGAAGGAGACTATCAAGAAGGGAGGAATCAAGAATTCCCCCAACCTAGGAAAGAAAAGGAGTGCCTCTGAAGACCCGGAGGGGATGACCTAGAAACGGGGGAAGAAATCTTTGTCAGAGGATCCGGCGCCGAAGACTGCCCCAGCTGCATTGCGCCCTCAAGGGGATCAGCTTTCCTCCGAGCCGTAAGTAAAGAGAGGGGTTCAAAAATTAGTGGTATCCCTGTTTTATTTCTGAGGAAGATAACAAAAATATTACCTTGTAGTTCGGATCTCGACCCTTCTCAGCAGAGCTCGTCTTCAGGGGATCTTCGTCCGGAAATGATGGAGAGCGAGACGCCTCCCCTAGCTGCACCGACTTACGAGGCAGGCGACCCCGAGGTGTCGTCCCGGCGGGTTTATCCAAGTCCGGATCCTGAAAAGGGTCGTCGGGCTAGTCCGGTGCCCTCTGGTGCGCAATCGGAGAGGCTGAGGGATCTGCTCGGGCGAGCGTTCGTCTCAGAAGAACACCATATGTTGATGAACACGGTGATAGGAAGGATTTCATCCGCGGAAAGCGGGTTGTACGAGGCCGCCAGGAGTTTACTGACAGGCTTTGAGGTACGCAAAAAAGGTGTACCTTTTGGTAGAGCCGCATAAAATGCGCCCTGTATAAATAGTAGCCCCTGAGACTCTGTGTGTCGTCAAAATGATGGCGCACAAAGGATCAAAACCCCAGGTATAAAATGTCACCTTTTTATGAAGGTGGCGAGGCGTTCGGTGGCTAGCCGGACTGATGAATCTGCCGAGCTAAAGCGGCAACTTGACGTGGCGGATGCCAACATCGCGCTTGTAAATAAGCGGCTAGACGAGGCACAAGGTATGCTCCCCAGATATCTGATAAGAGGAGTTCGATGCTTGTGCCTTACAATATATGTGCTTATTGCAGATAGTGTTGCTGCCGTGGAGAACCTGCGGGCGGAACTTGCCCGAGCCAAGGAGCAAGCAAGAAAAAGTGATGCGGCTGCCGTTAAAGCGGCTAAAGAGCTGAAAGCCAAATAGGCTGCTCACTGCCAGAGTAAGAAGTTAATAACCGAGATGGCTATAAAATTGAAGGATGCTACCGACCGCTGTAAATTTCTCGAACAAGAAGGAAAGGCGGCTCAGAAGGACCTTGAGAAGATCACTGTCGAGGCCAAGGATGCTCGCTCTGCCATGAGAGCTATGAAGGAGGAGCTGCGTAAGGCCGGAGATATCACGGCTGGAAAGCCCTATCTGCTGCGGATGAAGTTCGGGGATCCTAGGTATGCTCCGTTAGACCGGCAGTGGAGTGCGGAAAACACTTATCTGGATGTGGCAACGAGTGCAGCAGACGCAACCGAACACATCCGAGGTCGAGGTTGTCATAAATTGGAAGAGCTTTTTTGGTCGCAGTTCCACAATCCAGAACGCCCACTTTCAGTATCCAACCGTTTGGCCGCCTTTGCGGAGCTGAACAGGTTATCCGGACTCGCCATGAAGTATGTTGCGAGTCGTTTGTGGCCAGGGGAGCCGGAGCCGAAGAGTTATTTTGGATTGGTGTGGCAGTTCCTTGGTTATGTGCCGCATGTTGATGCGATGAAGAGGTCGGCGTGCATAGAAGGTGCACAAATGGCTCTTGCCCGTGTCAAGACATACTGGGCGGATATGAAGGCCAGTGTTGTCGTATCCCGGGATTTGGACGAAGGCCGGGTACCTGCCAAGCACTACTTTGAGGAAGTTCTTCCGGGCGCTCGCTTAATAGAAGCGCAGTGCTCGAAGGATGTTGTGTTCGAATAGCATGTGCTATTGTAAAAGGAATATTTTGATAGAATATAAAAACTTTTTATACTTGTGTTTTGCAAGAATTATAATACCTCCTGTGCGGCCGTTAATGTATATGTGTATATAACCTGAAAGATGGCAGTCGTCGGCTTCAGCCCCCACGCATATAATGCGGGGGTGTTCGCAAAAAGGCGCCTTTTCACACTTAATCCAACGTCTTGGTCCTACAAAGGAGGTGATAGCACGGCGAACTAGGCAAACGGACTATAATGCTTTATCACTTTCACTTAGCCATAGGAGTTTGACATTGGGGCTACTTAATAGCCCCTGGAGGCACCGCGCTCGCCCGAATTCGGGGCGCGTGTGTGCTTGACCGGGAAGCGGTCCTTCGTTAATGCGGAGGAATCCTAAAGATTCCGAGAGTCACCGAGTGGTTGACCAGTCTCTCGCTATATCATGACAGTCAGTTTTCGGCTTTCTCTACTGAGGTGCTCGCCTGGCCGAACCGGGGCACAATCGCAGTAGTTCTCCTGGTGCCGCGTTAGCCGATATAACGGAACGTAAGGCAGCAAAACACAGGAGCCGGGCAAACCCAACATTTGACCAAAGACATGATTCAGAGCTGATGCATATAAGGCCAAACTCGCGACGCCGAACACTCCCTAAGGTATTCAGTCTTTATGAAGACAGGCCGAAACAGAGCCCTTGGTAAAAAAGCCCCTGGTGTCCAGGTACGCGCAAAATTCTGGCGTGGCCATATGCCAAGACGCCAGCCTCCTCCTCGGTTATAGAGAAAACCAGGGGATGTTGTCAACAAGAGACAGTAAAAAAGGTTTACGCAGGGTCTTAATCTGAAAAGAATCCTTGAAACAGGTCCCTACTGCATGTCTGCGCATGTGTCTCCGTTGTGCCGTATCCTGGACGGGTGTAGCATGGTGTTCGTCTGCGAGAAAGAGGAACTTTAGTAAAAAATAAACGTGCGAGAAGTCTATATTAGAATAAACAAAATATAGTTGGTGCAAGAAGTGAGCCGTATTGTCTCCTGGGGTGAACACGCGGAGTCCCTTGTACAGGGTTATGCGGCTATTAAGCCTATGTATGTTGACGCCGGACTCGTCAAGCCGTGTGTGGGATAGTAGGGCTGAATTAGTGTGCAGCTGTCCAGGCGGCCGCACCACTACCCGTACTTTGGGGGTCAATTGATATTCCCCTGTAATGAGATGATGCCTCGTGGGCCGGGCATTTTAAGTGTAAGGGATGCATAATGCGGTATTGCGTTAAAGCGGGCGAAAGCTTCGCGTCCCAGTAGCGCTTGATGGCGACTTACGAATGGGGCGATGTGGAAGGTTAGCTTTTCGCTTTGGAAGTTGCCGGTGAGCCGAACATGACTTCTAACGAAAGGGAACCCATGCTCTGGGTATCTGGGCCCGGCGTGACTCCTTGAAAGGAAGTGTTGCCATGGCGGATTATAGCTAGGTTTACCCCTCGTTTGCGGATTGTGTCCTGATATAACAGGTTTAAGTCACTGCCGCCGTCCATAAGGACTCTTGTAAATTGTAGTCCGTCAATAACCGGATTCAAGACCAAGGCAGTCCAGCCTGCGTTCCCGGCCCCTCTGGAGTAATCCTGATAATCAAAGGTGATTGATTGTAACAACCAGTGGCGGTGCTCCTCTGGGGCTGGCCGTATGGCGCGTGTCTTCGTGGGCGCCGTTCTGTTTTTCCCTTTTGTCATCTAAAGTGAATTTACTGTTTT
This sequence comes from Aegilops longissima, assembly GCA_021605205.1. Taxonomy (NCBI): domain Eukaryota; kingdom Viridiplantae; phylum Streptophyta; class Magnoliopsida; order Poales; family Poaceae; genus Aegilops; species Aegilops longissima. The sequence goes on from CM038680.1 coordinate 654,190,041, forward strand.
GACTTCTTGTGGGAACTTCTTCTGTTCTCCGGTGTTCTGCTTGTGGGGTGTGCCGTCATCCTCTCTTGGTGTGTCGAGCCCCTTGTGTTCGGCGTTGAGTTTACCGGACTGTTTGAAGACCCAACAATCTCTGTGGGTATGGTTTGCAGGTCTCCCGGGGGTACTGTGGATTTGACATATTTTGTCCAGGATTTTGTTGAGGTTAGACAGCTCGTCCCTGTCATCTTTGGGTGGCGGTTTTTTCTGATTTTGCCGAGAGCTTTTGAATCCGACGTTGACTGTCGTGCTCATCGGGCTATTATCCTTGATCCGGCGCTGTTCTTTGCTACGGCGCGGTTGAAGGAAATATGCCCTAGAGGCAATAATAAAGTTATTATTTATTTCCTTATACCATGATAAATGTTTATTATTCATGCTAGAATTGTATTAACCGGAAACATAATACATGTGTGAATACATAGACAAACAGAATGTCACTAGTATGCCTCTACTTGACTAGCTTGTTAATCAAAGATGGTTATGTTTCCTAACCATGAACAAGGAGTTGTTATTTGATTAACAAGGTCACATCATTAGTTGAATGATCTGATTGACATGACCCATTCCGTTAGCTTAACACTTGATCGTTTAGTATGTTAATGCTTTCTTCATGACCCATACATGTTCCTATAACTATGAGATTATGCAACTCCGTTTACGGAGGAACACTTTGGTACTACCAAGCGTCACAACGAATCGGGTGATTATAAAGGAGTACTACAGGTGTCTCCAAAGGTACTTGTTGGGTTGGCGTATTTGAGATTAGGTTTTGTCACTCCGATTGTCGGAGAGGTATCTCGAGCCTTCTCGGTAATACACATCACTTAAGCCTTGCAAGCATTACAACTAATGAGTTAGTTGTGAGATGATGTATTACGGAACGAGTAAAGAGACTTACCGTAACGAGATTGAACTAGGTATTGGATACCGACGATCGAATCTCGGGTAAGTAACATACCGATGACAAAGGAACAACGTATGTCGTTATGCGGTTTGACCGATAAAGATCTTCGTAGAATATGTAGGAACCAATATGGGCATCCAGGTTCCGCTATTGGTTATTGACCAAGAATAGTTCTAGGTCATGTCTACATAGTTCTCGAACCCGTAGGGTCCGCACGCTTAAGGTTTCGATGCGGTTATATTATGAGTTTATGAATTTTGATGTACCGAAGGAGTTCGAGTCCCAGATGAGATCGGGGACATGACGAGGAGTCTCGAAATGGTCGAGACGTAAAGATCGATATATTGGACGACTATATTCGGAGTTCGGAAAGGTTCGAATGATTGGGTATTTTTCGAGTACCGGAGAGTTACGGAATTCGCCGGGGAGTATATGGGCCTTATTGGGCCATACAGGAATAGAGGAGAAAGGCCAAAGGGAGGAGGCTGCGCCCCCCTCAGGTCCGAATGGACAAGGGCGCAGCCCCTTTCCTTCTCCTTCTCCCCTCTTCCCCTCTCCTACTCCAACAAGGGAGGTGGAATCCTACTAGGACTAGGGAGTCCTAGTAGGACTCCCACCATGGCGCCCCTCCTAAGGGCGGCCTCCTCCTCCCTCCCTCCTTTATATCTCGGGGCAGGGGCACCCATGGACACACAAGTTGATCTCGGATCTTTCCTTAGCCGTGTCGGTGCCCCTTCCACCATATTCTACTTGGTCATATCGTCGTGGAGCTTAGGCGAAGCCTGCGCCGGAGAAGTCATATCGTCGCGGAGCTTAGGCGAAGCCCTGCGTCGGTGGAGCATCAACATCGTCCTGCGCCGTCGTCTTGACGGAACTCATCCCGACACTTTGCTGGATCGGAGTCCGGGATCGTCATCGAGCTGAGCGTGTGCAGAACTCGGAGGTGCCGTCGTTCGGTGCTTGGATCGGTCGGATCGTGAAGACGTACGACTACATCAACCGCGTTGTTATAACGCTTCCGCTTTCGGTCTACGAGGGTGCGTGGACGGACACTCTCCCCTCTCGTTGCAATGCCATCACCATGGTCTTGCGTGATCGTAGGAAATTTTTTGAAATTACTACATAACCCAACAGTGGCATCCGAGCCTGGTTTTATGCGTTGATGTCATGTGCACGAGTAGAACACAAGTGAGTTGTGGACGATACAAGTCATACTGCCTACCAGCATGTCATACTTTGGTTCAGCGGTATTGTGAGATGAAGCGGCCGGAACCGACATTACGCGTACGCTTACGCGAGACTGGTTTCACCGCTCCGAGCACTCGTTGCTTAAAGGTGACCGCGGGTGTCTGTCTCTCTCACTTTAGTTGAACCGAGTATGACTACGCCCGGTCCTTGAGAAGGTTAAACGGAGTCTATTTGACAAACTATCGTTGTGGTTTTGATGCGTGGTAAGAACGGTTCTTGCTCAGCCCGTAGCAGCCACGTAAAACTTGCAACAACAAAGTAGAGGACGTCTAACTTGTTTTTGCAGGGCATGTTGTGATGTGATATGGTCAAGGCGTGATGCTATATTTTATTGTATGAGATGATCATGTTTTGTAACCGAGTTATCGGCAATGGCAGGAGCCATATGGTTGTCGCTTTATTGTATGAAATGCAACGCCATGTAATTGCTTTACTTTATCACTAAGGAGTAGCGATAGTCGTAGAAGCAATAGTTGGCGAGACGACAACGATGCTACGATGGAGATCAAGGTGTCGCGCCGGTGGCGATGGTGATCATGACGGTGCTTGGCGATGGAATCACAAGCACAAGATGATGATGACCATATCATATCACTTATATTGATTGCATGTGATGTTTATCCTTTATGCATCTTATCTTGCTTTGATTGACGGTAGCATTATAAGATGATCTCTCACAAAAAATTATCAAGAAGTGTTCTCCCTGAGTATGCACCGTTGCGAAAGTTCTTCGTGCTGAGACACCACGTGATGATCGGGTGTGATAGGCTCTACGTTCAAATACAACGGGTGCAAAACAGTTGCGCACGCGGAATACTCAGGTTAAACTTGACGAGCCTAGCATATAACAGATATGGCCTCGGAACACGGAGACCGAAAGGTCGAGCGTGAATCATATAGTAGATATGATCAACATAGTGATGTTCACCATTGAAACTACTCCATCTCACGTGATGATCGGACATGGTTTAGTTGATTTGGATCACGTAATCACTTAGATGACTAGAGATGTCTATCTAAGTGGGAGTTCTTAAGTAATATGATTAATTGAACTTTAATTTATCATGAACTTAGTCCCGTAGTATTTTGCAAATTATGTTGTAGATCAATAGCTCGCGTTGTTGCTTCCCTATGTTTTCATATGTGTTCCTAGAAAATTGTATTGAAAGATGTTAGTAGCAATGATGCGGATTGGATCCGTGATCTGAGGTTTATCCTCATTGCTGCAGAAGTATTATGTCCTTAATGCACCGCTAGGTGACAGACCTATTGCAGGAGCAGATCACGGGCGTTATGAGCGTTTGGCTAGCTCAATATGAGCGAATCTGACGTTATGAGCGTTTGGCTAGCTCAATATGATGACTACTTGATAGTTTAGTGCACCATGCTTAACGGCTTAGAATCGGGACTTCAAAGGCGTTTTGAGCGTCATGGACCATATGAGATGTTCCAGGAATTGAAGTTAATATTTCAAGCAAATACCGAGTTGAGAGATATGAAGTCTCCAACAAGTTCTATAGCTAAAAGATGGAGGAGAATCGCTCAACTAGTGAGCATGTGCTCAGATTATCTGAGTACATCAATCACTTGAATCAAGTGGGAGTTAATCTTCCGGATAAGATAGTGATTGACAGAATTCTCTAGTCACCATCACTAAGTTAGTAGAACTTCGTGATGAACTATAGTATGCAAGGGATGACGAAAAAGATTCTCGAGCTCTTGGCGATGCTAAAATCGGCGAAGGTAGAAATCAAGAAAAACATCAAGTGTTGATGGTTGACAAGACCACTAGTCTCAAGGAAAATGGCAAAGGGAAGAAGGGAACTTCAAAAGGAGCGGCAAGCAAGTTGCTGCTCGGTGAAGAAGCCCAAGTCTAGACCTAAGCACGAGACTGAGTACTTTTGCTGCAATGGAACTGGTCACTGGAAGCAGAACTACCCCTGAATATTTTGTGGATAAGAAGGATGGCAAAGTGAACAAGGTTATATTTGATATACAGGTTATTGATGTGTGACTTACTAGTGTTTATAGTAGCCCCTGAGTATTTGATACTCGTTCGGTTGCTAAGATTAGTAAACTCGAAACAGGAGTTACAGAATAAACAGAGACTAGTTGAAGGGGAAGTGACGATGAGTGTTGGAAGTAGTTCCAAGATTGATATGATCATCATCGCACACTCCCTATACTTTCGGGATTAGTGTGGAACCTAAATAAGTGTTATTTGGTGTTGAGCATAAATATGATTTGATCATGTTTATTGCAATCTGATTATTCATTTAAGTAAGAGAATAAATTGTTGTTACTGCTTACATGAATAAAACCTTATATGGTTACACACCCAATGAAAATGGTTCATTGGATCTCGATCATAGTGATACACATATTCATAATATTGAAACCAAAAGATGCAAAGTTAATAATGATAGTGCAACTTATTTGTGGCACTGCCGTTTAGGTCATATTGGTGTAAAGCGCATGAAGAAACTCCATGCTGATGGGATTTTGGAATCACTTGATTATGAATCACTTGATGCTTGCGAACCATGCCTTATGGGCAAGATGACTAAAGACTCGTTCTCGGAACAATGGAGCGAGCAAATGACTTATTGGAAATAATACATACTTGATGTATGCGGTCCGATGAGTGTTAAAGCTCACGGCAAGTATCGTTATTTTCTGACCTTCACAAGATGATTTGAGCAGATATGAGTATATCTACTTAATGAAGCACAAGTCTGAAACATTTGAAAAGTTCAAATAATTTCAGAGTGAAGTGGAGAATCATCGTAATAAGAAAATAAAGTTTCTACGATCTGATCGTGGAGGAGAATATTTGAGTTCTGAGTTTGGCCTTCATATAAAACAATGTGGAATAGTTTCACAGCTCACACCACATGGAACACCATAACGTAATGGTGTGTCCGAGCGTCATAACCGTACTTTATTTTGATATGGTGCGATCAATGATGTCTCTTACCGATTTACCAATATCGTTTTGGGGTTATGCATTAGAGACAGCTGCATTCACGTTTAATAGGGCACCATCTAAATCCGTTGAGATGACACCGTATGAACTATGGTTTAGCAGTAAACCTAAGCTGTCGTTTCTTAAAGTTTGGAGTTGTGATGCTTATGTGAAAAAGTTTTCACCTGATAAGCTCGAACCCAAATCGGAGAAGTGCGTCTTCATAGAATACCCAAAGGTAACTATTGGGTACACCTTCTATCACAGATCCGAAGGCAAGTTTTTCGTTGCTAAGATGGATCCTTTCTAGAGAAGAAGTTTCTCTCGAAAGAAGTGAGTGGGAGGAAAGTAGAAACTTGATGAGGTAATTGTACCTTCTCCCTTATTGGAAAGTAGTTCATCACAGAAATCAGTTCGATGATTCCTACACCAATTAGTGAGGAAGTTAATGATGATGATCATGAAACTTCAGATCAAGTTGCTACCAAACCTCGTGGGTCTTCGAGATAAGATCCGCACAGTGGTATGGTAATCGTGTTCGGAGATCATGTTACTAGACCATGATGAACCTACAAACTATGAGGAAGCGATGATGAGCCCAGATTCCGCGAAATGGCTTGAGGCCATGAAATCTGAGATGGGATCCATGTATGAGAACAAAGTATGGACTTTGATGGAGTTGCCCGATGATCGGCAAGCCATATTATATAAATGGATCTTCAAGAGGAAGACAGATGCTGATAGTAGTGTTACTATCTACAAAGCTCGACTTGTCGCAAAAGGTTTTCGACAAGTTCAAGGTGTTGACTACAATGAGATTTTCTCAACTGTAGCGATTCTTAAGTCTGTCCGAATCATGTTAGCAATTGCCACATTTTATGAAATCTGGCAAATGGATGTCAAAACTACATTCTTTAATGGATTTATTAAGGAAGAGTTGTATATGATGCAACCAGAAGGTTTTGTCAATCCTAAAGGAACTAACAAAATGTGCAAGCTCCAGCGATCCATCTATGGACTGGTGCAAGCATCTCGGAGTTGGAATACACGCTTTGATAAGTTGATCAAAGCATATAGTGTTATACTGAGACTTACGGTGAAGCCTGTATTTACAAGAAAGTGAGTGGGAGCACTACAGCCTTTCGATAAGTATATGTGAATGACATATTGTTGATCGGAAATAATGTAAAATTATTCGCAAAGCATAAAGGAGTGTTTGAAAGGAGTTTTAAAGAAAGACCTCGGTGAAGCTGATTACATATTGAGCATCAAGATCTATAGAGATAGATCAAGACGCTTGATAAGTTTTTCAATGAATACATACCTTGACAAGATTTTGAAGTAGTTCAAAATGGAACAGTCAAAGAAAGAGTTCTTGCCTGTGTTACAAGGTGTGAGATTGAGTAAGACTCAAAACCCGACCACGGCAGAAGATAGAAAGAGAATGAAAGTCATTCCCTATGCATCAGCCATAGGTTCTATAAAGTATGTCATGTTGTGTACCAGATCTATTGCATACCCTACCACTAAGATTGGCAAGGGAGTGCAATAGAGATCTAGGAGTAGATCAATGGACAGCGGTCAAAATTATCCTTAGTAGAATAAGGATATGTTTCTCGATTATGGAAGTGAAAAAGGTTAGGTAAGTAAAGGTTACGTCGATGCAAGTTTTAACACTAATCTAGATGACTCTGAGTCTCAATCTGGATACATATTGAAAGTGGGAGCAATTAGCTAGAGTAGCTCCATGCAGAGCATTGTAGACATAGAAATTTGCAAAATACTTACGGCTCTGAATGTGACAGACCCGTTGACTAAAGCTTCTCTCACGAGCAAAACATGATCATCCCTTAGTACTCTTTGGGTGTTAATCACATAGCGATGTGAACTAGATTACTGACTCTAGTAAACCCTTTGGGTGTTGATCACAAGTCTATGTGAACTATGGGTATTAATCACATACAGATGTGAATATTAGTGTTGAATCACATGATGATGTGAACTAGATTATTGACTCTAGTGCAAGTGGGAGACTGAAGGAAATATGCCCTAGAGGCAATAATAAAGTTATTATTTATTTCCTTATACCATGATAAATGTTTATTATTCATGCTAGAATTGTATTAACCGGAAACATAATACATGTGTGAATACATAGACAAACAGAATGTCACTAGTATGCCTCTACTTGACTAGCTTGTTAATCAAAGATGGTTATGTTTCCTAACCATGAACAAGGAGTTGTTATTTGATTAACAAGGTCACATCATTAGTTGAATGATCTGATTGACATGACCCATTCCGTTAGCTTAACACTTGATCGTTTAGTATGTTAATGCTTTCTTCATGACCCATACATGTTCCTATAACTATGAGATTATGCAACTCCGTTTACGGAGGAACACTTTGGTACTACCAAGCGTCACAACGTAACTGGGTGATTATAAAGGAGTACTACAGGTGTCTCCAAAGGTACTTGTTGGGTTGGCGTATTTGAGATTAGGTTTTGTCACTCCGATTGTCGGAGAGGTATCTCAGGCCTTCTCGGTAATACACATCACTTAAGCCTTGCAAGCATTACAACTAATGAGTTAGTTGTGAGATGATGTATTACGGAACGAGTAAAGAGACTTACGTAACGAGATTGAACTAGGTATTGGATACCGACGATCGAATCTCGGGTAAGTAACATACCGATGACAAAGGGAACAACGTATGTCGTTATGCGGTTTGACCGATAAAGATCTTCGTAGAATATGTAGGAACCAATATGGGCATCCAGGTTCCGCTATTGGTTATTGACCAAGAATAGTTCTAGGTCATGTCTACATAGTTCTCGAACCCGTAGGGTCCGCACGCAACAGGTTTCGATGATGCTTATATTATGAGTTTATGAATTTTGATGTACCGAAGGAGTTCGAGTCCCAGATGAGATCGGGGACATGACGAGGAGTCTCGAAATGGTCGAGACGTAAAGATCGATATATTGGACGACTATATTCGGAGTTCGGAAGGTTCGAATGATTGGGTATTTTTCGAGTACCGGAGAGTTACGGAATTCGCCGGGAGTATATGGGCCTTATTGGGCCATACAGGAATAGAGGAGAAAGGCCAAAGGGAGGAGGCCTGCGCCCCCCTCAGGTCCGAGGTGGACAAGGGGCGCAGCCCCCTTCCTTCTCCTTCTCCCCTCTTTCCCCTCCTACTCCAACAAGGGAGGTGGAATCCTACTAGGACTAGGGAGTCCTAGTAGGACTCCACACCATGGCGCCCCTCCTAAGGGCCGGCCTCCTCCTCCCTCCCTCCTTTATATCTGAGGGGCAGGGGCACCCCATGGACACACAAGTTGATCTACGGATCTTTCCTTAGCCGTGTGCGGTGCCCCTTCCACCATATTCTACTTGGTCATATCGTCATGAGCTTAGGCGAAGCCCTGCGCGGAGAAGTCATATCGTCGCGGAGCTTAGGCGAAGCCCTGCGTCGGTGGAGCATCAACATCGTCACCACGCCGTCGTCTTGTGGAACTCATCCCGACACTTTGCTGGATCGGAGTCCGGGATCGTCATCGAGCTGAGCGTGTGCGAACTTCGGAGGTGCCGTCGTTCGGTGCTTGGATCGGTCGGATCGTGAAGACGTACGACTACATCAACCGCGTTGTTATAACGCTTCCGCTTTCGGTCTACGAGGGTACGTGGACGGACACTCTCCCCTCTCGTTGCTATGCCATCACCATGGTCTTGCGTGATCGTAGGAAAATTTTTGAAATTACTACATAACCCAACAGCGGTTTCCCGCTTCCATCTCTGAGTTCGGATGTACTCGGGTCGCTGGTGCTGCTTCTTGCCAACCACCTATCCTCTCCTGCGCAAAAGCGGGTCATGAGGCTTGTTAATGCGGCCATTGTTCTTGGCTTTTCTTGGCCGAGCTGTCTGGCGATGTTTTTACCCAGGTTCGGGCCCTCTCGATCGAGGTAAAACCCTACTCCTGCTTGATTGATATTGATGATATGGATAGTACAAGAGTAGATCTACCATGAGATCAGAGAGGCTAAACCCTAGAAGCTAGCCTATGGTATGATTGTTGTTCGTCCTACGGACTAAAACCCTCCGGTTTATATAGGCACCGAAGAGGGTTAGGGTTACACAGAGTCGGTTACAATGGTAATAGATCTACATATCCGTATCGCCAAGCTTGCCTTCCACGCCAAGGAAAGTCCCATCCGGACACGGGACGAAGTCTTCAATCTTGTATCTTCATAGTCCAGGAGTCCGGCCAACTGTGATAGTTCGGCTATCCGGACACCCCCTAATCCAGGACTCCCTCACCGGGCTTAATACGTCGCCTTAGAAGCTCCGCTCCCACCGCTAGTCCGTTCCTCATGAGCCGCCACATGTGGATCTTCGCTTTATTTGGAGCCGAAGAGTCCCACAATCCCAGCCATCCCTTATGCTTATGAACCGAGGAAGAAGGGCCCGACCGTCCGGTCTTCACCCCATTTAGCGTCATTCTCAAGTGGTAGGTTGATCTCACTGTAAACTGTCCGTTTTCGTATAGTTCCATGCGATATAGTCCTCCATGTTTGGAACCCCGACAGCTATTTGTTTGATATCATTGGCATCCTCCGGTGAGAACATGTCATCTATCAAGCTCTCATTCCATTCTTTACTGTTTGGCATCAAGAGGTCTCGTACCTTAGACACCCCATGCACGTAAGTTTGCCCAAGTGGCTTCATGCTTCCCTGCCTCGGTATCCAGTTCTCATGGTGTATATTGATCTTTGACCCACTTCCAATACGCCATATAGTGCCTTCTCTCAGCAGATCACGGCCAAAGATTATACTCCTAAAGAATAGGATGCTCCGCCGAGGCATGTTGCATTTAGGATTGTTCCATCTTTATAATATCTCGCCTTCAAAACTCTAGCGCATAGCGAATCAGGGTATTGTAACATTCGCCACACTTGTTTAGCTAACAAAGCTTGGTTGAACGCAACAGGATCTCTGAACCCCAACCCTCCTTCTCGCTTGGTTGTACACATCTTCTCTCACGACAGCCAGTGCACCTTCCGTTCACCGTTCGCTGCTCCCCACCAGAAGTTTGACGAAATTGAAGACAAGTTCCCGCACATTTTCTTTGTGAGTTGAAAACAGCTCTTAGTGAATGTTGGTGTAGACCGAAGCCCGGATTTAACTAACACCTCTCCTGCCGCCTTTGAGAGTCCTTGTCCTTTCCATCCCGATACCTTTCCTTTCGAACTCTCCGTGACATATTTAAAAGTTCCGTCCTTTGATCTCCCAACCACTGTTGGTAGACCAAGGTACCTCTCACTAAGCGCCTCAGTTTGGATCCCAATGACTCGCTTAAGTGGACCTTTTTCTTCCTCCGCACATCCCTTCCCAAAGAATATAGCTGATATTTGCAAGTTAACTTTTTGCCGGAAGCTACTTCGTGCCTCTGTAAAATCTCTTTTAGGGCTGTCAAGTTATCTTGGGATCCTTCTAAGAACACTATGCTGTCATCAGCGAATAACAGGTGCATCACATGGGGACCCGTGCACCCAAACTTGACACCTTTAATAGTCTTCTTCTCCTGTGCCTTTTTTAGCAAAGCTGAAAAACCTTCAACACAGAAAAGAAACAGGTATGGTGATAGAGGATCTCCTTGACGCAAGCCTCGCGAAGGTACAAATCCCCTAGAACATCCTCCATTTAATTTGACTACAAACTTTGCTGATGTTACACATCTCATTACCATTGTTATCCATCCCCACGCAAAGCCAAAACGCCTCAATATCTGCTCTGAAAACAGCCACTCAACTCGGTCATACGCCTTCATCATATCAAGCTTGACTGCACATAAGGACCTCTTCCTCTTCCTTGTCCGTATTGCGTGAACACTCTCATATGCCACGAGCACATTATCTGTTATAAGCCTCCCAGGTACGAATGCACTTTGTTCTTCCGAGATCAACACTCGAAGGATAATATTCAACCTGTTAGCAAGAACTTTTGCAGCAATTTTATATAAGACATTACAAAGGCTGATTGGCCTAAACTGTGAAAGTAACTCCGATGAGTTCACTTTGGGGATCATCACAATGACCGTCGCATTAAATTTTTCCGGTGCTGCAACATCCTCTAAAAAATCCCGCACTGCTCCGCAAATGTCCTCTTTTACCAACGACCAGTGTCGTTGATAAAACATAGCCGGAAGTCCATCCGGACCTGGAGCTTTAGTTGGTCCCATTTGAAACAGCGCCTTCTCTATTTCTTATATGTAATAGGGGCTGTTAACTTGTTGTTCATTGCCTCCGTGACACCCGACTATATTTTCCAGTAGATGATGTGCATCCACCGACCCCTCGGACATGAAAAGGTTTTCATAGAATGTGGCCGCCGTCTCCCTCATTCCATCATCCGTAGTACATCTTGAGCCATCCTCCCGTACCAGCGCCTTGACCGTATTCTTCCTCTTCCTATGCGAGCATCTATTTTGAAAATATTTCGTGTTTTGGTCCCCTGCAGCCAACCAATCCACTCTAGATCGTTGTTTATATAAAATCTCTTCTTTTTCATAGATATCCCTCGGTTGGCCTTCCAAGTCCCGGACCTCCAGTGAGGATCCGGTTATAAGCGCCCTTCTTTTGGCATCCGGACATGATATTTTTAATACATAAATGTTTGCGTATCTTTACATTGATAAAGGGATTTAGAGCGAGTACAGATGAGATACAATACGTGAAGTGAACAATACATGAAGTGAACATAAAAACGTGAACATAGAACCCGGAGCACAGGACAAGGCATGCTCGTCCGATCAAAGAAAACTAATCAGCAACACCATTAAGAGCATCTTCAATATAGATGATTCAAATGCACAAATAACTAACTTTTGCATCTCTTGCCCCAAAAACCCCTCTTCAATATGCAAAATAATTTACATCTCTGCTTTGCGAAGATATAAAATACAACATCTCACCGTGCAAATTTGCACTCCACCTACAGGAGATGTAAAAACGGCGGTCTCATATCCACTGCCCAACTGTCTTCATTTGGCTTCCACGCGACAGCCGCCTGTCCGCCACCCGCCGACGCCGATGACCCAGTAGCGTCCTCCGCCGCTGCTGGTATGACCCACCCCGCCGCAGCCGCCGTCGGCGCGACCACGGTCCCCAATTTGGCCTCCGCCTCCATGCCGCCACCCCGGATTTGCCCCACCTCAGCCGGTCGTCGTTGTGTCGGAGCTGCCTTCGAAGAAGCAGCGGGCCGCCAAGCCATGCTGTGGAGGCGTGAAGCGGCAGATGGCGCGGAGGCGCAACCCGGTGGCGAACCAACCTCGGCCGGCCAAAATTTTGAAGCCGGACGCGGCTATGCAGGCGATTGGCTGCCGCCGCCGGCCGTGGCTTCCTCCTCCGGCCAAAGAGGCCCTCGTCCACTTCCACCGTCGCCCCTACGCCGTTCCTCCTCCTCTCTCCGCCTCGAATCGCCGCTGCTCTGCCGCCCCGATTCGCCCCTCTGACGCTCCGCTACCGCCGCCCCAAATCGTGCTGCGTCGCCGCCTCGATTCGCCCCTCCGACGCTCCGTTGCCGCTGCCCCGAATCGCGCCGCGCCGCCGCCGCCCACTAGTTTTTACATCTCTATTTTGCATCATCTATTGGAGCTGTACTTTTACATTTCATTTTGCATCATCTGTTGGAGTTTGACCCTTTTTTAAAGATGCAAAAAACATTTTTTAAAATGTAAAATTTTACATCTTGTATTGGAGATGATCTAAGCCAGACCGAACACAGAACTAGCAAAATCACAGGAGGGGTGCCAGCTTCGATCAGGGCGGAGTTGGCAGAGCGCTGAAATCGACCTGGCGGCGGTGCGGGGGCGCTGCCGGCCTGAGAATATCCCGGCGTCTGTCCCCACACGAAACGATTCCCTTCTTTCGGTGGCACTCTCCGCCCGCCCGCGCCAGGCTCCAACGCGTACCGCGGCGGCACGACAAAGTAAATACTACAAGCAGGCAGAGCCGGAGAAGCCCGTACTGGAACCGAAGCTCTCGGCAGCTGTTGGTTGGCTCCGATGGCGAGCCACGGCGACGAGGCTCCCGCGGGGATGTCCGGGAAGGTGACCTGCGCGGCGTGGATACGGCGCCCGAGCGGCGGGCCGGCCGTGTCCAGCAGCCGCAGCCTCCTCGTGGCGTACGGCCGCGGCGCCACTGCCTCGTCCCCGCCGTTCCTCGATCTCCTCGCCTTCGACACCAGAGCGTGCGAGCTCGCCTCCGAGCCCCTGGTGAGCAAGCATCCCGTGCGTGCGCGCTCGATCGGTGGGGTTTCGGCGCCTGCTGCTGCTACGACCGTGCCTCTGACCGCGGGTTTAACGATTTTGCAGCTGAGGGTCGTGATGGGCGAAAAGGGAGACGACGCGGACACGCCGCGCGCCATCGCCGTGCACCCCGCCGGCGACGAGTTCGTCTGCGCCACCGCCAAAGGCTGCAGGTGCGTACGTGCTCGTCGCTTCTCTTTCTTGTACAGGTCTAACAACCGATTGCCAGTTTGGCTTGTACATTTTCATCAGAGCCTTTTTCTTTCTTTTCTTGCTGACACTGTCAGGTTTAGAAATTGCTAAAATAAGCTTCCTATGTTTATTTACTATTGCATAGCAAGTAATTTTACATTGTCAGTGTTACTAGATCCATTTCAAATGTACACTATCTGATCATCTGGCTACTCTTCTTGTACACGCTCTGTCTTGCTGCTGCTGTTTTTGTACAATGATTTGTTCTGCTGCATGAATAAATATGTACCGAGAGAATAAATTTTATGACATTCTTCAAGCTTAGGCTTCTGATAGCAGAAATGGAACCCTTTCCTTTTCTCCTCCTGTACATCAACTGCATTTCAGTTTCCCCTCTTTCATTCATATTCTCAAGTTTACCTGGATAAGACATTCATTCTATCGCATTTGCAGGCTGTTCAAGCTGGTCTATGACGACTTCTGTATCAATCTTGTTTCGAGAGATTCCTCGGCACTCCAATCAGTTGGGCCTCAGCGATGTTTGGCATTCAGTACTGATGGTACTAAGTTTGCTATTGGTGGTGAGGTATCGATCAGGCCATCCCACCTTGCTTTTTTCTTTTTCATGCATTTACTGTATACAAATTATCATGTATGCTTCTAGTTGTTAAATCTCTTTTGTTCAGAGTTATGTAGCTTTTTTCTGTAGGGAAAGTTATGTAACTTCAAGGGTAATTTATGACATGTTGTAATCTGCTGAACAATAAATTTACATTCTGGACTTCAGCTTCTGGAAACCACAAATTTGAGTTCTTAACTGAACTTTCCTATTTTTATTCCACTAAACAGGATGGACATCTAAGAATATTTCACTGGCCAAGCCTCACCGTGCTTTTGGATGAACCTAAAGCTCATAAATCCTTCAGGGACATGGACATCAGGTGAATGAAACTATGAAAGTAGACGCCTTGTTTTTTAAAGAATGACCTTGCGTTAATTGACAAATGATTATTACCTCGTGGATCAATAGGATCCGACGAACTGTACATACCAAAGCTGCTGGGTGTGTCTTGATAGTTTAGTACAAACTTTTGCACAAGAGATCCTTGTTACTAATTAGGGCAATTAGCCAATTGCTATTTGTTCATTAAATTACAAAGTAAGCTCTTTTTGGTAGCACATTTAATCCTTAAATGCCTCTTTCTCATGCAGCTTGGATTCAGCGTTTTTAGTATCAACTTCAACTGATGGTTCTGCAAGAATATGGAAGATTGATGAGGGAGCTCCCCTCGTAAATTTGACTAGATCTTCGGTATAGTGTGTTAAAATCCATGCAGTTTCCCCATTACAATAACAGAAACTGAATTGCTTATTTGACCATACTGTCTACATTTCTTCCTGTAAATGCTTTGCAGGATGAGAGAATTGAGTGTTGCCGCTTTTCTAGGGATGGAAAGAAACCTTTTCTGTTTTGCACACTTGTAAAAGGTAATCACGTCGATAAAGTCAAGAAATGCAACACCAGACAGACTTAATTGAATTTTTATTGATGAAATAGGAAATGATATCATGACCATGGTTTTGAACATAAGTAACTGGAAGAGAATTGGATACAAAAGACTCCTGCGAAAGCCCATTTCCACACTTTCAGTTAGCTTGGATGGGAAGTATCTCGCACTGTAAGTGGATGAGGTGGTGCATCTCATGTAATACTGGCTGTGACAGTATTTCTATATTTAGCATTTCTAGGCATACCTGCATCGCCGAAGTCTGAGGTTATTCAGAATAGTGTTTCCTTTCCAGAATTCAAAAAATTTCTGAATCGTCATTTCTCACAGTTCTCACTTCTCAGATACAATCCATCTTGTTCTACATTTCAAAAGATGCAGCATTAGTACCTGGAGTGTGTCCAGTTGACTGAACAACTTGTTGGTTGGTCACCTCATAATGCCATTATCAGGCTCTGAAACAATCATTTTACTGAAAGGAATCACTTATCCGCTATTGTGCGTACATTTCGTAACAAAAAGAGCTTGTCCGCGTGTCATACTACTTGTTCATCGTCCGACTTAATGTGCTTGTCTAGATCTGCTGAGCCTTCCGCGTCGACGCGACATCCTTCTTTTGGCTGTGAAGGGGTACTGACATGGATACATTTTTCATCTTTATCTAGAGGAAGCCGTGATGGCGACTGTTGTGTTGCCGATGTACAGAAGATGCAAGTTTCTCACTTGATCAAGAAGGTCCATCTTGGCTCCCCAATTTCCTCCATTGAATTTTGCCCTACTGAAAGGTAATGGTAACTACTGGTATTTCCTGTTACAAGAAGCGAGACAAACCTGAAATAATCACCGACTGTCTTCCTGAAGCACTGCCAAACTAGTGAAGTAGCAGCTAGTTCAGTATTTGTTCATAGTGAAGTCAGAGCTTATTCAGCTATTCACTTGGAAGAATCATCACTGGTTGATGGTCCAAGCTTGAATGGAAGAACTGAATGGCCTATTGTTTGCTGATGTTGCAGGATTGTGATATCCACCTCGCATCAATGGGGAGCAGAGATAACGAAACTCAACGTCCCTGCTGACTGGAGAGGTACATACATACATGTTGCTGTAGATGGCGTTCTTGTATGTTGCACATAAGTATTTACCAAGATTTCCGGTGTATGCTTTCCACATTGCAGTTTGGCAAATTTGGCTGGTATTCTTGAGCCTCTTCGTGACGTCGGTGATCCTGTTCTACACGTTCTTCAAGCACACAAACCTGGTGTAACCCCATAGGGTGCACATTTCGGAGCAACGATCCTCTAGTGTCTGAATTCTGATGATCAGAGTCCATGCCTAACATCGATAATGTGCCTTATCCTCTGTTTTTTTTTCTGACACTATGCCTCGTCCTCATGAGCCCTTGCATTGTATGACCAAATGGTTTTGTGTCTGAAATGATCATTGTTTTCTAGTATCGAACCCTAAGCAAGCACATTTTTGTAAACCAAGTGTTGAATTCTGTACATCATATACCATGTGCCTCCTGTGCTGTAATCTTTGTGACTTCATTTCCACAAAAAATAGTATGCCCATGGAAATTCCACAAAATCAGCACGTTGTGTTTCCACCTTGACAATGAACGTGCGCGCATGTATAACCAGATAAATCAAAGGCCCTTCCAGCTTACCACGGTTACACATATTCAGATAATTCTTATAAGATGACAAGTAGAGATGTGTTGCTGCCTGGTGTTTTCACTTGCTTGCCTAATATAAAGTTGAAGCATCACACAGCTTGTACAACCAAACCAGGAACACAGGGACAAGGTTGTGTTTTCAATTAAACTGGGAAACATTGCTTGCTTTTGTCAGCAAGTTAAAATATATTCCAAAACAACAAAAACATGCTTATCTCTGTGATACAACTTAACAGCAACAGAAGGGCCTGAACATCATTTGCCCATTTCCCAGACAACACCGCCATCCTCTGCATGCAGCAATTTAACAAAAAAAGTAAGAGGATGCAAGAAAACACAATCGATGAAGCAAAATAGATATGCATAACGCAATTAATGATTTCCGTGGTACAGTCCAAGATCTTGGATTGCCAGATAGATTAGTTTTCTTAAGGTAAGTGGTTCCTCTAGGATCCGGCCATGAAAGACAGGATTTACCTTTGATCTTTTTGTTGATCCAAACCTCAAGCAACATCCCTGCACCAACTCCAGCGGCGCAAACAGCACCATAGATTGCCAGTGCAGAAGGCAAAGATCGTCGAGGCAGAAAGTAACACTCAGGGACTTGTCTTATTTTCTTCGGAAGGCGCTTCCTAACAACTGGCTGACTTGACTCAGTAACTGCACCACTCACTGTCTTCCAGTCTGCATTCTTCAGCATATCTTTAGAGTCTTCAGTACCCATCCTAAAATTGCCTGTACGCAAATGATAATCAGAATCTGTCACCATACAACATATGAAAGACACTCAAATAATAGCCATTATAATAAAAATACCATGCTGCTACATTTAGATTGATGAAGAATATAAGCAATAGAGCAAAACCTCTGTTAGCACAAAAACAGTGGCAAGTTAGAGTTGGATTAGCCTTTGACAGTTGCACTAGACATACCGATACAACCGAATTATCAAGTGTACTAAAAGAAATGTGACAAGAAATACAAGACACATGCTCTATGTCTTTAGGACATACACCATTTATCCTATCCAAGGGGTTACATCAATTGATGAAAATACCCCTCTACTCGTAAGCACGACTGAAGATGGATTCTTATATACATATAACAGAGAATGTGAATCCTTTCTAATCCCTCAGCAACAGGATTGGTAACCTAACAGCAAACAGAGCTTCAAGCATAATACAACATTTGAATTCTAGCAGCTTCATCATTTATGAGAAAACACAAATGTTCTCACATGAAAACAACAAAATATATCAAAATAATACTGTCCATGTTACGTGAACACACAGGATTGCAAAGTCTGAAGGGTAAGAAAATCTAGAAAGCAACACACAACATAGTACTCCACTGGATACACAACAACACAATTTTATCAACCTGTCCAATCAGTTGCAGAATTTGATTCATCCATGTAGGATCACACCAAGGGTTAATGAGCCATTGGGCTACTCGGATGTCTTGGAATTTTTTCCGGAATACATGTATGCTATAGAGATGCAGCGCTACACTCAGTTCAAAATATATTTTACTGGAAAATAAATGTGAACAAGTTCTTGTCCTTGCAAATCTCAAGCACCTTACAAAAAACATATTATAGGGAAAGTATTATTCAGGTTTTCAGGACAAGCACTCAGCAAGCAGATAAAAAATTTCTGCAGATCATCGAAGCTAACAAAACGCAGGACTGCATGGGGTTTTTAGTTTAAAAGCCTCATGGGGTTTGAGAATTTATTTATCTTGGCAGTACATTCTTTATCCCTATACTAGACAGTATACTCTACTACCTCCTTGTATTGCTGCTTGGTGATACCCTGGCTGAGGAAAACGCTTATAAATCCGTGGAAATCCCAATAAATCCGCGATGTGGGACTAAAGTTTCCACTTTCCAGGTAGAGCTTACCCGTAGCGGCCGGCCGGAGTCTGCTCCCACTCAACCGCGGGTCCCGCTTCCGTCCGCCGTCGAGGAACTCGTCTCCGGCGTGGGAACGACGGCGACGCGCCGATGCGCGACCCCCGCGCTCCTCCTCCTCCTCCCACGGTGGCCGCCGGCGGTCGTTCCCTCCCCTGCTCACTGGCCTCGACTCGAAGTGATCCAATCCTACACTCGCGGGATGGCGCGGCGAGGCTGGAAGGGAGGAAGAAGGAAGGAATGCGGCGGCCGGCGAGGGATTTGGGGGAGGAGACGGCCGGAGTTGAGATCGATGCACCTCCGCAGCGTGCTCTCTCTGTCACTCCCGAGCCCATCCGTCCCACGGCCGTGCAGATGGATGGATATGGGCCCATGGAAAATACGGGCCGGGTCCTCCCACTGACGGCCCAGGTTACATGTCAAGTGCGCTCGGAAAAAGTACATTTCAAACTTAAACATGTAGAGGTCGGACGAAACAAACCCTCAAGTCAAAATCCCGGTCGATTGCACCCTGAACATTGTAATCCCGGTCTAAATCAAATCTTCGGGTTATTTTCCAAACAGGGATTGTCGACGTGGCAAAGAATGACCGGGATTGGGGAGGAAAAGCCCGCAGCACCTGCGGGTGGGCTGGCCCAGTTCGCGGCAGCGCGTGCTGCACGTTGTTGCTTCAGTTTTTACGTTTGTTATTTGTTTTTTTTTCGGTTTTTCTTTTCTGTTTCCTTTTTCTTTTATTTTTATATTTATACTTATCATCTTTTATTTTATTTTATTTTTTACTATTTTTTACTGTTTCTTTTTCCCTATATTGTACAAAGTTCATCGCGTGTTACAAAAATGTTCATTGTATATTTAGGAATGTTCACGGTATATTATAAAAAGTTCATGAATTATAAAATGTTCATCATATATTAGAAATTGCTCAATAAATATAAATTGTTCCCTATGTTGCTGAAATTTGTGTATTTGAAAATTGTTCAACGTATATTTGAAAAAAATTAATGTGTATTCCAAAATTGTTCAACATACATTACAAATGTTCAATGCATATTCGAAAAATGTTCAACACATATATTTATAGTTTTTCCAAAATGTTCATTGTGTATAATTTAAAATGTTCATCGTATATTAAGAAAATGGTCAATGGATATTACAAAATCTAAAGTGCAGAACTTCTCCAGATATTTTTTGCGCGCCTGCTATTCAATAGCTTCAATTGGGCGGTTTTTATATACTTTAAAATAATCTGAGCATTCAAAAAAATTGTTTGCAATTTTCGAAAAATGACATTCTTAAATTTATTTTTATTTTTTAAATTCGTTGTGTTTTATAGTTTTCCATTTTTGGAGGAGCTTAAATTTTTTTCGTAATTTTTTAAAAAATGTTCATGTTTTCAAACTCTGTTAGTGGTATTTATAAATTGTTCGACAATGTTCTTGTTTCAAAAAATATTAACTTTTTCCAAAAGAAATCATGTTTGTAATTTTAAAAATGCTTACATTGGCTGCAGCTTACTGTTCATATGCACCGGGCTGCAATTTTATATGGAAATTCCCAGGAATTATAGTGGCTAGCGACCTGGTTCCCTATCAGGAGGTGCTAAACTTTAGTTTTTCGGATATTTTAGAAAATGTTAAGTTTTATCCCTCTCGTCTGTTTCTTTTAGTGTGGCGTTCCACTTTTAGCACAAGAGGTTGTTGGCTGCTATGGCTAGCCCAGCGCCCGTAGCAACGTGTAGACTAGTGTGTTTCTTTTTTCGCACTTTTAGCACTTTTAGCACAAGGCGTTTTATCGCTTTCGTATGTTTCTTTTTTCGCATTTTACATCTCGTGAAATCAAATGGGCCGGCCCAGTTGTCGTGCGCCTATGCGATTCCCTCGACTCTTCCACGCAAGCAGTGTCATAGGAGCTCCCGGTGTGCGCCCTTTGGAAATTTTATTTTTGAGCCAAAAAAAATCTCTAACGGGCCGGTCCACCAGACGAATCTTGGTTTAGACGATGTCAAGATTCGATTTAGACCGGGATTATATAGTTTAGGATGCAATCGATTGGGATTTTGACTTGAGGATTCATTTCGTCCGACCTCTGCACGTTCAAGGTTTAAAATGGACTTTTTTCAGTGCGCTCGCGTGAAGCCGTGACCGTGAACGAGACGGACGAAACGCAACGGGCGACTGCAGCCGAAATCCGCGGCGGCGGCGCCCACCTCTACGGCGACCCGAGCGACGCCGCCATCCCGGCGCTCCTCCACTCCCGCTTCGACGGCGACAAGTTCTACGCGCTCAAGCACCTCCTCGCCCTCATCTCTCACGGCGTCGACGTCGCCCACCTCTCCCCGCAGGTCCGCCTAGCGTTCCCCTCCTCTCGTCTCGTCTCATCTCATCCGGCCGATTCCGGCGACTGAATTGCGTGTGTGCTGGGGGCGCAGGCAGTCAAGAACGTGGTGGCGCAGTCGATTGAGCTGAAGAAGCTCGTCTCGTCTACCTCTACCTGCTCCACTAGGCCGAGAGGTAAGCTCCTCTGCCTCGTGACAGGTCGCTGCGAAATCCAAATAGATTCTTCTGCAATTTCTGCCCTGTGATTAATTGAGACGGATTGAAGCTAATTAGGCAGGTTATGGAACGGGTTGTTTAAGAAACAATCTCTTCTGTTAGCAAAATCGAGTTCACTGGATGCTTGGCCCCTCGACCATGAAATTGCTGGCATTGCAATGTTTGATATCTTAAAATATAATCTCCTGATGTTTGATATCTTAATCCAAACAATATTCAGACTCAGGAGATTCATCCTTTGCTGAAGACATTGTGATGTTGAATAGTTGAGTTACATTCATATAGGTGCTACTGCAAGGCTGGATTCGATTGGTGAATCCTACACTAGGAGCAGTATCAGGCCACAACATTTGTGGACTGGGAATGCAAGACGGATCACCTCCATGTGGGCTGCTGTTGCAAGGTCACGATGCTGCACCAAAGCTAACTCAGTAGGAGTAATTTATTCCCGTCCAAGTATTTATTATTGATCATTCTGGGGCGGACCCAGGACAAAAATATCCCGGTGTCCATGTGTATATCAGGTACTTTTGGTGTTTTGGAGGTCAACCAATGTTATATATAAATGTAACATATACTTTTTTTTTGCAAAAAGGCATAAGGGCACGACACTATAATTGGAATACTCCGCGCAATGAAGTGTTATACTTGAAATACTAGATTAGCAAAGTTGGACATTAAATTATATTGAAAAAACTCCAAACTATGAAAACAAATATCTTGATCACATAAAGCAAAGTTTTGTTTTGACAATAGATCGGACAGTATCCTTGTTAATGATGTACCCACTGTGTGGTGAATTTTGTTATTAACGATTGTAACATTTCTTTTGATTAATTGATATATGAGGTGGTGTTAAAAAAGCTAAATTTTTTATGGAAAAAGTAAACTAATAAAGTATATTGATTGAGTTACAGAAGCAATTGCCGCAAAAAAAAAGTTACAGAAGCAAGAATTAGAAGAAAAAAAACAGAATTATAGAGGCACGCACAATAGAAAGGTTGATGCACGAACCGTTGTTCTATTTTTTTTTATTTCATTCTCTAGTTATCTATACTAGTATTGTAGGGGCGTGGTGGCTGGGCCTATTGACTGATATTCGAAAGAAAAACAATTGATCGATAGCTTGGGACCTGGCTGTATTTGTGCCTCGCTCGCACGCGTGACCGTGTGGCTCAGCGCTGGGTGAAGGGGCCACCAGATGGGCCGCGCTTGAGTAGCTCTAGCCGGTGTCCATCTGCTTTTTTTACCGGTGTCACAGCCGTATATGCGCCGTATGTATAGGGTAATTACAGAATTTACCCGGTGTCCTGTGACCCCGGTTGGCACTACGTAGGTCCGCCCTTGATTGCTGCTCCATCTGTCTATTCTCATTTAACTAATATATTTACTGGCCTTTTAAATGTTTGGCGAATTCTTTTTTTATCATATGGGCCTTTACGGGAAGGAAAGATGAATTTAGAAGAGTTAAATTTAGAGTTATTGTAGTGTCTGCCCCGCAAGAAAAAAAAAGAGAATTAGTGCAGTGTCTCACGCCTGTTGGACCCAAGCTATTGTGCACACTAAATATACATGCATGCTGTAAGACATGGCATTGTCTAAAAAAAAAAAAGAAGTAAGACATGGCCACATTGATGATTAGCATCTTTTGACAAAGGCATGTTCATTTACTGGAAAAATGCTACGACACCTATGACTATGAGCGTAGATGTCCACTCGTGGTTTTCAGGACCAACTTAGGATGTGATCATTAGTGTTGCTTCACACCTGCTTGATATAACATAATGTTTATTGTTACTAAACTGAAAATCGACCTAAGCAATGTTAAGTGGATTTCATGGAATTATTAATAAGAATATTACATAATCTGATGTAGTATATGTTAACTGATTGTTATTATTTTCGTTGCAACGCATGGGCATTTTGCTAGTCATATTTAAACAGCTACAATTTCATATCATTTGATTCTTTTTCCTAAATTCATCTAAAATTTCCCTCCAATGATACTATTTTTATAAATTTGGAGCCCTTTGCATGTACTGTTTATTGATTGTGTGTTAAAAAAATTTCTGGCCAGTAGAAAACCTTATTTTTGGAAGATTCAAGGATGTTTGAGGAGTGACCAAAAACATTGAAGACTTTGCGGAGCGAGGCAAGCAACCTACTTTGATCATGCTAAACCCATATCTGCATTACACACTTAGAATTATTTTTCATGCATAAAGTATTGTTTACTAGTATTGATATGCTAAGTAAATTAGCTTGGGCCTAGCTATGCCCTATGTGCTAGATATTGACACGCCCCTTTGACATTCTTAATACCCCTTTTTTCTAACAATAGGACTACACCCATTGGTTACCAACAAATGTGATCTTGAGGAGATAATCAAAGGCTCAAAGCTATTCGGTGGATTATCAGATTTTAGGTCTAGTTGATGAGCATGATGATTATTAGGAACAATTTGGATTTTGTTAGTGTCGGCGTTCTGGGAACGGGGGTCCCCAGACTTGCCTGCCTGCGGCCCACGGCGTGGCTCTGCGAGCAGGCCCGTACGGCCCATCTTCACCAACAAGCCTTCAAGACCCTCGCGAGACGGACGACACGAGACCTCCTCGGGACCGGCCTCACCAGGCTGGCTCGCGAGGGGCGGAGAGATCAAGGCAAGGCAAACCGCGCGAGGTTCTCATGACGTGAGCCATGACGACCGAAGCCAGGCGGGTGTCAGCGCGCGCAGTGTCCTTGTTTCCTCTTGAAGGAAATATGCCCTAGAGGCA
Organism: Aegilops longissima; assembly: GCA_021605205.1. Lineage (NCBI taxonomy): Eukaryota > Viridiplantae > Streptophyta > Magnoliopsida > Poales > Poaceae > Aegilops > Aegilops longissima. The sequence goes on from CM038680.1 coordinate 654,214,121, forward strand.
ATAATAAAGTTATTATTTATTTCCTTATATCATGATAAATGTTTATTATTCATGCTAGAATTGTATTAACCGGAAACATAATACATGTGTGAATATATAGACAAACAGTATGTCACTAGTATGCCTCTACTTGACTAGCTTGTTAATCAAAGATGGTTATGTTTCCTAACCATGAACAAGGAGTTGTTATTTGATTAACAAGGTCACATCATTAGTTGAATGATCTGATTGACATGACCCATTCCGTTAGCTTAACACTTGATCGCTTAGTATGTTAATGCTTTCTTCATGACCCATACATGTTCCTATAACTATGAGATTATGCAACTCCGCTTACGGAGGAACACTTTGGTACTACCAAACGTCACAACGAATCGGGTGATTATAAAGGAGTACTACAGTGTCTCCAAAGGTACTTGTTGGGTTGGCGATTTGAGATTAGGTTTTGTCACTCCGATTGTCGGAGAGGTATCTCTAGGCCTTCTCGGTAATACACATCACTTAAGCCTTGCAAGCATTACAACTAATGAGTTAGTTGTGAGATGATGTATTACGGAACGAGTAAAGAGACTTACCGTAACGAGATTGAACTAGGTATTGGATACCGACGATCGAATCTCGGGTAAGTAACATACCGATGACAAAGGGAACAACGTATGTCGTTATGCGGTTTGACCGATAAAGATCTTCGTAGAATATGTAGGAACCAATATGGGCATCCGTGTTCCGCTATTGGTTATTGACCGAGAATGGTTCTAGGTCATGTCTACATAGTTCTCGAACCCGTAGGGTCCGCACGCTTAACGTTCGATGATGCTCATTATGAGTTTATCGAATTGATGCACCAAGTTTGTTCGAGTCCGGATGTGATCACGGACATGACGAGGGGTCTCGAAATGGTCGAGACATAAAGATTGATATATTGGAAGCCTATGTTTGACTTGGAAGGGTTCCGAGTGAAAACAGAAGTTATTTAACACCGGGGTTACTGGAACCCCGGGGTATATGGGCCTTTATGGGCCACAAGGGAGAAGAGGAAGGGCCGGCCGGGTGGGCTGCGCCCCTCCCCTCTAGTCCGAATAGGACAAGGAGAGGGGCGCGCCTTCCCTCTTCCCTCCCCAATCCTACTCCAACTAGGACAGGGGAGTCCTACTCCTGTGGGAGTAGGACTCCTCCAGCGCCTCCCAAGGCTGGCCGCACCCCCCTGGCTCCTTTATATCTGAGGCGGGGGCACCCCATGACACACAAGTTGATCTACGGATCTTTCCTTAGCCGTGTGCGGTGCCCCTTCCACCATATTCCACTTCGGTCATATCGTCATGGAGCTTAGGCGAAGCCTCGCGCGGAGAAGTCATATCGTCATGAGCTTAGGCGAAGCCCTGCGTCGGTGGAGCATCAACATCGTCACCACGCCGTCGTCTTGACGGAACTCATCCCGACACTTTCTTTGGATCGGTCCGGGATCGCCATCGAGCGAACGTGTGCGTAACTCGGAGGTGCCGTCGCTCGGTGCTTGGATCGGTCGGATCGTGAAGACGTCGACTACATCAACAGCGTTGTTATAACGCTTCCGCTTTCGGTCTCACGAGGGCGTGGGCGGACACTCTCCCTCTCGCTGCTATGCCATCACCATGGTCTTGCGTGATCGTAGGAAAAATTTTGAAATTACTACGTTCCCCAACAAAGGCATCCGAGCCTGGTTTTATGCGTTGATGTCATGTGCACGAGTAGAACACAAGTGAGTTGTGGGCGATACAAGTCATACCGCCTACCAAAGATGTCATACTTTGGTTCAGCGGTATTGTGAGATGAAGCGGCCCGGACCGACATTACGCCAGACGCTTACGCGAGACTGGTTTCACCGCTCCGAGCACTCGTTGCTTAAAGGTGACCGGCGGGTGTCTGCTCTCTCACTTTAGTTGAATCGAGTGTGGCTACGCCCGTCCTTGAGAAGGTTAAAACGGAGTCTATTTGACGAAGTATCGTTGTGGTTTTGATGCGAGGTAAGAACGGTTCTTGCTCAGCCCGTAGCAGCCACGTAAAACTTGCAACAACAAAGTAGAGGACGCCTAACTTGTTTTTGCAGGCATGTTGTGATGTGATATGGTCAAGACGTGATGCTATATTTTATTGTATGAGATGATCATGTTTTGTAACCGAAGTTATCGGCAATCGGCAGGAGCCATATGGTTGTCGCTTATTGTATGAAATGCAACGCCATGTAATTGCTTTACTTTATCACTAAGGAGTAGCGATAGTCGAGAAGCAATAGTTGGCGAGACGACAACGATGCTACGATGGAGATCAAGGTGTCACGCCGGTGACGATGGTGATCATGACGGTGCTTGGCGATGGAGATCACAAGCACAAGATGATGATGACCATATCATATCACTTATATTGATTGCATGTGATGTTTATCCTTTATGCATCTTATCTTGCTTTGATTGACGGTAGCATTATAAGATGATCTCTCACTAAAATTATCAAGAAGTGTTCTCCCGAGTATGCACCGCTATGAAAGTTCTTCGTCTTTGAGACACCACGTGATGATCGGGTGTGATAGGCTCTACGCTCAAATACAATGGGTGCAAAACAGTTGCGCACGCGGAATACTCGAGTTAAACTTGACGAGCCTAGCATATAACAGATATGGCCTCGAACACGAGACCGAAAGGTCGAGCGTGAATCATATAGTAGATATGATCAACATAGTGATGTTCACCATTAAAACTACTCCATCTCACGTGATGATCGGACATGGTTTAGTTGATTTGGATCACGTAATCACTTAGATGACTAGAGAGATGTCTGCTAAGTGGGAGGTTTTAATATGATTAATTAAACTTAAATTTATCATGAACTTAGTACCGATAGTATTTTGCTTGTCTATGTTTATTGTAGATAGATGGCTCGTCTTTGTTGTTCCGTTGAATTTTAATGCGTTCCTTGAGAAAGCAAAGTTGAAAGATGATGGTAGCAATTACACGGATCGGGTCCGTAACTTGAGGATTATCCTCATTGCTGCACGAAAAATTACGCCCCGGAAGCACCGCTGGGTGACAGTTCTGCTGCGAGATGCCGAGCGAGAAGTTGTGAACGTCCGCAAAGCAGAGTGATGACTACTCTATAGTTCAATGTGCCATGCTTTACGGCTTAGAACTGGTCTTCAACGACGTTTTGAACGTCATGGAGCATATGAGATGTTCCAGGAGTTGAAGTTAATATTTCAAGCAAATGCCCGGATTGAGAGATATGAAGTCTCCAATAAGTTCTATAGCTGCAAGATGGAGGAGAATAGTTCACGGTGAGCACATACTCAAAATGTCCGGGTATAACAATCACTTAATTCAGCTGGGAGTTAATCTTCCGGATGATAGTGTCATTGATGAATTCTCCAATCATCGCCACCAAGCTACAAGAGCTTCGTGATGAACTATAATATGCAAGGGATGACTAAGACAATTCTGAGCTCTTCGCGATGCTAAAAGCATGAAGTAGAAATCAAGAAAGAGCATCAAGTGTTGATGGTCAACAAGACCACTAGTTTCAAGAAAAGGGCAAAGGGAAGAAGAAGGAAACTTCAAAAGAACAGCAAGCAAGTTGCTTTGCTCAGAGAAGAAACCCAAGTCTGGACCTAAGCCTGAAATCGAGTGTTTTTACCGCAAGCAAACCGGACATTTGAAGCGGAACTGCCCCAAGTATTTGGCGGATAAGAAGGATGGCAAGGTGATCAAAGGTATATGTGATATACATGTTATTGATGTGTACCTTACTAATACTCGCAGATAGTACTGGTATTTGATACTGGTTCTTGCTAATATTTGCAACTCAAACAGAACTACTGATTGCGAAGATTGTCTAAGGACGAGGTGACGATCGCGCTGTTGGAAATGGTTCCAAAGTCGATGTGATCGCGGTCGGCACGCTACCTCTACATCTACCTTCGAATTAGTTTTAGACCTAAATAATTGTTATTTGGTGCCGCGTTGAGCATGAACATTATATCTGGATCTTGTTTAATGCGAGACGGTTATTCATTTAAATCAGAGAATAATGGTTGTTCTATTTATATGAGTAATATCTTTATGGTCATGCACCCTTGAAGAATGGTCTATTCTTGTTGAATCTCGATTGTAGTGATACACATATTCATAATGTTGAAGCCAAAAGATGCAGAGTTGATAATGATAGTGCAACTTATTTGTGGCACTCGCCGCTTAGGTCATATCGGTGTAAAACGCATGAAGAAACTCCATACCGATGGGCTTCGAATCACTTGATTATGAATCACTTGGTACTTGCGAACCGTGCCTCATGGGCAAGATGACCAAAACGCCGTTCTCCTAACTATGGAGCGAGCAACTGATTTGTTGGAAATCATACATACCGATGTTTGTGGTCCAATGAATGTTGAGGCACGCGGGTATCGTTATTTTCTCACCTTCACAGATGATTTGAGCAGATATGGGTATATCTACTTAATGAAACACAAATCTGAAACATTTGAAAAGTTCAAAGAATTTCAGAGTGAAGTGGAAAATCATCGTAACAAGAAAATAAAGTTTCTACGATCTGATCGTGGAGGAGAATATTTGAGTTACGAGTTTGGTTTACATTTGAAACAATGTGGAATAGTTTAGCAACTCACGCCACCCGAACACCACAGAGAAATGGTGTGTCCGAACGTCGAATCGTACTTTACTAGATATGGTGCGATCTATGATGTCTATTTCGATTTACCGCTATCGCTTTGGGGTTATGCTTTAGAGACGGCCGCATTCACGTTGAATAGGACACCGTCAAAATCCGCTGAGACGACGCCTTATGAACTGTGGTTTGGCAAGAAACCAAAGTTGTCGTTTCTTAAAGTTTGGGGCTGCGATGCTTATGTAAAGAAACTTCAACCAGATAAGCTCGAACCCAAATCGGAAAATGTGTCTTCATAGGATACCCAAAGGAGACTGTTGGGTACACCTTCTATCACAGATCTAAAGGCAAGATTTTCGTTGCTAAATTCGGATCCTTTCTAGAGAAGGAGTTTCTCTCGAAAGAAGTGAGTGGGAGGAAAGTAGAACTTGATGAGATAATCAGATCTCGCTCCCTTATTGGAAAGTAGTTCATCACAAGAAATGGTTCTGTGACAACTACACCAATTAGTGAAGAAACTAATGATGATGATCATGAAGCTTGAGATCAAGTTACTCTTGAACCTCGAGGTCAACCAGAGTAAAATACGCACTGTGAGTGGTACGGTAATCCTATTCGGAAGTCATGTTACTTGACCATGGCGAACCTACAAACTATGAAGAAGCGATGGTGAGCCCAGATTCGCAAAATGGCTGGAAGCCATGAAATCTGAGATGGGATCCATGTATGAGAACAAAGTATGGACTTTGGTTGACTTGCCCGATGATCGGCAAGCCATTGAAAATAAATGGATCTTTAAGAAGAAGACCGACGCCGATGGTAATATAACTGTCTACAAAGCTCGACTTGTTGCGAAAGGTTTTCGACAAGTTCAAGGGGTTGACTACGATGAGACTTTCTCACCAGTGGCGATGCTTAAGTCTGTCCGAATCATGTTAGCAATTGCCGCATTTTATGATTATGAAATTTGGCAAATGGATGTAAAACTGCATTCTTGAATGGATTTCTAGAAGAAGAGTTGTATATGATGCAACCAGAAGGTTTTGTCGATCCAAAGGGTGCTAACAAAGTGTGCAAGCTCCAACGATCAATTTATGGTCCGTGCAAGCCTCTCGGAGTTGGAATAAACGCTTTGATAGTGTGATCAAAGCATATGGGTTTGTACAGACTTTTGGAGAAGCCTCAGATTTACAAGAAAGTGAGTGGGAGCTCAGAGCATTTCGATATTATATGTGGACGACATATTATTGATTGGAAATGATATAGAATTTCTGGATAGCATAAAAGGATACTTGAATAAAAGTTTTTCAATGAAAGACCTCGGTGAAGCTGCTTACATATTGGGCATCAAGATCTATAGAGATAGATCAAGACGCTTAATAGGACTTTCACAAAGCACATACCTTGATAAAGTTTTGAAAAAGTTCAAAATGGATCAGGCAAAGAAAGGTTTTTTACCTGTGTTGCAAGGTGTAAGATTGAGTCAGACTCAATGCCCGACCACAGCAGAAGATAGAGAGAAATGAAAGATGTTCCTATGCTTCAGCCATAGGCTCTATCATGTATGCAATGCTGTGTACCGGACACGACGATGCTTAGCTGTAAGCTTGGCAGGAAGGTACCAAAGTAATCCAGAGTGGATCATCGGACAGCGGTCAAGAACATCCCAAATACCGAAAAGGACTAAGGATATGTTTCTCGATATGGAGGTGACAAAGAGCTAGTCGTAAATGGTTACGCCGATGTAAGCTTTGACACCGATCCGGACGATTCTAAATCGCAAAACGGATACGTGTTTTTATTAAACGGTGGAGCTGTCGGTTGGTGCAGTTCTAAACAAAGCGTCGTGGCGGGATCTACATGTGAAGCGGAGTACATAGCTGCTTGGAAGCAGCAAATGAAGGAGTCTGGATGAAAGAGTTCATTTCCGATCTAGGTGTCATACCTAGTGCATCGGGACCGATGAAGATCTTCCGTGACAATCTCGGTGCAATTGCCTTGGCAAAGGAATCCAGATTTCACAAGAGGACCAAGCATATCAAGAGACGCTTCAATTCCATTCGGGACCAAGTCCAAGTGGGAGACATAGAGATTTGCAAAATACATACGGATCTGAATGTTGCGCACCCGCTGACTAAGCCTCTTCCACGAGCAAAACATGATCAGCACCAAGACTCCATGGGTGTTAGGATCATTACTTTGTAATCTAGATTATTGACTCTAGTGCAAGTGGGAGATCAAGGAAATATGCCCTAGAGGCAATAATAAAGTTATTATTTATTTCCTTATATCATGATAAATGTTTATTATTCATGCTAGAATTGTATTAACCGGAAACATAATACATGTGTGAATATATAGACAAACAAGATGTCACTAGTATGCCTCTACTTGACTAGCTTGTTAATCAAAGATGGTTATGTTTCCTAACCATGAACAAGGAGTTGTTATTTGATTAACAAGGTCACATCATTAGTTGAATGATCTGATTGACATGACCCATTCCGTTAGCTTAACACTTGATCGCTTAGTATGTTAATGCTTTCTTCATGACCCATACATGTTCCTATAACTATGAGATTATGCAACTCCGCTTACGGAGGAACACTTTGGTACTACCAAACGTCCACAACGAATCGGGTGATTATAAAGGAGTACTACAGGTGTCTCCAAAGGTACTTGTTGGGTTGGCGATTTCGAGATTAGGTTTTGTCACTCCGATTGTCGGAGAGGTATCTCTAGGCCTTCTCGGTAATACACATCACTTAAGCCTTGCAAGCATTACAACTAATGAGTTAGTTGTGAGATGATGTATTACGGAACGAGTAAAGAGACTTACCGTAACGAGATTGAACTAGGTATTGGATACCGACGATCGAATCTCGGGTAAGTAACATACCGATGACAAAGGGAACAACGTATGTCGTTATGTGGTTTGACCGATAAAGATCTTCAGAGAATATGTAGGAACCAATATGGGCATCCAGGTTCCGCTATTGGTTATTGACCGAGAATGGTTCTAGGTCATGTCTACATAGTTCTCGAACCCGTAGGGTCCGCACGCTTAACGCTTCGATGACAGTTCATTATGAGTTTATAAGTATTGATGCACCAAGTTTGTTCGAGTCCCGGATGTGATCACGGACATGACGAGGGGTCTCAAATGGTCGAGACATAAAGATTGATATATTGGAAGCCTATGTTTGACTTGGAAGGGTTCCGAGTGAAAACAGGAAGTTACTGGAACACCGGGGTTACGGAACCCCGGGGGTATATGGGCCTTTATGGGCCACAAGGGAGAAGAGGAAGGGCCGGCCAGGTGGGCTGCGCGCCCCTCCCCTCTAGTCCGAATAGGACAAGGAGAGGGGCGCCCTTCCTCTTCCCTCCCCAATCCTACTCCAACTAGGACAGGGGGGAGTCCTACTCCTGGGGAGTAGGACTCCTCGGCGCGCCTCCCAAGGCTGGCCGCACCCCCTTGGCTCCTTTATATATAAAGGCGGGGGCACCCATGACACACAAGTTGATCTCGGATCTTTCCTTAGCCGTGTGCGGTGCCCCTTCCACCATATTCCACTTGGTCATATCGTCATGAGCTTAGGCGAAGCCTCGCGCGGAGAAGTCATATCGTCATGGAGCTTAGGCGAAGCCCTGCGTCGGTGGAGCATCAACATCGCTCCCACGCCGTCGGTTGACGGAACTCATCCCGACACTTTGCTGGATCGGAGTCCGGGATCGTCATCGAGCGAACGTGTGCGTAACTCGGAGGTGCCGTGACGTTCGTTGCTTGGATCGGTCGGATCGTGAAGACGCGTCGACTACATCAACCGCGTTGTTATAACGCTTCCGCTTTCGGTCTACGAGGGTACGTGGACGGACACTCTCCCCTCTCGTTGCTATGCCATCACCATGGTCTTGCGTGATCGTAGGAAATTTTTTGAAATTACTACGTTCCCCAACACCTCTTTGGTGCTAAGGAGGCAAGCGCAGACAAGGAGTTCCGAGGGATCAGGCAAATGTTCCACATCGGTGCAACGAGACCAAGACCAGCAGGACGGCAGGACGGAGGTCACCATGGAGCTCAAGACGGCGTCACCACTAGAGCCTTTGGCAGGCAAAGACTACTTTTGTCAGGATAAGCTATACTTGCTGTCCCCTTTCAAATTGGCTGTTATGGGATCCCTCCCCGCTCAATATTTGGGAAGAGGAACAGGGCCTCTGTAAATAGGACTAGCCACCACAGTAGGATGGGATCGAATCCTCACCCACACAAGTTCACCAAGCACAAGAACACCTCGCCTCAGGAGGCTGTTCTTCCCCTTGTACTGTTCATCCTCAGCCCAAGAGGCAATCCACCACCACCACACTGGAGTATGGTATTACACCACAACGATGGCCCGAAACAGTATAAATCTTGTGTCCCTTGTGTTGCGAGTTCGTTGAGCTAGCCTAGAGATTGCGAAGCGTGTGAGGGTGTGATCTGTGAGGGGGAGATCTTCGCGCGCACCCCAGTGCTCCAACCTTAAGGTTTTGCCGGAACCCGAGATCCGACATTTGGCGCGCCAGGTAAGGGTGCGCCGGAGTTTTCCTTCCGTTGACCTGCTCTACACCGCCGCTGCACTCCGCCCTCATGGCAAGCACAGTGCTTCCCGCTCCGGCGACCGATGCCAACCACGGGGCCAGGGGGCTCCGAGCCCTTGCTCCCGCCTTGCGGCGGGTGCGGTGGCCACCCAAGTTCAAGCCGGAGATGCCGCTGCGCTACGACGGCGTGGCGGATCTGGTGGCCTTCCTGCTAGCGTACGAGGAAGCCGTCCTCAAGGCTGGAGGCGACGACAAGGTCATGGCCAACTGGCTCCCCATGGCCCTGAGCGGTGTGCCACGCGCCTGGCTGCTCAACCTCCCCGGATCCACAGTGGCATCTTGGGAGGAGATGCGTGATCTCTTCGTCGCACGCTTCGCGGCAACGGCACCCCACGCGGTCGTGGCCCTCTCGGCGGCTCGCAAGGACCGCCCTAGGACCACCACATCAATGGTGGGGAACGTAGCAGAAATTCAAAATTTTCCTACGTGTCACCAAGATCTATCTATGGAGAAACTAGCAACGAGGGAAGGAGAGTGCATCTACATACCCTTGTAGATCGCTAAGCGGAAGCGTTCATGAGAACGGGGTTGAAGGAGTCGTGCTGCCGTGATCCAAATCACCGGAGATCCTAGTGCCGAGCGGACGGCACCTCGCGTTCAACACACGTACAGCCGGTGGCGTCTCCCACGCCTTGATCCAGCAAGGAGAGAGGAGAGGTTGAGAAGACTCCATCCAACAGCAGCACAACGGCGTGGTGGTGGTGGAGGAGCGTGGCAATCCTGCAGGCTTCGCCAAGCACCTCACGGGAGAGGAGGAGGTGTCACGGGAGGGAGGGAGGCGCCAGGGGCTCATGTTCTTGCTGCCCTCCCTACCCCCCACTATATATAGGAGCAAGGGAGAGGGGGAGGCGCAGCCTTGCCCCCTCCTCCAAGGGAGGGGTGCGGCCAAGAGGGGGGGAGGAGTCCATCCTCCCAAGGCACCTCGGAGGTGCCTTCCCTCTATGGACTCTTCCTCTCCAAGTGTTTCATGCGCATGGGCCTCTTGGGGCTGGTTCCCTTGGCCCATGCAGGCCTAAACGCACCACCTAGGGCCCATGTGGCCCCAGGGCAGGTGGCCCCACCGGTGGGCCCCGGACCCCTCCGGTGGTCCCGTACAATACCGATAACCTCAAACTTGTCCCGATGGTCAAACAGCACTTCCCATATATAAATCTTTACCTCCGGACCATTCCGAACTCCTCGTGACGTCCGGGATCTCATCCGGACTCGAACAACATTCGGTAACCACATACAAGCTTCCTTTATTACCCTAAGCGTCATCGAACCTTAAGTGTAGACCCTACGGGTTCGGGACCATGCGATATGACCGAGGCGTTCTCCGGTCAATAACCAACAGCGGGATCTGGATACCCATGTTGGCTCCCACATGTTCCACGATGATCTCATCGGATGAACCACGATGTCAAGGACTTAATCAATCCCGATACAATTCCCTTTGTCTATCGGTTTAATACTTGCCCGAGATTCGATCGTCGGTATCCCGATACCTTGTTCAATCTCGTTACCGCAAGTCTCTTTTACTTGTTCCGCAACACATCATCCGTGATCAACTCCTTGATCACATTGTGCACATTATGATGATGTCCTACCGAGGGCCCAGAGATACCTCTCCGTCACACGGAGTGACAAATCCCGCCTCGATTCGTGCCAACCCAATGACACTTTCGGAGATACCGTAGTGTACCTTTATAGCCACCCGATTCGTTGTGACGTTTGATACACCCAAAGCACTCCTACGGTATCCGGAATTGCACGATCTCATGGTCTAAGGAAAAGATACTTGACATTAGAAAAGCTTTAGCATACGAACTACGATCTTTGTGCTAGGCTTAGGATTGGGTCTTGTCCATCACATCATTCTCCTAATGATGTGATCCCGTTATCAATGACATCCAATGTCCATGGTCAGGAAACCGTAACCATCTATTGATCAACGAGCTAGTTAACTAGAGGCTTACTAGGGACATGGTGTTGTCTATGTATCCACACATGTATCGCTGTTTCCGGTCAATACAATTATAGCATGAATAATAAACGATTATCATGAACAAGGAAATATAATAATAACTAATTTATTATTGCCTCTAGGGCATATTTCCAACAATCAAGCCGTTCCTTCGCCAGATCGGCGCCGCTTTCAAGCGCCCGGGGGCTTTGCCGGGCTGGGCCACGCCCGAGGCCGACCTCACCTTCGACTCAGGGGATCATCCCGTATCCACCGCCAGCTCGGGTATGCTCCCAATGCTTTGCACTCCCACCATCTACAACGTGGCCGTCACCAAGACCCTCATTGACGGCGGCGGCGGCCTCAACGTGCTCTCCGTGGAAGCCTTCGGCCTCCTTCACGTTCCACTCGAGCGGCTCCGCCTCAGCAAGCCCTTCTCAGGAGTTGGCGGCGACACCGCCCACTCCCTGGGGCAGATCCGCCTTCCTATCACCTTCGGCACGCGCGACAATCACCGCACTGAGCTGGTTGACTTCGACATCTCCCGCATCGGCCTCCCGTACAACGTCATCCTCGGGTACCCAGCTCTGGCCCAGTTTATGGCAGCAACCCACCCGGCTTACAACCTCATGAAGATGCCTAGGAGCATGGGCGTCCTCACCGTCGAGGGGGACACAAAGGAGGCTCTGCTGGCGCTCAAGCTTGCTTTCAAGACCGCCGCGGCGGCGCAGCCTGCCGGCGCAGGCGCCTCCGAGGCCAAGGGAGCCGCACCAACCAAGAAGAAGCAACTGTTCACCCAAGACAAGGCAGAAACCAAGCAGGTGCCCATCGATGAGGACGGGTCCTCAGGAGCCACCTTTACCATAGGTGCCGACCTCGACCCTGACCAAGAGGAAGCATTGGTGAAGTTCTTCCGCGCAAACAAGGTGATATTCGCATGGGAACCCAAGCAGCTGGTCGGGGTCCCGAGAGAGGTGATTCAGCATCACTTAAGGGTGTGCCCCAACGTACGCCCTGTGAAGCAGCGGGCGAGACGACAGTCCACGGAGAAGCAGGCCTTCATCGTCCAAGAAACCCGCAAGCTGGAGGCGGCGGGTGCCATTCGGGAAGTTCGGTACCCCGAGTGGCTGGCAAACCCCGTTGTTGTGCCGAAGAAAGGCGGGAAGGAGCGCATGTGTGTCGACTTCACCAACCTCAACAAAGCCTGCCCCCAAGATCCATTCCCGCTTTCACGCATCGACCAGATCGTCGACTCCACCGCAGAGTGCGATTTGCTGTGCTTCCTAGATGCGTTCTCGAGTTACCACCAGATCAAGATGGCGGTAGAAGATGTGGAGAAGACCGCCTTCCTGGCCCCGTGTGGGGTGTACTGCTATACTTGCATGCCTTTCAGACTATGCAACGCAGGCGCGACCTTTCAGCGGCTGATGCACATCGCCTTAGGGCGGCAGCTCAGGAGAAACGCGGAGGCCTACGTCGACGACATCGTGGTGAAGTCTCGGGAGGCGAGAACCTTGATCGAAGATCTGGGGGAGACTTTCACAAGCCTACGCCAGGTGAACTTACGGCTCAACCCGGAGAAGTGCGTGTTCGGTGTCCCTTCCGGCAAGCTGCTGGGTTTCCTCGTATCCCACAAAGGGATCAAGGCGAACCCGGAGAAGGTCAAGGCAATCGAAGACATGAGCCCGCCGTAGACACTCAAGGAGATGCATAAGCTTACCACCCTCTTCCAGATTTACACGGACTGCAAGAGCTTTACGTTTGTGTTTTGCTAGACGGACTTGAACATGAGACAAAGATGGGTTGATTTAATCGACCACTATGACTTTGGTATCTATTACCACCCTGATAAGGCCAACATCGCCGCGGATACCATCAGTAGGAAGCCATGTCCCTGCTATACCTTGACCAAGCAAAGCAACCAATGCTACATCAAGGCTTCGAGAAATTTTGCGTACAGCTAGTCAGTAGTTGCTATCTCGCTAACTTCGATATTAGACCCACTTAAATCAAGAAGCATAGAAGAAATCAAGAAAATGATCAAGGAGAGCCCTGGATTGTCAGAAGACGAGCAACGAGTTCTTTGGTTTGGAAGTCACATCTGTGTAGCTAACCAAGAAGGTATGAAGAAGTGGAACCTACAAGAAACTCGTGGCACCACTTTATTCCATCCACCTAGGGACTACCCAAGTTATACCAGGACCTCAAGGAGTTCTTTTGGATGGAATGGAGAGTTTGCTATAGCCCCGTTACTTACCAATGTCAAGTCAAGGCTATGATTCTATTTGAGTCATAATTGACCATTTGCCTAAGCTTTCCATCCTCAACCAATTAAGACTTCACACCAAACATTTGCGAGCCAACTGGCTGATAGCAACCTCTTCCAGATTTTAACTCTCCACAAAGTTCTCAAGAAGGTTGTTATAGATAAAGGTACCAAGTTTACCTTGAGACCTTGGAAAGACCTAAGAAGCTATGGAAATCAAGTACTCCATCAAACGCGGCCTCTGCAAAGACAACCATCGAGCTATCGACCCCCACCCCTATCCAACTTACCATGAGATCTCAATTTCTTGTCCTTGCTAATGCTATATGTCAGAAGCCACGCCATCGAGTACCTCTGTTCTTGAAGACATAGTCAAAGATGTTCGGTGGATTATGAGATTTTAGGTCTAGTAGGTGAGTATGATGATTATTATATAGGTGGATAAAATAATCTTTAATTAATCTTCGAACAATTTGGATTTAGTTAGGTGATTGTGATACTGGACCAAATTTCACTATGGATTATGAGATTTTAGGTGGATTTAGGTAGGTGATTGTGATCTTGAGGAGATGGTCATATAAGTTCGGACGATTATGAGATTTTAGGTCTAGTAGATGAGCAGGATGATTATTATATTGGTGGATAAACAACTTTTTAATTAATCTTGGAATAATTTGAATTTAGTTAGGTGATTGTGATCTTGAACCAATTTTCATTTTTGATCAAAGGAATATATTAATATTGCGAAGATAACAATTGCACCCTGCCTTTGCACCAACAAGATATCGAAAGACATCAAGGATGTACACAACGAAGAACAAAATAAAAAAAGAGAGAAATATAAAACAAAGACCCTGTCGTAGTGATGAAACAATCGTAATCGCAACAGTCTAACCACCACCAAAGATAACACCCGGACCGCAAAAGAGGTTCTCCAAAAGCGACACCTCCAAGAAGGAAACAATGCACAAGCGTTGGATCTTGAGTTTCACCCTAGAGAAAGTCCGAGATCGCAAAACAATGCCTTCAACAAGGCCATTGCCAAGTACAACCAATGAAGGCCAGACCTTGGGCTTTGACCTTGGAAATCGTGGCTCGGTACTCAAGAAGCACCACCAGAAATGTTGTCCACCTGTGTTGCCGTCCCCTCCTGCCAAGGCTGCTGCTGCAAGTCCTTAACACCCGACACACAGGAAAAACATGTGCCACAAGTCTTCATCGCAACCGAAACTCCTCTCCGCCATTACAAGCCTCCGATCGCAGCCACCATGACTTTCTTCATCACTGTCTATGCCACGGAAATCTATATTTAGGCATATGTCCCATGGCACTGGCAACACAAAGAAGCTTCACGCCACGTCCTCATGAAGCCTCTTCGGCCGAAGATAAGGGCGTGCCCGACCGGATCAATTTCGATCTAGATATCCAGTGGTGCCATGCGCCACTAGCGGAGATCTTCGAGAGGAAGACCGGAACTTCTCAGCGTCCAGATCGAGGAGGCCAGCATGAATCATATCTACAATTTGGAAAGTCGAAGAACAAAAGGGCCAACCACCTTTATTCAAGCCAAGCCAGTAGCCCCCACGCCATCAATCGTCTGTAGAGGAGAATAGGAAACAGACCGTTGCCGACCTCGCTGGATCCGACGCAGAACAGACACGAAAGGCCCACACCGCTGCCTCCCGGGGACAACAACTGTCTGGCCATTGCTCGATATGGCCGCCCCAACCTGCCGGCATAGACCGGGCCCAGGATGGGTCCGCTGTCGCCACCGCACGCCATGGCAGCAGCACCTTGAGTGGCGTAGCCGAGGATCGTCCTCGCCCAATCCGCCCTCCCCCAGTGCCGCCACCACCGCGCCTTCTCCTCCGCAAACCACCATCTGCACACGCTCGCCACCATGCATCTTCGCCCCGATGCACCTTTGTTGTGTGCATCCTTAGACCTCCGCCTTCGGCGAGACGAGCGCCACCGTCGCCGCCGACACCGGCGGCGGCTACAGCCAGGGGGATCGGCCTAAGGGTGGTGTTGGCTAGGGTTCGAGGGAGCCTCCGGTGCCGTCCAAGCGGGGGCGACACGGGAGGCACGGTTATGGTGGACCGAACTTAAAAAGAATCTTCATGATAGATTATGACAGATGAAGCAGAATCTTCAGCAACCAAAATGGATGTTAAAAATCACATTTATTTTTTTGATAAAGGGTGACGGTGTCCCGGCCAAGGGGTCATTCACCACGTCGATTCCTGGCCTGGTGGGCCTGGCTGACGACCCCTAGGTCAGTTTCATCTGGGGCCACGTTGGCGGCCCTTGACGATTATATGGAAGACTCTGGAAGACTTGTAGTACAAGCCAAAGATACCATACCCTGGGAGACCCTACCTCCACCGATGTAGCTGACTAGGACCTGTAACCCTAGGACCCCCAGTGTGTGTATAAGCCGGGGGACCGAGCTCGTCGATAGAACATAATATAATCCCTTGGTGTTCACTTGTACTTTGTACACACCCCAATCACAATATATGAGAACAGGAGTTGGGTATTACCTCGATCATGAGAGCCTGGACCTGGGTAAAAGCTCGGCTGCTCTTACCATCCAGCCTAACCGCCTAGCCAGGATACCCTACCAAGGGATCTGCTGGAATCGTCTCCGACAGTGGTGGCCCATGTTGGCCCCGCTAGGTGAGCTTAGAGGCTTGATGGATGTTCAAATCAAATCTGGCGCAATCTACGTGCCGGGATAGATGTTCATCTTCGGCGCCGCCACCTTCGTCGCCAACTCAACTAGCCACCTTGGCCAGATCGAGAATTTTGCTTCAGGACGATTCATCAGATTCCGCACTCTGGAGAACACCGTGGATTCCGGCAGGGAGTTGGTTTTCCAGGGTTTGGCGTCATGCTTGATCCAGGAACAACAGAAAGTCAATTTTTTTGCCCACCCACCACCCATCTGATCGCAAATATCAAAGATCTCACCTAGGTGCTTGATGGCGCTACCGAAGAGATGGAAGACCTAGAGGAGGTCAGTGAGTGCGGATAGTCGGCCGCTAGCCGCGGTGCCCATATGCCCGTGGTAGGCAACTTCCATCCAGGAGTGCTACATGCTAGACACGCCACGTGACAACCAAGGCATCGAGGACAATCCTGATTATAGGTCGAGAGACGAGAGCCCGCCGCGATAGGACGAGAAGGCACCTCGGTCCCCTAGCGAGTTTAGCAACCGTGATCTTCAAGCACTTAACATAACTCTGGGCAGTCTGCATCATGATCATGCCCGGCACAAGATATTGCACTCAGCAGTCAAGGTGGCCAGGGACCAACAACGCCTGGCCTAGAGAGCTCAAGAGCTCGACAATGCCTGCAAGCAGCTCCATGCTTACGAGCAGGAACTCAAAGCTATCCTAACGAAACAAAAACCACCCTTGCCTTGAGTGGTAGGCTACGAAGACATTGAGAAAGCTGCGGAGCCCAACACGTCCTCTCACCGCATGCCATTAAAGAATCTGCGCGCCACTGGTCCATCTACGATGTATCCGCCCTGCTTCACGGATAAAGTTCATTGTTCATCCCTTCCCGTCAAACTTCAAGATCACCAATTATGACAAATACGACGGTAACACGAAACCCTTTATTTCTATCTTGGATTGCATCCTTGCAATCCAGGTTGCTAACGGCGATGACTACCATGTAGTGAAGCATCTTCCCTCATGCTGAAAGGATTAGCACGAGTCTAGCTTCACACACTGCCTCCCGGTTCGATCAGAAGCTGGGAGGACCTTCAGGTTGAGTTCATGGCGAACCTCCGAGGTACATACGTCTGGCCTGCCGAGGCCAGCGACCTGAGCATCATGAAGCAAGGGAAGAACGAATCAGTAGGTAGCTACTGGACTGATTCCTGAAAAAGACAAATGAGATCATTGACTGCAAAGACGTCGAGGCCACCGCTACTTTTAAGCATGACACTGATGATGAGTCCCTCTCCAGGGGCTTTGGTCACTTAAAACCCCCGGGCCGTCCAATACGAAGGACGGGAATGGGAAGTTTAGGTGCAACCGCGGGAACAAGTGCGTGGCCGGCGGTGGCAAGAAGAGGCGGTTTCAAGGAAAGAAGGGCGATGGCAGCAACTCGACCTTGGATAAGATCATGGATCGACCCTGCGACATCCATGGTCCGAAGAAGGATGGTGACCCTCCCGCAACCCACTCAAACCAGAACTGCTGGGTCCACAAGAATGCCGTGCAGTATGGCAAGGGCAATGCCGACAAGCCAAATCCTTGCAATAATGATGATGAGGATGACCCGCAGCCTGAGAAAGGTAACGGCAGTCAGAATCAGTTGCCACTGCAAATAAAGCATGTGAACATGATTTATCCATCTCACACCTTGGAAAAAGAGCGGAAGTGTGCCCTCCGCGAGGTATATGCCGTGGAGCTCGCTGAGCCAAAGCACAACCCTTTGTCAGAAATTCTCATTACCTTTGATCGACGTGACCATCCGACCAACGTCCCATATGGACTATGGTGGACCTGCCGCATTCGTTCTGGACCCAATTGTTGATGGTTTCCACCTCACCAAGGTCCTGATGGATGGTGGCAACAACCTGAACCTCATATATGCTGAAACATTGAAGAAGATGCAGTTTGACGAGTCGCGCATTAAGACGGTCAGGACCAAGTTCAAGGTTATCATCCCGGGCATGGAGGCCCGTTGTATCGGAAGGGTCACCCTAGACGTGGTGTTCGGTATCCCTAGTAACTATAGTTTGGAGCCCTTAAGCTTCGACATAGTACCCTTTAGAAGCGGTTACCACACCCTCCGAGGTCAGACCTTCATTCAACGCTCCACCACATTATGCTTACTTGAAGCTCAAGATGTCGGGCCCTAATAGTGTCATCACCATCTACGGGTACATCCAGCGGTCTCTGAAGACTGAGCAGGCCATGTTGGCGCTGGCAGCCAAAGCAGTTGCTGAAGCCTTGGCAGCCAAGGAGCTTGCCAACATGCGGTCCAAGTCGACAAGGACAACATTATACTCACCAAGCGCACCAAGTCCACGTTGTTCCGGCCCGGCCAGGACATCCAAAAGTTCCAGGTGCACCCTGAGGATCCGACCACGACGACCTCGATGGGATGGTCGGCCGGGCACTTTTATTAACTCAGAATGTGGGGTCAAGCGGATACAATCACGCTGAGCGACACTCAGCCTTTGCATAGAGAGGATACAAACAAGTTCGAGAAAAAGAGTAAATAACTAAATCCACATGTTGGCAGCAGTAAAATGCTCATTGATATAAATGAAAAGCAGAACCAAATCAAAAGCCCATGTATCGTAGCTACACAGCCCAAGCCAGTGAAAACCATTAACTTGTAGCAAATTGCATTGGAGAAGAGGCCAGAAAAGGCCAAGATAGGTTTTAGAACTACGAAAACAACTTTCAAAGTAACTAATGAAAAAATATAAATAGGTATATACAAGTCAGAATCAACATCGTCTTGGTTTTGCTTCATCTTATCTCTACTGAACCTGATAACATGATGCAGTGATGCTGCAGCCACCCTCATGAGAAGTATCATATGTATATTTGATCAATTCAGAAGTAATTTGAGATATTTGTCGAAGATAATTTCAGTTAACAACTGCAGAAGATCTCCTGGCTACTTTTCTAAAGGTTCATTGTGCTACCTTTAAAAAATGAGAATTTTGTTCATGATCTCAGCAAAGTAATAAATACAGTAATAAAACAAATCATTTTAGTAATCACTGGTCGCTAATAACGCCAAAAGAAGTTAAGAGGAACTGCAGCAAAGAGCAGTGTTTCTGATATATCATACCATTGAAAGGATATCTTCATGATGTTTTCAATTGATAGAGCGCAGAAAAAATGGAGTAAGAAAATAGGAATATGTTCTCAATTTTATCTTAGTACAACCACTGACACAAAAAAAATTAATTCAGGACTTCTAATCTGCCAGCAAGTTTCATCTTGCTAACAGACGAATACCATTCTAGGCATTTTGGTTTGCATTTGATGAGTACCGTCAGACTGAAAGTAATGCACATGCTACTTTGTAGTCTGCACCATGCAGATGAATGTAAATCCAAATTAAGTTTTTTAAGCGAGGAATTAAGATTATTTTCATGTGCACTAAATTATCTGATCGTGCATCCTCATGATGAGTTAATTGCATAACCTGAGCCTACAACATCATAAACTCATGTAATTCTGCTCATAACATCAGAAAATGATATATGAATTTAGTTGTTGTTTCTTTCATTCCATGCTTGTTGATTCAGTTGCTTGACCATTTTACCACCATGCAATTAGGCTTCATGAGTTTTATCTATCGACTATATACATTGAAACTAATTTTGTTGGAATTGCAACAGGTACACCTTCAAAGATCATCAAAAGCATGAGGACACTGAAGAGAGTGCGGACCGCACCAAAAAGAACCTTGCAGTAGCCAAGGCTCTTGCGTCAAAAGTACTCGTCAACGCCAATGTTCACCTAATTTCAACGGATATGCCGGTGACCTTCGGCATCGCTGCCGCCTCCAGCTTATGCTGGCAACCCAGCAACGAGATTTTCAGCACTTCAAAGCCCTGCCTAATCACTGTTATTGCGGAAGAGCATACCTCAGAACCATTGGATCTCACTGCCAAAGTGAATTCTAATGGTACAGTGCTTGGGCCTAGGCCTAAACCTCCTGAACAGAGTCCATAGCGATCATAGAGTGAAGGGCCCACTTTCAAGTTCCACTTTGAATGCGCCGAGGGCTTGGAGTAAAACAACAGATTCTTGTACATTCTCACTTCAGATACGATTAACATGAGAGATAAAACAACTCTGAATCTGAAGAGCAATGGAAGTCGAATCAGCAACTAGCTGCGGCCTGTAGCTTGTTCACCACCATCAGACAATCTGAAGCCAAATTCACCACTCCTTCTGACAAAGCAAAAGTCAGACCTTGGTGAAACCGCTATTGCTTCAGCCAATTCTGGGACGGTGACCCCTTGATAGTCAAAGCGAACCAGGACATCACCACCCCCACGCCCATCATTTGATCATCAGTGAAACACTGCAGCATCAATCAACATTACTGGTAACCATCTTGGCACTGACGATGATGGCTCACACCTAGAGGTAGACACCGGGGACATAAGAGGCTGTTGGATCATATCAATATGAGCCTCCTGATCTTATGCACAACCCTTCATGGTACAGGGCCACCTTCGCTGTTCCGGAACTCGTTGCGTGCATCCCATGGGAACCGGACACATAAAGGCAACAGCAGTGGATGTTTCTTCTTTTTGACTAGAGTTGTTTTGACAGTAACTATGCTATATGCTTTGGATTATGAGGCAATGAATGGTTTCAACTCACTGTATGTTGTGGTTCCAGGATACTTTGAGCACATCAAAGCATTAGTTTGTCCATATATTACTGTTAGGCATGCTAATGTGCTAGATTAAGTAAGGAAAAAAGGCAACATACCTCAAAACCGTATGCTGAAAAATCTGTGTTGCTCTCAAGCAAGGCGTTCTGCAAAAATGCAGCGGTTGTGGGCATGTCAGACTAGTGATTTGATCTTCAGCAGACTGAAAGGAATGTTGCAATCTTTCTTGGGTCCTGAAGATGGTAAGCAGTTGCACTGTCGCCTCAGCTATTGTTTCTGTTTCTCCGGAGTATCGATCATATATATTCGGAGACCTGGCGTCGTGGGCACATCACCTTGACCTGATGATCTGAGATGCCAATTGTGCCAAGCCTAAGTGTGAAGGTAACATTTGTCTGCACACCCGGTTTCGAATGTTACTTTTGCTGATACTGTAGAGTAACATGACAAATTGTACATTTTTTTACGCCCTTTTGTTCTATTTTCCTCAAAGTTTTAGGTTGATCGTTTCATTGAGGTGATGGCAGTCTAGTTGTTGTTACAAAATGCGTGACAGAATCTGCAACAGCAGAAACATCATGTTGTACGTGACCTGAGCGGTGGCTCCTGCTGCTAGATGGTGATGTTACGTAATGGCATGAGATTACCGTGGGAGGCGGTAAATTTCAAACGGTAAATGAAGAGGTGCCAGATTAGAGTAACCAGAATGTTTTTTTTTTAGAATTTTCACAGGGGAGGGGAGAGTTTCCCCCACCTGAATATATTAATCAAGGAGGCAAAAACCCCAAAGATTAGAAGCATCAATCAAGACGTCTAGCAAGAGAATTACAAGGGGGGTGTGACAAGCTAGAACAAACTAACGGGGTACCGACACGCCCAAATTTCCCCCTGCTACCCCAGGGCCATTAACCAAGTATCGACATGGCCCTGGGCATTTGCTTTCAGGCGCCCACGCCACAGGAGAGCATCTTCCCAGCAGCACCCCGTAACCGGGCGAGAGAGGGCCGCAGTCTCTGAAACACAACCGCATTTCTATGTTTCCATAAGTGCCAACAGCAGAGCATGGCAAAATCTCGGGCGGAGCTGACGACCGAGCTCGCCGAAGAAGCCAGCCGATCCAGGCAGTCAACCGTCGCGCCATTGATGTTGATGCCAACATGTCTCCAGAAAGCCACCGCGAACGGGCAGGAGAAGACCAGATGGTCCGCGCTCTCCGGCGCCCTTTCACAGATTGGGCATTCGGCCTCATCCACCTCCACAATGTGCTTCCTCAGCAGCACGTCTCTAGTGTGAATGCGTCGCTGTACCATCAGCCAACAGAAGAATTTGACTCTGGACGGAACTCGTGCATCCCAGATGAACTGAGCCCACTGCAAGGCCCTCCCACTGAACCTCAGTAGTCGGTACGCTTTGGCAGATGACAGGCGCCCGCCTGTGCCGGTGATGTGGAGGAGAGACCGCTCGTCCTCCCCTCCCCGGACTGGCGTGGTTGAAATCAGGGCTGAGACCACAGCCAGTTCCTGCTCTTCGACCCGCGTGAGGCGCGGGACAAGGTGTCGGCGGAGCCCATCGGCTCGCACCTGCCAGACCGTCACTTCAACCGAAACGGAGTGCGAGAAGAGCGCAGGGAACGCTGCCGCAAGAGGACCGCAAGGCAGCCAGCGGTCCATCCAGAAGGAGACAATGCGGCCATCTTTTACGTCCACCGTTGAGAGCGCGCGGTACAGGGGGATGTAACCAGAATGTTTGGATTATGGTGATGCTTGTATTGGTTCTACCTATCACTTTATATCATGGCTAGAGTTGCTCTGACACTGCGTGCTTTTGATTATTACTCCCTCCGTAAAGAAATATAAGAGCGTTTATAAACAAACGCTCTTATATTTCTTTACGGAGGAGTATAAGATTATTACTGAATGGTCCAAATCACCACATCTTGCGGTTGTACTCCTTGGTCCAAGTTGGAGGATACTTTGAGCGCCTCAAGACAGTGGTTGGTCGATATACCGCTGTCATGTTAGGCATTAAAATGTACTCCCTTCGTAAATTAATATAAGAGTGTTTAGATGACTACTTAGTGATCTAAACGCTCTTAGTGATCTTTTATATTAGTTTACGAAGGGAGTACCAGATATATAAGCGAGAAAAGGAAGGTAAGTGTGCACTGAACCTCAAAATTATGCAGCAGCAACAGTTTTCAGGAACTGGAACAAGGAGTAAATTTTAGCAAGAATTGTCGGTTTTTGATGTGTTTCTGTGGAGCATCGAATGTACATAGAGTTTGGGAGAGCTGACGTCGCCGGCGCATCAGCTTTACCTCATGATCTGATGCCCAGTTTGCCAAGCCTGAAAGCAACATTTGTCTGGGCGAGCGAGATCTGTGTAGTGTGTGGTGATGCAGTCAGAGTCAGGTCACCAACGGCAGCTAGTGTGACCATTCGCCTCTCTGAGCAATCGGAGCAGAGAGGCACGGCGTGTTGGCACGAATGTGAATTCCAAGACCTGTAGCATGAGACTGAGAAAGAGAAGAAGATGAAGCAAATTGCTGCAGGGCGATGTTCACCGTCAGTGTCGATCTGCTCCATTGAACAGAGATGGTACCTGCAAAACATTAGGCTGGCAGGGGAAGGAGGATTGCCGCAGGGTGATGTTCTCCTTTTTTTTTTTTTTTTTTGAGTTTCCGAGAGCTGACGCCGCCGGCACATCACCTTTACCTCATGGTCGATGTGATATGGCCAGTGTCAGCGCGCTAAGCGTAAGTCTGAACATAGCATTTGTATGAGACAGGGACCGTCCTGCTTTGGCTGCTACTGGCCTACTGCTGCACTGCACTGGTGCTCTCTCTGGTCACTGCTGGGAGTCTTGGACGGACCGATGTATCTAATCCGGCGACGGCTCGATCATCCGACCGTTCGCGCATGCATGGGCATGGCTCTGGCTCATGCTGGTGTGGTGTGGTGTGGACACCGCGCGTGGACTGAAGCGGCCCATGCCCATACCGACGGCGGCCGCATCGCTTTCCCCTGGGCTCCTGCTGCGTTCGGCTCAGCTGCTGCGGACACACCGTTAGCCGCGCCAGCAGCTGGAGGTTGGTGAGACAGATTGAGGTAGTTCTCCGGCCAGAGCTGCTTCGCCCTGGACCGGGAAGAAGGGCATTCAACTCCGTCCAGGCTGCATGCGCGGCGATAGACCACGGGCGGGGCTCGAGGTTGACGAGACGGAAGGACGAAGCGGCGCTCAGCTCGCCAAATCAAATCAAACTACGGCACTAGGTACGTAGCTTCCTTCCTGCCCGCATGACACAAACGCATCTCTCTTGTGTTTTCGTTTTCAATCAACACTGATCACCTTTAAATTGGTACGTACTAGTAGTAGACATTGTGTCGTGCCTCTAGCTGCATCGACAAGAGGTGTACAACAATACACTGCTCCTCTGTTTCTGTCAGGGAGGGGGCCCTGTCATTTCAGCTGGTGACGCCTGCCTGCAGCCTGCCTGCTTGATTTCATCTGCTGCTAGGTTTGCAATTAGGCACCGCATCATGTAAAGTCAGAGTGAGGCTGCCGCCAAGATTTGTTCGCCATCAGCTGGAGAGACTAGTTCCATCCACAATCCTCATGCATGTATACAAACGGGTCCAGACGGAATCTTCTCTTCTTTCGATCCCTCGTGGTCGTGCGGCGCGTCGCCCAGCTACCTGCCGTACGTCCTACTCGTGCTTGCCACGCTGAAATGCAACTCCCTTTCACCGTGTATGCCTCAGAAAACAAATAATTTGTGTCCACTTTCAGCGGCCTCTCTCTTCCGAAGATTACAGTCAGTAACGACGACATTTTCGTACGCGAGAGCGACGTACGTAACCATCTATTCTCTCTCGGTTTCACAAAGATTTTCTCCAGCCCAAATTCCAGTCACCTTTTTCTTCCCTTTATTTATGGTTGGACTTGACGACTCCTTTCTAGTCTAGTGCAAAAGTGCGCACGAAAATGGATGTCCAAGACTAAGACACCTACAAAAAAGAATGAGATATCATGATCATACATTGAACTAGCTAGCGGCGACATCTATCTGGACTTTGGATGACAAGTACACGCACGGGGCATCTCACTCAACATGGATGGACCCAAACCTGACTATGCTCTTTTGTGTGGCGTGTGCGATGGGACTCGAAGATGAGGCGAGATTGCATGGTCGAGGTCACGTCTCAGGTCGACCTCCCCTGCCAATAAGACGAAACGCACCACAAAAAGTCCACAGCTTAGCTCTCCTGCCTTAAGTGACTCGAGCCACTGGATGCTATGCGCCGGAATCGCGCAAAATTTGGATGAGGGCAACCAAACGGGACAAATGAAATGATGCATGCGTGTCCATTTGAGACAAGTCTCAGGCTCTCAGCAGCTGGTTGTAGTTTCTTTCGTCTTTCTTCTTCGTAGATATTTGTTCTTTGGAGCCTAGTTATATTAGGTCAGCTCATAGATTTTCTCTCTTCTTTCCTTTCCTCTAGAAGCTGTG
Organism: Aegilops longissima; assembly: GCA_021605205.1. Taxonomy (NCBI): domain Eukaryota; kingdom Viridiplantae; phylum Streptophyta; class Magnoliopsida; order Poales; family Poaceae; genus Aegilops; species Aegilops longissima. Next base: position 654,239,525 of record CM038680.1, read on the forward strand.
ATGAGTGCCTTGACTCTTTGGTGGTGACAATGGCAAGCAACTTGGCAATACGCAGTGTCATATTAGCTTTCATCTATGTCGTAGATCCACGCATATATTCGAATGTACGTAATTTCTAAGGTTAGCTCTTGGGTCCGTCCATTCCGGTTGGACTTGGTGCACATTGCTTTCTCCGGTCGCATGCAATGCACCTCATGTGTGAATTTGGATTTGGATCTTTTAGAGATATAGTAGTAGTATCTTGTGGCACGCCGCCACGAGCCCACGAGTCATACGATAGATGAACCCTTGGCAAAAGTGATACAGAGACGTATGTCAAAGACGAGAAGGTCAGTTGATCCCGTAGATAATGTGGTGTCACCGTCAGTCGTTTGAGTGTAATTCCTCCCTATTCGATTAATTAATTATACCACTACACCGCGCCCAAGTTAAGAACCGAATCTATCAGGGACTAACTTCGTCTCCGTCGTCGACTAAAGTCAAAACACATGCACACGATAGCATCACAGAATGAGATATCGTGGAGAAGTACGTAGCACCAACGTCCACTTGAACTCGAGATGATAACTACGTGCAGGTGCATGGGAGATTCTCAACATGGACCGAAATCTGACTTTGCTCTTCTGGGGGTTGGTTTTGTGTGCACAGGGAGAGGATCAGATGAGAGATTGGTCCATCGAGCGAGGTCACCTCACATATGTACGCCGACGTACCGAAGAAAACGAAACGCTCACAGCATCTACAGTCGGCGCTCTAAACGCGCCTCAAATGTCCGGATGAACGGCCCAGTCACTGACAGGTCACAAAAAAGCGATCCAAGCGGACTTTTTAAACGGGCCTCAAACAACCGGGCTGACTAACACCCCTTATATTCAGCCCAGATACGCGGCAGATATGCGCCTCCGCCATGTCGGACTGACAATGTGGTCTCACATGGATTCGCCTGGAAACCTGGCGGTCCGACGGACGTCGCCTCTGGTGGGGGGTGTGAACGCCACGTGGTGTAGCTCTGGCTCATCGCCCAAAGCCAAATCCAGCTATTTAAGATGGCCGACGTCCCCTAACCCTAGCCACATCCACCTCCTCCCTCTCCGCGCCGCTAACCCGTGCCCATCCATCACCTCACTCCCACTCCCTCACTCTTCCCACGCCGTTCGGCATCGCCATGCATGGTTCAGCAAAAGAAGACCACCTATGCTATGCACAGGCCGGAGCACCGGTTCCAGATTGAGCAGGAGATCCGGGCAAGGTGTGCCGCACGCATCGCGGCCGGCTTGCCTCCGGATTCGTCGGAGCAGAAGGAGGAGGAGCAGCCAGAGGCGGAGGAGGAAGAGGAGCAGCAGCCGGCTCCGAGGGAGGTGGCGGATCCGGAGGAGGACGAGCTGGCACCCGCTCCAGCTCCGGGCTTCAATATGAAGGACACGGAGGCGGAGTTCGCGGTCACCCAAACGGCCGAGATGATGGAGCAGCAGGCCATCATGAAGTCTATCCAGGATGAGACCTATGTGGAGGCCAACCGGAAGTTTCTCTGGCAGAAACGGGCGGCGACCGATGCGCTCTTCAACAAGCTCGAAGCGGAGATGGATGCGGAGGCCAACGCAGAGAAGCCGGAGTTGCGGCTGCCACCCATGTATCCGGAGCCGGTCATGGAGATAGTTGACATCTCCGACGAGGATTATGGTAGTATAGGTTATTTAATCTACGTAGTACGTGGATTTCATCATTTGCATGTTTTTGTATGGATTTAACTTTACTGGTATAAGGCATCCAAATGTAGATGAGCAAATTTAAGGCGTGACCGCTAACAATGCGCGGACACCTCCGGACGGTCGCAGATGCTCTCAACAAAGCCCTAAAACGTAGCTTTCAGGCCTTAAGTGACTCAGAGTTGTTTGATACTCCTTCCGTCCGAAAATACTTGTCATTAAAATGGACAAAAAAGTATGTATCTAGAATTAAAATACATTTAGACACATCCTTTTTTATTTATTTTAATGATAAATATTTCCAGACGGAGGAAGAACTAGATTTGGAGTGTCTGGAGTTTCATGATTTCGTCGAGGACAAACTAAGTTCTGCATGCGTTTCCATTTGAGATAGTCTCAGGTTATTTCTTCCGTCTTTCTTTCTGCTAAAGAATAAGCTTTTTGTTCTAGACTAGTTAGGCCAGCCCCTAACAATATATATGTACTCCTTTCGAATATCCCACGATGCCAACTTTATCGAATTCTCGTACCCAAGAAAGTGTTCTGCGTAGCTACTGGAGTGGATAAATATGAACATGTACCACCTTTTTTTACCTCCTTTCCACCCCAACTTGCATGGAAATTTATGACTTGCACTCAAAGATCATTCCTTTCTTTGTCCCAACGATTTTCATGCACAATATCCCTCGAGGCGTTGATATCCACCACGTACATTGACTTGGGAGTCAAACGACAAGGCTACGCTACGCATGCGCGCCCATTGAGTGTAAAGTAAACAGGAGCTGCGATAAGTGCCTTGACTCTTGATGGCGACAATGGCAAGCAACTTGGCAATATGCAGTGTCATGTCAGCTTTCCTCTATGTCGTCGATCCGCACGTATGTTCGAATTTAGTACTACGTAACTCTAAGGTTAGCTCTTGGGTCCATTCCAGTTGGACTTGGTGCACATCGCTTTCTCCGTTTCGATCGCATGCAATGCACCTCATGTGTGAATTTGGATTTGAAGCTTTTAGAGATATAGTAGTATCTTGTAGCTCGCCCCCACGAGCCATATGCTCGACGACCCCTTTGCAAATGTGCATGCAGAACGTATGTCAAAGAGAGAAGGTAAGTTGATGGACTGGAACGTTTGGTTTCTGGGTGTATATACACCTTATATGAATGTGTACGGGGAGAGGATCAGATGAGAGATTGGTCACCTCACGTATGTAATCCGACGTGTTGAAGAAAAAGAAACGCTCACCAAAGCCCCAATTAACACGTAGCTTCCAGGCCTTAAATGTCTCGAGCTGCTTGATACTAGATTTGTAGTGTCTGGAGTTTCAGGATTTCAAGATTTCGTCCATTTGAGATAGTCTGAGGTTATCGTTTCTTCCGTATTTTTTCTGCTGAAGAATAAGCTTTTTTTTTTTTTGCGGGCGCTGAAGAATAAGCTAGACTAGTTAGGCCAGCCCCCAACAATATATGCACTCCTTTCGAGTATCCCACGATTTCATCTTTATCGAATTCTCGTACTCAAGAAAGTGTGTTTTGCGTGGCTACTGGAGTAGATACATATGAACATGTACCACCTTTTTTACCTCCTTTCCACCCCAAGCTTTCATGGAAAATTATGACTTGCACTCAAAGATCATTCCTTTCTTTGTCCCAACGGTCGTCATGCGCAATATCCCTCGTGGCGTTGATATCCACGTACTCCTCATGTTTGGTGAGGCACGCCATGCATGCATGCATGCATGAGTTTTCTCGCTGGTGGACGACATGGGAGTCAAAACGACGATTAAGGGTGCCTATCCACGCGCGCAAAGTGTGCAAAAAGGAGCTGCGATGAATGACGACACTGGCGAGAGACTATACTCTCTCCGTTCCTAAATAATTGTCTTTCTAGAGATTTCAACAAGTGACTACATACGGAGCAAAATGAGTGAATCTACACTCTAAAACATGTCTACATACATCCGTATGTTGTAGTTCATTTGAGATGGCTAGAAAGACAATTATTTGGGAACGGAGGGAGTAGATGTTTTCATAGTACCTTCACGCCAGGAACAACTATAGATATTTCCATAGTACCTTCACACGAAATAATACTACTCAATCTGCCACTGAATTCACACTATATTTTCTAGTATGATGTTGATAAAGCCCTTTTTTTGACTTAATCAACATCCAGATGTGACACGTAGGAACAAGCACCTTCTCCCAAAAAAGCGAAATAGACCCCGAGCTATATTTTCTAGTATGTCGATAAAGCCCTTTGACTTAATCATGCATGAGCTTTCTCTCAGGCGTGGACGTGTGGCGCGTTGGGTCGGGAGTCACACGACGGATAAGGATGCGGGTGCATGCGTGCAAAGCGTGAAAACAGGAGCTGAAATGAGCGTTTTTATGGTGACAACACTGCCAAGCAACTTGGCAAAATATAGTGTTATACCACTACTCGTAGTTTTCACGCCACCAACAACTATAGATATTTTCACAGGACCTTGCGCAAAAAATATTGCTACTCAATTTACAGAAGGAAAGCGGAGGCTAAACTGTCGCGTGGGGCCACATTGCACGTGACACCTCCAATGGCCTCTCCAGCCAAGCCGCCACAATCTTCTGCTCCATCGGTCGTATCATCGTCTGTATTCATGTCGAAGGGATCACAAAAAATGAGATGTGGAGGTCGGCCCTCACCAGATTAGGTCGTGATAAACTCTTCCACTACATTTCGAGGCATGAGTCATCGCCGCCATACGGTGACAACCAAGATGCGAAAAAGGCATCACGCTGCTAGTCGACCAGATCCCCACCCTAGAAACCGCGGGCTGGGAATAGGGTCAGATTCACATGCACCACACCGCCCCTACAACCAGTGGCGGAGCGTGACAAGGAATCAAGGGGGGGGGGGGGGGGTCAAATTTCAAAATGAAAGCAAAATATACATGAAAGCATGACAGCTCGGCTCATTGACCGTCGTCGGCTCATCCCGTAGAAGGTAACAGTGGCGCGCAACAACACAAGGCATTCCGTGCAGCAGCAACCAGTTAGCTCTGCGGCTATGCAGTGGTTAATGGTCCAAACCGAAAGGGGGAAACATGATTGAGGAGTTGTAACGACTAGTTAGAAATCAAATCATCATTGATGGAAGCACATGGAGGTAAGCCGTCGAGAGTTTTGGCCGAGAGCTTCAAGTATGCAAAAATCAGCCAAGCAAGCTACGCACGTATGGTGATGGGCTGCTTCAGAACGCTTAGTATGCATAGTTTAGAGAAAATTGCACTTTTGGAAGGGGGGGGTGACCCGTTGGCCTCAAGAGGCTCCGCCAATGCCTACAACCATGGCGACATGAGAACAAGCAATAGGCACGGGGTCGCTGCCCCAGAGTTCGGGCTCCTCTTGAGCGCATGGCATCTATGCTCGTCATCGACCCCGTATCAAAGGGCTCCCCGCGGCGAGGAGACAGCACGCCCCGCTGCCGTTGTCGGCTTGGCTGGCTTAGCTTGCCGGCTTCCTTCGACGGCAGCGAGGAAGGCTGGAGGAGATGGAACGAGGGTGGCGACAACTTGGGTTGGGCCCGAGCCACCCCCTTAAGAGCAACGCTGGGCATTCTTTTCATTTTTAATTTCCTAGCTAAACCAATCATATAGAAGTTCATCTTTACTATCTTATTTATCTTTAACATACAGCATGTTCACCTCATCACATATGCCACCTCTCATTTAAAGTGCACATGTAAACCATCCACACATCATCAAGTGCATACAATCAATCAACTTTCTACTTTTCACCACATGCGCGCCCTCCACATCATCAAGCCCTCATGTAACCATTCAACTTTTCACTTTCTACCAGACACAAGCCCTCCACATCATCAAAGAACATGAATATCCTCCAAATCATTATTTTTATTTTTATTATTCGACACTAAATAATTGAACTTGAATGTCACAAGGAATATAACATGCATCCACTCTCCATTTACCTTTAGGTTATATTCTAATTTTACTTTTGATAAATTCATTGCTAAAAGTTTCCTCAGTAGCGCGCGGGGTGTTATCTAGTTTACGATGTTGATGATGGGCATGGACGAAAAATATAATGAATCCTATATCTCCCATATGTCCAGATGTGAGTTTGGTCGTAAGACATCCTAGATCATAGAAAACAGTACAATAATAAATTTTAATTATTTCGATGCAAACTAAAGCATAAACATTTAGGTGCACACGGATGATGAAGTTAAATTTCTAAGATGTGACGGGACTAACGACATCAATGCATTACAAACTGGTTTAAGAAATTTAAAATATTTTGTAGCTCCAACCATTTGTCTATTCGAAAATCTGTTTCTATTGCTTGCTTCTCATCGTCAAGTGGTTTAAACTTGATCAGACTTTGATATTTCCCGACAAACATGTTAACAAATTGTTTTTGTAACAGTGAGTAACACCCTATTTTGTAATTTACCATGCAACTTTGTTGTCCTGTCATGGTGGTTATGTGTAGTACGAGCGGTACAAAATCGTAGTTAATAGTGTAATAGAGGTAGTAAAAAGAAAGCAAGCGTGTGTTATTTCGGAATTGCTAAAATGCAAAATGTCAAAATATGTTTGAAGATTTAGTCAATTTTTAATTCTCAAAACAAGCATTCGCCCTGCTTTATAGATAGTCAACTTTTAATTCAATGGTGTTTTAGTCACTTTTATAAAATTTCGGGCATCTTTGTAATGTTTTGGTCACTTTTTTATTTATTTCTGCTATTATTTTTTGCTTATCTATTTAGTTTTACATATTTTCTTCTACTTATTTTTTAACTTTCATGCTTCTTATATTTACCGCTATAATTACTTTACAGTCACCTGAACAGAGCCCCTTGGTACACGAGATAAAAAATTGAGGATTACCCACTTGGCCACTGCACTGTTCGATTTTGCTGAGCAGCAGCGACCCACTGAACTGTAGCCGTTTGTAACGAACCTCGTGGGGTTATTCGCCGAACGGCATGCATATGCCATACGGCGACCATAGATGAATCCGTTACCATCACGGCCTTCATTAACAGGTACAGTACCACTAATTATCTGTCACTAGTCAGTAGATTTGTTAGGACTGTGTGCACGTTCCCAGCTGCTGCTTGGAGTAATTAGCACTCGCCCGGGCTCCAACAATGCAGGGGAACCGTGAAAGGGACGGCCATGTCAGTTTCCTAACTAGTAAGAGAAGACAGTGCCACTCATGTGGTTGCTTAGTTTAGTCTTATTAATGCCATTAGTCCTTGTTGTGTACGTAGTGGTTACTAGTCTGCGTCCCATTCCTTAATCATTAGCTAAACAGTTGATTAACATGGGATTAACCAGCGGGACAGCACAGGAGGCCTGCAAGTCAACGTCGTCGCAGAGACCACCACACACAGCCCTCTGGCACGCACACACCCCTAACTAACACGAGATTTTAATTTATTTTGCCAGCAATAAGATTTCACCAAGCCACCGTTCCGTTCTGTTGTAGTACGCCCGAAAGCAGACAAGCAGCGCGCCCAGACCACACACACATACTGCTACTCTGTAGTGTCGTCCGCGTCCTCTGCCACGTCGCACCAGAGAAGAGGTGTACACACTACTACTGTACTCTGTTGGGAAGGGAGCCTATCATTTCAGGTGGAGGTGGAGGTGTACACACTATATATACAAACAGACAGAGGCATCATCTTCTCTTCTTTCTATCCCTCGTGGTCGTGGGGCGCCTACCTCTTCTCTTCTCCCTGCCACCCAGCTAGTACTTTTCGGGCTGAAATGCAAACTCCCTTTCAGCGCGTGCGCCTCACCAAAAAAATTGCGTCCGGTTTTCAGTGGGACTCTTCTGAAGTTGTTTTTTGAAACAAGTAGCCATCTTCATTGATTAAGAAGAAGAGAATTATCCGATTAATTAAAGGAAAACGAACGAAAACCTAGATTACAAACCCTACATGGAGCAGACACGGACGACCTGGCCACAAGCAAGATCACGGCACAACCAAACGACACAACATCGAGAGGTAGCACTGCACAACTCCAAACAGTCGACAGCAGTAACGACGACATGACAGCTCCGGTTAGTACCATTTTCGTACGTGAGACTGACGTGCAACCATCTGTTCTCTCTAGCCTAGTTTTTTAGTTACTGCAAATTCCGAGCAGTACCTTTTTCCTTTTTGTTTGGACTTAATTTGTGGCGATTGATTGCTTTCTTCGATTTAGTCGTATCGCCTGCACCAGATGTGTGAATTTGGAATACGTGATATTTATTAATACCTATATCTTGTGGCCAGCCGCCATGGGCCATGCGAACATTGACGACTCCTTCCTAGTGCAAATTAAAGTGCACGCGAAAATGAATGTGCAAGACGCCTACAAAACGGATGAGATACTATTTTTTTCTGGGAAAACGAATGGGATACCATAATCATACCGTGAACTACTTTCTCTGTTTTTAGATATAAGTCTTTTTAAAGATTCCACTACAAACTATATACAGATGTATGTAGACGTTTTGGAGTGTAGATTCACGTGTATATTTTACTCGTATGTAGCCCATAGTAAAATCTCTAAAAGACTTACGTTTAGGGACGGGAGGGAGTACTAGCTAGCAGCAAGCAACATCTATATACTATCTGAACTATGGATGACAATTACATGCATGAAGAATCTGACCGAAACATGATTTTGGTTTTTTGGGTGGTGTGTACGATCTACGATGGGTCTCGAAGATCAGGACAGATTGGTCGAGGTCACCTCAGGGGGACGACGTGCCAATGAGACGAAACGCGCGCCGAAACTTAGAGCATCTCCAGCCACGCCTCTAGGAAGGCCTTCTCAGGCGTTTTTTTCACGCCGGCGTTGATGGTCCAGTCGCGTCCCAGGAGCCGGATTTCTGCCGGCCTGGGCCGAAATCAGCGCCGGCGGACCCAGACCGAACCCGGCATGCCGGAGGGGCGCCGGGGCGATGGTTTTGGCGCGGAAAAGCTGCGGGCTAGCCGCGTCAGTGACACCGCACCTCATCTTCATCAGACGCCTCGGTTCCCGCGGGTAATCAATGGCAAGGCTGCCGTCGCCGGTTAGCCTTGTCATTGATTCCTCACGGGCGGCGCGTCACGGGACGGCGCGCGACGCCCCTCCTCCCTACAGCGTACACGGGCGCGACACGACTATATAAGCCGATGGCCTCGCCCGCCTGTGGCCACACCAGCCAAGCCCTCGCCGCCTTCCCTCTACCTCTCCCGAGCGCCGCCGCCCTCCCTCCCTCCTCCTCCCCGATGGCGCGCGTTTCCCGGAGACGAGGCGGCGTAACGGCGGCCGCCGTTAAGCTCGCGACCAGAGTCTGGCTCTGTTCGCGCGAACATCCGGCGCCGTCGGACATGCGCCTTGGCCGACGGGTGGAAGCTCAAGCAATGGGGAGTGCCCATTCCCCGTTGCCGACGCCATCAACAAGCCATCGTGCCGCGCGAGGTCGAGATCGTCGCGCGCCTCCTCACCGACGCCGAAGCTCTCTCCCCAAGATGCGCCGCCGACAACACCGCGGCTTGGGCGGCGTACTTCTAGCGCCGCCAGCAGCAGCGGCTGGCGTCCACCAACGGGGCGACGGTGGTCGGTGGCTCAAGAATCTGCGGCGCCACCTCGGTAGGCGTCCCGCCGCACCCTCGGCGGCGTCTTGGCGCTTCGAGGGCGGCAACAACCCACCGTTGGCGTACCCCCCGGCGAGGACGGCCGCCCCGGCGCATCGCCGACGCGACGGGCAATGGGCGCCAAGGAGGTTCGGCTCCTCCTCATCTTCTTCCTCATCGCGTTCTTCCTCCCAATCCTCCGGCACTCCATCGCTGCTCGGCGTCAAGGCCGAGCCCGTGGCGAAGACGCCGCTCGGCCGGCGTACACACAGCGCCGGCATCGTCATCAGCGAGGCGGCGGTCGCCTCGTCGGCTCCTCCCCGCGCCTCCTCGCCAAGACGGAGCGGGTCTCGCGCCGTGAAGCCGGAGCTGGTCTTGGCGCCGGTGAAGACGGAGCACGGCGAGGTCGAGCTTCGGCGACGACGCTGCCCTTGAATGGGCACGCCAAGACTCCACGAAGATGGCGAGGAGCGCCAGTCGCGCGCCTGCGGCGCTGCAGCGCCCGCCGAGAACGCAGCGACGAAGCGGCGTCGTCATCATCGACGACAGCGACAACGACGACGACGCGCCGCCGCCGCCGCCACTAGCCGGGGAGGGCTCCAGCAGGGTCGCCCGAGTCAAGGAGGAGAAGGCCGACGATGGCGGTGACGACGGCGACTTTTCGGCCTTCAGCAATTTTTTTTGACTAGTTTTTATATGTAATGGCGTGTTTTAGCCCAAGTTTGTGAATATAAAAGCCCAAATTTACCAAAAATTGGCGTGTTTCAGGCCAAGTTTGTCTAGATTTTTTTTCCCCACGCCTGGGACCGGCCCTGGGGGCGGCGGCTGAGGGCCAACTTGCCACAGGCCCACTTTTTACGCCGGATCATCCCAGGCGACAATTTTAGGCGCCCCTGGGGGGCAACGGCTGCAGATGCTCTTATCTCTCCGGCCTTAGTAAATGGCTCGAGGCGCTACTGATCGATACGGCCTGCTATTTTTTTTTATTTTTTATTTTTTTAGAAAAGAGGGATGACCCCCGGCCTCTGCATCCGGGAGATGCATACGGCCATTTTATTGATTATTCTCGAAGACCTTACAAAGTATTACAACAATAAGTCTGAATCCACCATCTTGGCAACACATGCCACTACTCCTATCCAAAATGATGAAGGGGTGCTAGCTGGGCCACTACCCAAACCACTCACTAAGCCTAACATCAAAAGCCGAAACCAAACATATTCGAATCCCAGCCGAGCCACATACCGAGTCAGGGCACAATCCGTCGAGCCTTTTCGTGTGTCGTCGCCACCATCTTCCGCAGTCCATCTTGAGATCATATTGAGGTTTCTACCTTGTCGGCCACTCAGCCATCGGCGTCGCCATGACGCCAGACAAGAACCTCCTCCTCTGCTGAGTCCATCTCCGCGCATCGGGCGGCGAACCTCCACAGCGCCATGCCGCCGATCCTCGCCGCCATCAATGAGTGAGATGAAGTACCGCTCCACCACGGCAAGTACATTAGTGCTAAGCGGAACAGCTCACAACCGCAAGTCATCGGACGAAGGCGAAGATCCATGGAGAAGGCCAAAAGGGGCATAGCCAAAGCAGTGGTCAGGGATTGGACCGAGACCACGGCAGCCGCCACTGAGAAGAACAGGCTACCTCACACCGTCACCACGCCACCAGCAGCTTCACCCCACACGAGCAATCCCCGGAAGACGCCTTCAAGAAGGATCACGGCACCGGATGCCGCCATCGACCATGCAAGGGAGGCAGGTCTTCACCGTGCTCGAGGAGAAGTGCGAGGGAGAACCACACCAAAGCCTCCAGGAAGGACCACGGCGCCAAGACGCCGCCTTTGGTGAGGCCGCCCGCGCCGCCGGGTTTCCGAATCACGCCCAACCACCAGATCCGTCCGTCCGCACCCCAAAGACGGCGGCCGAATCCACCAGGGCTGAAGCAGGCGCAATCGGAGCAGATCACGGCGGAACGGAGCTTCTCCAGAGCGCAGACGACCCGCGCGCGCGCCGCCGCTAACGCGCCGCCACCCCGCCGACCGCCGCGGCCAGGGAGGCAGCCGGCCAAGCACACCAGCGGCGCAGCCGCGCCAGACCGCCACACCGGACACCTCCCATCGAGCCGCCGCCCGGACGCCGTGGCCCTCCGCGCGGCGGTTACCACAGATCCCGCCGCCACCTTCATAGGTGTCGCGCGGCCGAGCAGCGAGCACCTCGGCGGCGGAGGGAGGAAGAGAGAGGGGGAGGCGCGGAGGGGATTAGGGTTCGTCCCCGGGTCGCCTCAGGCGAGGCGACGCGAGGGGTGAGGCAGCAAGAAGTAGTTCTTCAGGGGAAAAGACCCGATACGGCCTGCTATATATGTACGGAATCCCAAAGTTTGGATGAGGACGACGAAACGGGACAGACGAGGTGATGCATGCACGCGTGTCCATCTCATAGAGTCTCAGCTGGTCATAGTTTCTTTCGTCTTTCTTCTTCACAAAATTTTCTTCTTCTTCCGAGCTTAGTTGGGTCAGCTCTTAGATTTTCTCTCTTCTTTCTCCTAGAAGAACCCCCACAACAGATTAAATATGACGGACAACGCTACACCTATGTAAATTCTTTTATGTACCTTACGAAGAGGCTTAGGAGGAGATATTTGATTGGAAAAGAAAAGGGAGGGGGCTACTCCATAGCTATGATAATTTTTGCCCCACAACTTGCATGGAAATGTATGGCTTGCACTCAAAGATTGTTCCTTGTCTCAACTCAACAATTGTCGTGAAATGCCCTGTGGCATCGACATCCACTCGATGCTTAATTAATGAGACATGCCATGCACGAGTTGCCGCCTAGCGCATTGACTTGGGAGTCAAACGATCGACAAGGCTATGCTACGCATGCACGCGCAACAAGTGCATAAAGTAAACATGAGCTGTGATAAGTGCCTCGACTCTTGACGGCAAGGACAACGGCAGACAACTTGGCAATATGCGGTGTCATGTTAGATTTCATCTATGTCGTCGATCCACACATACTGTATTCTTCTTCTTTTTTTTTTGAGAATTTTATCATTCATATCACGAATCAGTACAAACTAGTTGACCCTTACAAGCACACTGAAACGCAAACACAAAGAACCATGAACACCTAGAGTATCCTAAGACAACCATAACATAAGAAGATCTCCGGAGCCCTGTGTTATCATCCCTGAATCTTGAGAGAAAACCCCTGCAGCAGAAGGATCTGCAACCAGTCACAAGCAGGTCATCATCTTCGACCTCGGTACAATTGCCGCCACGCTGCTTCCTCCTTTCTTGACACCAGCGCTGAGAGGGCATGGTCATCAATCCAACATACCTGCAACAGCCGTCGTCATCTTTGGCTTTGAGTACTGCGAAAAGTGTCCCTTCCGGAAGGAAGAGAACTCGAGTCATCCGACCGGTTCAGCACCGCGGCCGGGCCATCCGCCCGGGCAAAGCAGGATCTCCCACCAGCATCAGCGTAGAGGAAGGAGAAGAACAACAGCAGCAAATCATACCAACAAGGAAGAAGGGTCTTCGTCTCCCTGCATCCATCGCCCATCTGAGGACCCAAACGGCCAGTGTCGATGGACCTCCAGCCACCATAGCCTGCGACCTCGACGATATCCGGGGATCCCTAACCCCGCTGGCTCCTAGACGAAGGCAAAAGCTTCGCCTGACCGTGAACGGAGCCCGGAGAAACTTATTCCGACGCGACACCACCGCAACGGCCTCGGCAGCGTCTCCCTAAACCCTAACCCTACCACACACCCACCTAGCGAACAGACCCGAGGTTCCTCCTCCCTCCCGCCGCCGGAACGGCCAACGAAGAGAGAGGGAACCGGCGGCATCACCGGCGGCGCGCAGGGAACCCTCTTCGCCTCCTAGATCGCCTCGTGCGATCCTAATCTTCCGGGCGGTTCCGTGAGCCACACATACTGTATTCGAATTTATGTAATTCTAAGATTGGCCCTTCGGACCATTCCGGTTGGACTTGGTGCACAACGCTTTTTCCTTTTTGAATCGCATGCAATGCACCTCATGTGTGAATTTGGATTTGGAGCTTTTAGAGATATAGTAGTATCTTGTAGCACGCCGCCACGAGTCATATGATAAATGACCCCTTCGCAAAAGTGCATACAGAGACGGATGTCAAAGAGGAGAAGCTAAGTTGATCCCATATACATAATGTGGTGTCACCATCTGTCGTTTGAGTGCAATTCCTCCTTTTGTCGCTTAATTACTAGTATATCACTACAACGCGGCCTAGTTTAAGAACCGAATCTATGAAGGGCTAGCTTTTTCTCCGCCGACGACTGAAGTCAAGGCACATGCGCACGACATCAACACAGAGTGAGATGCTTGGGCTATATATGCATGCATGTCCATTTGAGAGTGAGTTTGAGGTTGTTGTTTCTTTCGTCTTTCTTCTGCTTGAAAATAGCTTGTTCGTTCTAGACTAGTTAGGCCAGCCACCAACAAATAATATATGTGCGCAGAATATCCCACAAAGCCATCTTTATCGAATTCTCGTACTCTTACGCAAGAAAGTGTGTTCTGCGTGGCTGCTGGAGTGGATACATATCAATATATGTAGCACATTTCTTTCTACCTCCTTTCCACCACAAGTTGCGTGGAAACTTATGACTTGCACTCAAAGATTGTTCTGTCGTTCCTTTCTTTGTCCCAACGATCTTCATGCAATCTCTCGTGGCATGAGTCCTCTCTCAGGACACGGTGGCGCATCGACTCGGGAGTCAAACGACGGACAAGCTTGCGCGCAAAGTGCGCAAACAGGAGCTGAGAGGAGTGCTTCGAGATGGCGACACTGGCAAGCAACCTGGTGATATACCGTGTCATAGTTTTCACGCCAGCGCAACCACTATAGATATTTTCGTAGTAACTTCGCATGAAACATTACTGCTCAATTTACAAAAGGAACGCACACTAAATATTCTAGTATGTTGATAAAGCTCTTTTCCTCCTCTCAAAAACGCGAATTAGACCCCGAGCTATATCGAGCCCTGTTTCTCAGAATTCTAAAATATTATTTTGGGACCAAAAATAATTATGAAAAATTTGTGCATGTACTTCTTATGGATGTGTGGTATGTGTGTATGATTTTTCGTCAACACCTATTTTTGCCTATGGTGCATACAAGAAATTGTACGCCTAGTTTATCCGCATCAAAATCTCTCTTGAAGCTTATCGGTCTGTTTGGTGTAGTCGAACAACGGTAGTAGCAAGCTGGTCGTTCTGGTTCTCACGACGACAAGGCGGGCCCCAATTGGTCGGTGCATGCCAAGAATGAGAGTCGGCTATGGCTTTGATGACTTGGTACTCTGCACAAGTTTGAGGATGAAAGGAATGAGAGTGAAAATGATGATGCATGCGGTCCTTGCAGATGCGAAGCGTGTACAAGAGCATTTTCTCAATTTCAAGTGACCGATCAAGAGTCATCGAGTGCTAAACCAAAACAGGGCACATGTGCATCTGACGCTGATGATTGACTACTTTGCCCCTGTTACCCTATTCACGGACAACTGTCGTCAGCGCTTTTCGACGCGCAAAAATGTGTTCGACCGCCTCTACAATGGTCTCTAGAGCTACGATGACTACTGCATCTTGAAGAAAGATGCCGTACAAAGAATTGGATTCTCTGGTTACCCGAAGTGCACAGCTGCATTGCAGATACTTGCATATGACACGGCCACAAATTCGTGGGGTGAGTACATCTGAATGTGTGAGAGCACATACAAAGATGCCATGGTTGAATTTGCTATTGCGGTGGTCGAGGTGTTTGGACCTCAGTACTTAAGAGATCCAAATGTTGCAGACATCGAAAGGCTCATGGCACTCTCTGAAGCAAGACGATGGTTAGGTATGCTCGGATCTCTTGATTGCATGCACTGCAAATGGAAGAAATGCCCAAAAGCTCTACGAGGGCAATATCAGGGCCATGGTAAGAAGCCCACCATCATTCTTGAAGCAGTTGTATCATAGGTGCCCTAGATTTGACACACTTTCTTTGGCATGCCTGGGTCTCACAGTGACATCAATGTGTTGCAGCAGTCTTCTTTGTTTGCTAGGTTGATTGAAGGAGACAAGCTCATTCGTGCAAGTACACCATCAATGGGCATTAGTACAATATGAGCCACTATCTGGCTAACAGTATCTATCCTCCGTGGGCGACCTTCGTCAAGATCATCTCCAGGCAGGATCCGGCGAGCAACCACCCCTCCATCTCCAGGCAAGGAAGCCGCTGGCCGCCGGAGCCGCGGGATACGGCGAGCACCCGCCCCTCCATCTGACGGCGAGGAAGCCGCGGCCGCGACACTCCCGTTTCAGCCAAGACCCGGCTGTGGCTGGTGGTGGTCAGTCGCTCCATGCACGTCGCACCGACGACGGCGCGGCTGCGACGGCGCGGTAGCAGGGATGGGGGCGGCAGGGCAAGCTGCTGCTCGTGGACGTACGTACGTGGCCTCTGGTGCTGCTTGTGGCTGCGGCTGTGGCCGGTGGCTGTGCGTGGGCACGGCTGCTGCTCGTCCTGTCTGTGCACATGAACTGTTCGGTGAAATGCCACATAGAGAGAGGAGGAGGAGGAGGAGGAGGAGGAGGAGGAGGAGGAAGTTGATGCTGACGTGTGGGCCGCACCGGTCAACTTAACAGTCAAAATAAATGGAGTTGACTTTGCTGCCACGTCAGGCCTGACGGGTGGGTCCAACATGTCATAAACGTGTTTAAATCGTGTAAACAGATTATTTTTCGAAAGTGATAGTTTTTAGTCATAAAATTAGAAAATGTTGATAGTTTTTGGTCAGTTTTTAAAAAATTGTAGTTCTGTGGGATAGTAACCCCTAAAGTGGTAGTTTTTTGTCAATCACTCAAGTGTCCAGCTTTCTCCTGTAGGTTTCTTGCTTCCGCTGCTTCCACTAAAGTCCTGCAATCCGAACAAAAAGAAAAATGCTCCAACCTAATAATTTGACAGCCGATGCAGCAAAGTAAAAGAGCCATTGCTTCAGCCTGCAAAACAGATTGCACATTTGTAGCAGTCGCTTGAATGAATATGATATGTGCGTGTGACTGGGTGTGAGAGAGGATCAGATGCATGAGAGATTGGTCGAGCGAGGTCACCTCACTATATGTACGCCGATCGACGTGCCAAAGAAAATGAGACGCTCACGTATATGATATGCTTTCCTGCCTTAAATGACTCGAATTTGCTTGATAGTAGCAGATTTGTGCTACGAATTTCAGGATTTCGTCGAGGACAAACGTGGCTGCTGGAGTGGATACATATGAACATGTACCACTTTCTTTACCCCCTTTCCACCCCAACTTGCGTGGAAACTTATGACTTGCACTCAAAGATTGTTCTGTTCCTTTCTCTGTCCCAACGATCTTCATGCTATTCCACTCCTCATGTTTGGTTAGGCACGCGTGCATGCATAAGTTTTCTCTGGCGCGTTGACTCGGCAGTCAAACCACGGATAAAGGATGCGTAAGGTGTGTCAAGTCTTTTGATTGCGACACGGAAGCAACCTGGCGGTAGTGTCAAAATTTCACGCAAGCAACCACTATAGATATTTTCATATATAGCACCTTTGCAAACAAAAGGTGTTGCTACTCAATTTACAAAACGAACGCACACTATATCTTCTAGTATGTCGATAAAGCTCCTTTTGACTTAATCATCATCCAGATGTGACGACTCAATCGTCATCCAGATGTGACACGTAGGAACAACCACCTTCTCGCAAAAATGTGAAATGGATCCCGAGTTATATTTTCTACTCCTATGTTCATAAATCCCTTTGACTCAATCATCATCCAGATGTGACATGTGGGAAACTAGCACCTTCCCTCGAAAAAGCGAGATATATCCCGAGCTATATGGGGTCCTCTCTTATAAAAAGAAGTATCTAAAAGTATTATTTTGGGAACAAAAATAACCATGAAAAAATTGTACATGTAGTACTACTTATAGATGTGTAGTACTCCCTCCGTCCGGAAATACTTGTCATCAAAATAAATAAAAAGGAATATATCTAGATATATTTTAGTTTTAGATACATTCCTTTTTGTCCATTTTGATGACAAGTTTTTTTCCGGACGAAGGGAGTATGTGTGTATGATTGCTCATCGATGTACTTATTCACCCCCAAATTCTCCCTTACAACAACGGTAGCACCCCGGACGGAACGACATTGGTGCGTGAAGGGCAAGCCAGGACACTGAAATAGAGGTAGGCAGTGTAGCAAGCGGTCGTCCAGGTTGTCACGACAACAAAGGCTAGCTCGGAGACCACTGGTCGGTCAGTGCATGCTGAGGATGAGAGTCGTTTATGGCTTCGAAGACTTAGAAATTTGCACAAGATTGAGGATGAAAGGAATGAGAGTGAATTTGAGGTCTCTATTTGGTGGGAGCGCTCAAAGTACGTGGATTTGGGAACACAGTTCCACGCGCAATCATTGTGAATAGTAAATTTGAAAGAAAAAAATACTAAAAAAAATCAATTTTGATTTTATTTAGTAACATAGATGGTTGACTACTATACTCGTGTATGAAGTTTCACAAAGAAATGACATCCATGATATTCCGGGAAAATGACAAGATCAAATGGATTCACAAAAGCTACGACCAGTAGCCGCTTATTAACTGGCAATGTGCACACTGATGACTGCCCAAATTAGTGGACCGAATAAACCATAATTTTCTGAGTTAGAATAAGCCATAATTAGACCATTTTAAATCTAGTTTAAACAGTTGAAATCAAAGTGACAAATAAGTACACGGTTTAACAAAAGAGAAAGTATGTTTTTTGGTCCCTCAAGTTCCGCAAAAGTATAGACTTAGTCCCTCAAGATTTTTTGATAGACATTTCGTCCTTCAAATATCAAAACCGGGTAATTTTCTTCCAAAACCAGATTTTGACCACGTTGACCAGGTTTGACCACCATGTAATTTATGCTTCATGAATAGTAAATTCAAAACAAAATGGCAAACAATTTAAAAATATGAAATTGTTTGGCATCCAATATACTCTGGTGCTCAATGAGCGTGCAAAATTTCATGGTTATTGGACACTCGAGCAGCTCATTGCAAAACAAAAAAACTCTAAATATGCACTATGTGAACAGTGAATTCTAGAAAATTCTTAAATTTGTGGGAACCAAGATGCTTGGGTGCGTGCAAAATTTTGTGGTCAAATGATATCTAAGGAGCTCTAGACAAAAAACAAAATTTGGCTATTTTTTTGTGAGCCAAAATTTGTTTTCTATCCATGAGCTCCTCGAATGTCCAGAGATGAAAAAAAAATTGCACACGCGTTGTGCACCCGAGCATCTTGGATGCCAACATATTTCAGACTTTTTCAAATTTGTTGCTATTTTTTGAATTTACTGCTCACCAAGCATAGATTATGTGGCGGTCAAACCAGGTCAACCTTGATCAAAATCTGGCTTTGGACGAAACTTATGTGGTTTTAAGACTTGAAGGACCAACCTTCTACCAAAAAAATCCCGAGGGACCAAGTCTATGGTTTTCGGGAAACTTGAGACCAAAAACATATTTTTCTCTTAAAAAAACAAAAGATAGAGCATATCCAATGCACGTGCTCCCTCTTGCAATAAACACTTTTTTTAGAGGAAAAGGGCTCGAAGAGCCCCGACTCCATTGCATATGATCAATGAAACCAGACCAACCAGTTCTTACACAAAACCTCCACAAGTCTCAGGAAAAGCAAAACACAACACAACTACCAAACTAAAACCCCAACGCACGCTGATACTCCTCCAGAGCATATTACCTCGAACACAGCTACCAAAACTAAACCAGACGTTTTTGCAACACGGGACTGCCTGAAAGAACGCCCCGCGACAGCATATTACAGAAGTTACATCTTATCCATCAGGCTCCTCGGCCCTGCAGAGTAGGTTTCCAGGGGTGGAAGGGGGAATCCACCGCCTTCAGGGGCAGCAATCCTCCCACCGCAGCAGCTCCATCCTAGCCAGGATCCAGCCACATGAGCAGGGGAGGCTCTCTCATCTTCTGCTCCAGCCTTGACACTAGTAGGCGTACTCTGTCTTGGACAGGCCCTGAGTATAGAATCTCCTAGGTAGACAGTATAGCCACCATTTTCCTCCACACACCCTGCATATTAGACCACATAGCGCGGCCAAAACACATGTCATTGCGAAGCTTCCACAAGGCCCACATAGCTGTAGCCTGATAGATCTTAAGAGAGGTATTTGGGTTACTGTGCCACCACTCTAACAAGGAGGCAAAATTAGCAACATTATTCGTGTCTGATATTCCATTAATATCTCTCCATATCTCCTTCGCAACTACACAATCAAAAAAAGGTGACCAATCGTTTCATGTTCTGTGCAGAACAAACACGTCAGGTCATCCACTTGTTGGCTCTTACTAAGATTATCTCTAGTAAGCAGCTTATTATTCAGAGCAAGCCAAATAAAAATCTGGACCCTAGGTGGGATTTTAACTTCCCACACTTTAGGCCCTTTGCCTGGGATAACCCCTCTAAAATTGACTATTCTATAAAAAGAACTAACTGGGTAAATGCCATTGGCCTCATAGTTCCAAACCAACCTATCTGCAACACTAAGCAAACGGACATTTCTAATGCAATCAAACAAATCATTCCATGACTGCATCATGTCGTGGGAAAAACATCTTCTGAAATTAATCTTCAGATTCATTCCATTCCACACTTCTGCAACAGTCACATTATGTTCTGTGGCAATATTGTAAAGATTCCAGAATTGGGTGGACAAGCTACTTTGACCACACCATTTATGCTCCCAGAATCGAATAGATTCACCATTTCCCACTTTCCAGGAGTACCCCATGTTAGCTGCTCTAGCAGCCCACATAACATTTTTCCAGAAAGGGGACACCCCATCTATGTTACAGCAAAAAATATTGGGGTTGTGGGTATCATATTTACTACCAATGATCTGTTTCCAGATCTTGCCCTCCCCAGAGGCATATCTCTTGACCCAGGAAGCAAGCATACAAATATTAAAATCAGCAAGATTGGTAATACCCAAACCTCCATATTCTTTTCTAATAGTAACATTCCCCCAAGCAGCTAAATGATACTTGTGATGACCCTCATAGTTATCCCAAAAACAATGGGAAAGTTTGGAGTTAATCATATTCAATGCCCATTTAGGGAATTTAATAGTTCCCATTAAGTAAGAGGGGATACTGGCTAGACAGGCTTGCACTAAAATCAACCTCTTACCATAGGAAAGTAACCTCCCTCTCCAGCCAGCTCCTCTTTTAATAATCTTATCAATAACAGGCTGCAGGTACTCTCTTCTAATTTTAGAGTGGTGTAGGGGGGCACCTAAATATTTAATAGGAAAGCCCCCAATTTACAGCCAAAACACTGAGCAAATATGACAACAACATCATGGTCTATGTTAATGGGGACCAAATCACACTTATGGAAATTAATTCTCATTCCTGACATCTGCTCAAAGCATGACAATAACCACTTGAGATGTTTAGCATTCTCCAGGTTATTGTCCAGGAATAATAGAGTGTCATCTGCATATTGCATAATGATCACTCCAGCAGGTGTATTAGGAGAAAAAATACCAGAAATGTAGTTATTGTCAGCAGCTTTTACTAGTATTCTAGTAAATACATCTGCAACAATATTGAACAACAAAGGGGAGGCCGAATCACCCTGTCTAACCCCTTTACCAACGAGGAAATAATCACTATTGGTGTCATTTATCCTGACTCCAACAGATCCTTTATTCAGCAGGGACTTAATCTTGTTCATCCACTTGGGGCTAAATCCCCTATTGTGCATGACCTCAATTAAGAACTCTCTATTGATTTTGTCGTAAGCTTTCTCATAGTCCAACTTAAACACAAAACCTTGTTTATTATTCTTAGCAGCCGAATGGATAATCTCATGCACAGCTACTATACTTTCTGCAATGAATCTACCTCTAATAAAAGCAGTTTGGTTCTGAGCAATTATATCATTGCACACAGGGCCAAATCTGTTACTAGTACATTTAGAGAAAATTTTGAAGCTACAATTAGTCATGGCTAGAGGTCTGAACTTCTCTAGCCTAACAACTTCATTTTCTTTAGGAACCAGAGTGAGCAGGGAGAAGTTTAATCTGTAAAGATCTAATTCCCCCTTCTCCCAATCTCTAAACAAAGCAAAGAGATCCTCCTTGATGACCTCCCAGAATTGTTGGTAGAACAAAAAGGGAAAACCATCAGGGCCTGGAGCACCTTCACTATAGGAACCAAAACCAGCTTCTTTAATTTCATTTTCAGAAAAAGGAGCATCTAAACTAGCATTATGAGCATCTGAAACTTTGCTATGTTGGTCCCAGAAGTCATCCCTAAGGTTAATATCTAATTTGTCCTGGAAACCAAAAAGCTTGCGATAAAAATCAACAGCAGTATTCAGAATACCTGGAGTATCTGTTACCATGCCATCTTCACTTTCCAGCATAAGTATTTGTTTCTTTCTCCTTTTCTGATTTGCCACAGCTTGAAAATATTGAGTATTCTGCACTCCTTCCAGAATCTCCCTTTCTCTGGATCTCTGTCTGGATTTAATCTCTTCTTTCTTCCAAATTTCATTCAAGTCTCCTGCAATACATTTAATTCTTTGTTTAGAGCAAGGAGAAAGAGGGTTAGTTTCTGCAAAAATATCTAAGCAATTGTACTCAGCCACCAGGCTTTGTTTATGTTTATTCTAGGCAGACTCATAATTGAGCATCAAGCCTTTAATAGCTTTCCTGGTGACTCTGATTTTAAACTGCCAAATCTCTATGGCTTTAGTGCTCTCACATTTTGTTGGGGAACGTTGCAGAAAATTAAATTTTTTCCTACGGTTTCACCAAGATCCACCTATGAGTTCATCTAGC
Organism: Aegilops longissima; assembly: GCA_021605205.1. Taxonomy (NCBI): domain Eukaryota; kingdom Viridiplantae; phylum Streptophyta; class Magnoliopsida; order Poales; family Poaceae; genus Aegilops; species Aegilops longissima. Next base: position 654,261,790 of record CM038680.1, read on the forward strand.
AACGAGTTATGGGAGAGTGATTGCATCTACATACCACTTGTAGATCGCGTGCGGAAGCGTTCAATGGAACGGGGATGATGGAGTCGTACTCGCCGTGATTCAGATCACCGATGACCTAGTGCTGAACGTACAGCACCTCCGCGTTAACCACACATACGGAGCGGATGACGTCTCCTCCTTCTTGATCCAGCAAGGGGGGAAGGAGAGGTTGATGATGATCCAGCAGCACGACGGCGTGGTGGTGGATGCAGCAGAACTCCGGCAGGGCTTCGCTAAGCAACTACGGGAGGAGGAGGAGGTGTTGCAGGGAGGAGGGAGGCGTCAGGGCTTATGGGTGTTGGGGAACGTTGCAGAAAATTAAAATTTTTCCTACGGTTTCACCAAGATCCATCTATGAGTTCATCTAGCAACGAGTCATGGGAGAGTGATTGCATCTACATACCACTTGTAGATCGCGTGCGGAAGCGTTCAATGGAACGGGGATGATGGAGTCGTACTCGCCGTGATTCAGATCACCGATGACCTAGTGCCGAACGGACAGCACCTCTGCGTTCAACACACGTATGGAGCGGATGACGTCTCCTCCTTCTTGATCCAGCAAGGGGGAAGGAGAGGTTGATGATGATCCAGCAGCACGACGGCGTGGTGGTGGATGCAGCAGAACTCCGGCAGGGCTTCGCTAAGCAACTACGGGAGGAGGAGGAGGTGTAGCAGAGAGGGGAGGTGCCAAGGGCTTCAGGGTGCGGCCACCCCTCCCTCCCCCCTTTATATAGGTGCAAGAGAGGGGGGAGGGCGCAGCCTTGCCCCTTCCTCCAAGGAAGGGTGCGGCCAAGAGGGGGGGAGGAGTCCATCCTCCCCAAGGCACCTCGGAGGTGCCTTCCCCCTTTAGGACTCTCCCCTCTCTCTTATCTCCAGGCGCATGGGCCTCTTGGGGCTGGTGCCCTTGGCCCATATAGGCCAAGGCGCACCCCCTACAGCCCATGTGGCCCCCCGGGGCAGGTGGACCCCCCCGGTGGACCCCGGACCCCTTCGCACTCTCCAGTACAATACCGATAAAGTGCTAAACTTTTCCTACGACCAAAATAAGACTTCCTATATATAAATCTTTACCTCCGGACCATTCCGGAACTCCTCGTGACGTCTGGGATCTCATCCGGGACTCCGAACAACATTCGGTTTGCTGCATACTCATATTCATACAACCCTAGCGTCACCGAACCTTAAGTGTGTAGACCCTACTGGTTCGGGAGACATGCAGACATGACCGAGAAGGCTCTCGGGCAATAACCAACAGCGGGATCTGGATACCCATGTTGGCTCCCACAGGCTCCTAGATAATCTCATCGGGTGAACCATGATGTCGAGGATTCAATCAACCCCGTATACAATTCCCTTTGTCAATCGGTATTTTACTTGCCCGAGATTCGATCGTCGGTATCCCAATACCTCGTTCAATCTCGTTACCGGCAAGTCACTTTACTCGTATCGTAATGCATGATCCCGTGACCAAACACTTGGTCACTTTGAGCTCATTATGATGATGCACTACCGAGTGGGCCCAGTGATACCTCTCCGTCATACGGAGTGACAAATCCAGCCTCGATCCGTGTCAACCCAATGACACTTTCGGAGATACCGTAATGCACCTTTATAGTCACCCGATTACGTTGTGACGCTTGGTACACCCAAAGCACTCCTACGGTATCCGGGAGTTACACGATCTCATGGTCTAAGGAAGAGATACTTGACATTGGAAAAGCTCTAGCAAAACGAACTACACGATCTTGTGCTATGCTTAGGATTGGGTCTTGTCCATCACATCATTCTCCTAATGATGTGATCCCGTTATCAATGACATCCAATGTCCATAGTCAGGAAACCATGACTATCTGTTGATCAACGAGCTAGTCAACTAGAGGCTCACTGGGGAAATATTGTGGTCTATGTATTCACACGTGTATTACGATTTCCGGATAATACAATTATAGCATGAATAAAAGACAATTATCATGAACAAGGAAATATAATAATAATGCTTTTATTATTGCCTCTAGGGCATATTTCCAATAGTCTCCCACTTGCACTAGAGTCAATAATCTAGTTACATTGTGATGAATCGAACACCCATAGAGTTCTGGTGTTGATCATGTTTTGCCCGTGGAAGAGGTTTAGTCAACGGATCTGCGACATTCAGATCCGTATGCACTTTGCAAATTTCTATGTCCCCATCTTGAACATTTTCACGAATGGAGTTGAAGCGACGCTTGATGTGCCTGGTTTTCTTGTGAAACCTGGGCTCCTTGGCAAGTGCAATAGCTCCAGTGTTGTCACGAAAGAGTTTGATCGGCTCCGACGCATTGGGTATGACTCTAGGTCGGTGATGAACTCCTTCACCCAAATTGCTTCATGTGCTGCCTCCGAGGCTGCCATGTACTCCGCTTCACATGTAGATCCCGCCACGACGCTTCGCTTGCAGCTGCACCAGTTTATCGCTCCTCCATTCAACATATACACGTATCCGGTTTGTGACTTTGAGTCATCCAGATCTGTGTCGAAGCTAGCGCCGACGTAACCCTTCTGACGAGCTCTTCGTCACCTCCATAAACGAAACATGTCCTTTGTCCTTTTCGGTACTTCAGGATATTCTTGACCGCTGTCCAGTGTTCCTTGCGGGATTACTTTGGTACCTTCCTACCAAACTTACGGCAAGGTTTACATCAGGTCCGTACACAGCATGACATACATAATAGATCCTATGGCGAGGCATAGGGGATGACACTCATCTCTTCTTTATCTTTTGCCGTGGTCGGGCACTGAGCCGAGCTCAATTTCACACCTTGAAGTACAGGCAAGAACCCTTTCTTGGACTGATCCATTTTGAACTTCTTCAAAATCTTATCGAGGTATGTGCTTTGTGAAAGACCTATGAGGCGTCTCGATCTATCCCTATAGATTTTGATGCCTAATATGTAAGCAGCTTCTCCAAGGTCCTTCATTGAAAAACTCTTATTCAAGTAGGCCTTAATGCTGTCCAAGAGTTCTATATCATTTCCCATCAGAAGTATGTCATCTACATATAATATGAGAAATGCTACAGAGCTCCCATTCACTTTCTTGTAAACGCAGGCTTCTCCATAAGTCTGCATAAACCCAAACGCTTTGATCATCTCATCAAAGCGAATGTTCCAACTCCGAGATGCTTGCACCAGCCCATAAATGGATCACTGGAGCTTGCATACCTTGTTAGCATTCTTAGGATCGAAAAAACCTTCCGGCTGCATCATATACAACTCTTCCTTAAGGTAACCGTTAAGGAATGCCGTTTTGACGTCCATCTGCCCTATCTCATAATCATAGTATGCGGCAATTGCTAACATGATTCGGACGGACTTAAGCTTCGCTACGGGAGAGAAAGTCTCATCGTAGTCAACCCCTTGAACTTGTCGATAACCCTTAGCGACAAGTCGAGCTTTATAGATGGTAACATTACCATCCGCGTCCGTCTTCTTTTTAAAGATCCATTTGTTTTCTATCGCTCGCCGATCATCGGGCAAGTCTATCGAAGTCCATACTTTGTTTTCATACATGGATCCTATCTCGGATTGCATGGCTTCAAGCCATTTGTTGGAATCTGGGCCCGCCATCGCTTCTTCATAGTTTGAAGGTTCACCGTTGTCTAACAACATGATTTCCGTGACAGGGTTGCCGTACCACTCAGTGCGGAACGTGTCCTAGTGGACCTCTGAGTTCAGAGCAACTTGATCCAAGTACCTTGATCATCATCATTAATTTCCTCTCCGGTCGGTGTAGGCACCACAGAACATTTTCTGAGCTGCACTACTTTCCGGTTCAAGAGGTAGTACTTCATCGAGTTCTACTTTCCTCCCACTTACTCCTTTCGAGAGAAACTCTTTTTCGAAAGGATCCGTTCTTGGAAACAAAGATCTTGCCTTCGGATCTAAGGTAGAAGGTATACCCAATGGTTTCCTTAGGGTATCCTATGAAGACGCATTTTTCCGACTTGGGTTCGAGCTTTTCAGGTTGAAGTTTCTTGACATAAGCATCGCATCCCCAAACTTTTAGAAACGACAGCTTAGGTTTCTTCCCAAACCATAATTCATACGGTGTCCTCTCAACGGATTTAGACGGTGCCCTATTTAAAGTGAATGTAGCTGTCTCTAGAGCGTATCCCCAAAATGATAGCGGTAAATCAGTAAGAGACATCATAGATCGCACCATATCCAATAGAGTGCGATTACGACGTTCGGACACACCGTTATGCTGAGGTGTTCCAGGCGGCGTGAGTTGTGAAACGATTCCACATTTCCTTAAGTGTGTACCAAATTCGTGACTTAAATATTCTCCTCCACGATCTGATCGCAAGAATTTTATCTTTCGGTCACGTTGATTCTCTACTTCATTCTGAAATTCCTTGAACTTTTCAAGGGTCTCGGACTTGTGTTTCATCAAGTAGACATACCCATATCTACTCAAGTCATCGGTGAGAGTGAGAACATAACGATATCCTCCATGAGCCTCAACACTCATTGGACCGCACACATTGGTATGTATGATTTCCAATAAGTTGGTTGCTCGCTCCATTGTTCCGGAGAATGGAGTCTTGGTCATCTTGCCCATGAGGCATGGTTCGCATGTGTCAAATGATTCATAATCGAGAGACTCTAAAAGTCCATCAGATGGAGCTTCTTCATGCGCTTGACACCAATGTGACCAAGGCGGCGATGCCACAAGTATGTGGGACTATCGTTATCAACTTTACATCTCTTGGTATTCACACTATGAATATGTGTAATATTACGTTCGAGATTCATTAAGAATAAACCATTGACCATCGGAGCATGACCATAAAACATATCTCTCATATAAATAGAACAACCATTATTCTCGGATTTAAATGAGTAGCCATCTCGCATTAAAGGAGATCCTGATACAAAGTTCATGCTCAAACTTGGCACTAAATAACAATTATTGAGGTTTAAAACTAATCCCATAGGTAAATGTAGAGGTAGCGTGCCGACGGCGATGACATCGACCTTGGAACCATTCCCGACGCGCATCGTCACCTCGTCCTTCGCCAGCCTCCGTTTATTCGCAGCTCTGCTGTGAGTTACAAATATGAGCAACGGCACGGTATCAAATACCGGGAGTTACTACGAGTAATGGTAAGGTACACATCAATTACATGTATATCAAATATACCTTTAGTGTTGCCGGCCTTCTTGTCCGCTAAGTATTTGGGGCAGTTCCGCTTCGAAAGGCCCTTCCCTTTGCAATAAAAGCACTCTGTCTCGTGCTTGGGTCCATTCTTTGACTTCTTCCGGCAACTTGCTTACGGGCGCAACATCCTTGCCGTTCTTCTTGAAGTTCTTCTTACCCTTGCCCTTTTTGAACTTAGTGGTTTTATTGACCATCAACACTTGATGTTCTTTCTTGATTTCAACCTCTGCAGACTTCAGATTGAAAATACTTCGGAATGGTCTTCACCATCCCCTGCATATTGTAGTTCATCACAAAGCTCTTGTAGCTTGGTGGGAGCGATCAAGGATTCTGTCAATGACCGCCTCGTCCGGGAGGTTAATGTCCAGTGGGACAAAGCGGTTGTGCAATCCGGACATTTTGAGTATGTGCTCACCGACAGTAACTGTTTTCCTCCATCTTACAACTATAGAACTTGTCGGAGACTTCATATCTCTCGACCGGGCATGAGCTTGGAAAACCATTTTCAGCTCCTCGAACATCTCATATGCTCCGTGTTGCTCAAAACGCTTTTGGAGCCCGGTTCTAAGCTGTAAACATGCCGCCTTGAACGAGGGAGTAATCATCAAGACGAGACTGCCAAGCATTCATAATGTCTTGGTTCTCTCGATGGGTGCTTCACCTAGCGGTGCTTCTAGGACATATTGTTTCTTGGCTGCTATGAGGATGATCTCGTGTTCCGGACCCAGTCCGAATAGTTGCTGCCATCGCCTTTCAGCTTGGTTTTCTAGGAGCGCGTTGAAGTTCATGGTGACATGAGCGTTGGCCATTTGATCTACAAGACATTTTTGCAAAGATTTTAGACTAATGTTCATGATAATTAAGTTCATCTAATCAAATTATTTAATGAACTCCCACTCAGATTTGACATCCTTCTAGTCATCTAAGTGTTACATGATCCGAGTCGACTAGGCCGTGTCCGATCATCACGTGAGATGGACTAGTCATCGTCGGTGAACATCTCCATGTTGATCGTATGTTCCATACGACTCATGTTCGACCTTTCGGTCTCTTGTGTTCCGAGGCCATGTCTGTACATGCTAGGCTCGTCAAGTTAACCCTAAGTGTTTATGCATGTGTAAAACTGTCTTACACCCGTTGTATGTGAACGTAAGGATCTATCACACCCGATCATCACGTGGTGCTTCAAACGATTTAACTTTAGCAACGGTGCACAGTTAGGGGGAACACTTTCTTGAAATTATTATAAGGGATCATCTTATTTACTACCGTCGTTCTAAGTAAACAAGATGCATAAACATAATAAACATCACATGCAATTATATAAAGTAGTGACATGATATGGCCAATATCATATAGCTCCTTTGATCTTCATCTTCGGGGCTCCATGATCATCTTGTCACCGCATGACACCATGATCTCCATCATCATGATCTCCATCATCGTGTCTTCATGAAGTTGTCACGCCAACGACTACTTCTACTTCTATGGCTAACGCGTTTAGCAATAAAGTAAAGTAATTTACATGGCGTTCTTCAATGACACGCAGGTCATACAAAAATAAAGACAACTCCTATGGCTCCTGCCGTTGTCATACTCATCGACATGCAAGTCGTGATTCCTATTACAAGAACATGATCTCATACATCACAATATATCATTCATCATTCATCACAACTTCTGGCCATATCACATCACATGACAATTTCTGCAAAAACAAGTTAGACGTCCTCTAATTGTTGTTGCATCTTTTACGTGGCTGCAATAGGGTTCTAGCAAGAACGTTTTCTTACCTACGAATAACCACAACGTGATTTTGTCAACTTCTATTTACCCTTCATAAGGACCCTTTTCATCGAATCCGCTCCAACTAAAGTGGGAGAGACAGACACCCGCCAGCCACCTTATGCAACTAGTGCATGTCAGTCGGTGGAACCGGTCTCACGTAAGCGTACGTGTAAGGTTGGTCCGGGCCGCTTCATCCCACAATACCGCTGAAGCAAGATAAGACTAGTAGTGGCAAGCAAGTTGACAAGATCTACGCCCACAACAAAATTGTGTTCTACTCGTGCAATAGAGAACTACGCATAGACCTAGCTCATGATGCCACTGTTGGGGAACGTTGCAGAAAATTAAAATTTTTCCTACGGTTTCACCAAGATCCATCTATGAGTTCATCTAGCAACGAGTCATGGGAGAGTGATTGCATCTACATACCACTTGTAGATCGCGTGGGAAGCGTTCAATGGAACGGGGATGATGGAGTCGTACTCGCCGTGATTCAGATCACCGATGACCTAGTGCCGAACGGACAGCACCTCCGCGTTCAACACACGTACGGAGCGGATGACGTCTCCTCCTTCTTGATCCAGCAAGGGGGAAGGAGAGGTTGATGATGATCCAGCAGCATGACGGCGTGGTGGTGGATGCAGCAGAACTCCGGCAGGCTTCGCTAAGCAACTACGGGAGGAGGAGGAGGTGTAGCAGAGGGAGGTGCCAAGGGCTTGGTGTGCGGCCACCCTCCCTCCCCTCCCTTTATATAGGTGCAAGAGAGGGGGGGAGGGCGCAGCCTTGCCCCTTCCTCCAAGGAAGGGGTGCGGCCAAGAGGGGGGGAGGAGTCCATCCTCCCCAAGGCACCTCGGAGGTGCCTTCCCCCTTTAGGACTCTCCCCTCTCTCTTATCTCCAGGCGCATGGGCCTCTTGGGGCTGGTGCCCTTGGCCCATATAGGCCAAGGCGCACCCCCTACAGCCCATGTGGCCCCCCGGGGCAGGTGGACCCCGGTGGACCCCCGGACCCCTTTCGGCACTCCGGTACAATCTTGATAAAGTGCTAAACTTTTCCGTGACCAAAATAAGACTTCCTATATATAAATCTTTACCTCCGGACCATTCCGAACTCCTCGTGATGTCCGGATCTCATCCGGACTCGAACAACATTCGGTTTGCTGCATACTCATATTCATACAACCCTAGCGTCCACCGAACCTTATGTGTAGACCCTACGGGTTCGGAGACATGCGAACATGACCGAGAAGGCTCTCGGGCAATAACCAACAGCGGATCTGGATACCCATGTTGGCTCCCACATGCTCCTCGATGATCTCATCGGATGAACCACGATGTCGAGGATTCAATCAACCCGTATACAATTCCCTTTGTCAATCGGTATTTTACTTGCCCGAGATTCGATCGTCGGTATCCCAATACCTCGCTCAATCTCGTTACCGCAAGTCACTTTACTCGCACCGTAATGCATGATCCCGTGACCAAACACTTGGTCACTTTGAGCTCATTATGATGATGCACTACCGAGTGGGCGATGATACCTCTCCGTCATACGGAGTGACAAATCCTGATCTCGATCCGTGTCAACCCAATGACACTTTCGGAGATACCTGTAATGCACCTTTATAGTCACCCGATTCGTTGTGACGCTTTGGTACACCCAAAGCACTCCTACGGTATCCGGGAGTTACGATCTCATGGTCTAAGGAAGAGATACTTGACATTGGAAAAGCTCTAGCAAAACGAACTACACGATCTTGTGCTATGCTTAGGATTGGGTCTTGTCCATCACATCATTCTCCTAATGATGTGATCCCGTTATCAATGACATCCAATGTCCATAGTCAGGAAACCATGACTATCTGTTGATCAACGAGCTAGTCAACTAGAGGCTTACTAGGGACATATTGTGGTCTATGTATTCACACGTGTATTACGATTTCCGGATAATACAATTATAGCATGAATAAAAGACAATTATCATGAACAAGGAAATATAGTAATAATGCTTTTATTATTGCCTCTAGGGCATATTTCCAACAGTCTGCCACTTGCACTAGAGTCAATAATCTAGTTACATTGTGATGAATCGAACACCCATAGAGTTCTTGTGTTGATCATGTTTTGCCCATGAAGAGGTTTTAGTCAACGGATCTGCGACATTCAGATCCGTATGCACTTTGCAAATTTCTATGTCCCCATATTGAACATTTTCACGAATGGAGTTGAAGCGACGCTTGATGTGCCTGGTCTTCTTTTGAAACCTGGGCTCCTTGGCAAGTGCAATAGCTCCAGTGTTGTCACAGAAGAGTTTGATCGGCTCCGACGCATTGGGTATGACTCCTAGGTCGGTGATGAACTCCTTCACCCAAATTGCTTCATGTGCTGCCTCCCAGGCTGCCATGTACTCCGCTTCACATGTAGATCCCGCCACAACGCTCTGCTTGCAGCTGCACCAGCTTACTGCTCCTCCATTCAACATATACACGTATCGGGTTTGTGACTTTGAGTCATCCAGATCTGTGTCGAAGCTAGCATCGACGTAACCCTTTACAACGAGCTCTTCGTCACCTCCATAAACGAGAAACATGTCCTTTGTCCTTTTCAGGTACTTCAGGATATTCTTGACCGCTGTCCAGTGTTCCTTGCCGGGATTACTTTGGTACCTTCCTACCAAACTTACGACAACGTTTACATCAGGTCTGGTACACAACATGGCATACATAATAGATCCTATGGCTGAGGCATAGGGGGTGACACTCATCTCTTCTTTATCTTTTGCCGTGGTCGGGCATTGAGCCGAGCTCAATTTCACACCTTGCAATACAGGCAAGAACCCTTTCTTGGACTGATCCATTTTGAACTTCTTCAAAATCTTATCAAGGTATGTGCTTTGTGAAAGACCTATGAGGTGTCTTGATCTATCCCTATAGATTTTGATGCCTAATATGTAAGCAGCTTCTCCAAGGTCCTTCATTGAAAAACTCTTATTCAAGTAGGCTGAGGGAGTCCCGGATTAGGGGGTGTCCGGATACCCGGACTATCATCATCAGCCGAACTATCATCTGCCGGACTATCATCATCGACCGGACTCCAAGACTACGAAGATACAAGATTGAAGACTTCCCCCCGTGTCCGGATGGGACTTTCCTTGGCGTGGAAGGCAAGCTTGGCGATACGGATATGTAGATCTCCTACCATTGTAACCGACTCTATGTAAACCTAGCCCTCTCCGATGTCTATATAAACCGGATGGCTCTAGTCCGTAGGACTCGAACAACAACAACCCTTGCAATCATACCATAGGCTAGCTTCTAGGGTTTAGCCTCCTTGATCTCGTGGTAGATCTACTCTTGTAAACATCCACAATATCAATATCAATCGAGCAGGACGTAGGGTTTTACCTCCATCAAGAGGGCCCAACTCGTAAAACATCGTGTCCCTTGTCTCTGTTACCATCCGCCTAGACGCACAGCCGGGACCCCCTACCGAGATCCGCGGTTTGACACCGACATTGGTGCTTTCATTGAGAGTTCCTCAGTGATGTCGCCGATAGGAAGGATGCCTCCTCCCGTCTTCAAGGACGGTATTTTCGCCAAAGGAGCCTTGGCCGCCGGCCAAACTATCCGGCTAGGTGGTTTCCTTATGACCGCCTGTCCGGCCACCGCTTCGACAATGACCTCTCAAGTCATCAAAAGCAATTTTCACGTCAGCTCAGAATTCGCCGAGCGGCTGGATCCAATAGAGCTCTCGTCAAACGAGCTCTTGGATCGCATCGCCGCCACAGAGTCGCTTCTGGACTACAATCAGATTGGGCTTAAGACCGATCTGAGAGAGATTAACTCTCCCCAGGTCACCCACCACGTTGCAGTGGTAGAGGAACAATGCGGCGACGCTTCTCCTATATTGAGAACTAGTCATGTCCGGCTCCCTAACCCCCATGCCGGATTCCCACGGAGGGCGGACTTCGATCAAGCATTGAACTTAAAGTCGGGCATCGGACTGCACTTCGTTGGACAACGTCCAGCAATCCAAGCTTCCAAATTCGGAAACTTCTCGGCCTTCGAGCCTTGAGATGGGTAGGGTTCCGGACTTAATTCCACCCGCCCGCCCAGACATATGCGATCTATCTCTAATCCGGCAAGAGCCCGCTGAGATGGTACATCATTACTGGGCCAGATTCCTCCTGGTTATGGACAGGATAAAGGACTGCCGAGAGGAAAACGCAATCTCAATTTTTTGCAATAATTGCACGGACGAGGGAATCTTGAACGCCGTCAGCCGTCGTGAAATTACACGCTTTGCCGACCTGGCGTCCATAGTACGAAAGTACTGTGCGATGGAGAGTTTTCGGACAACCGAAAATAAGTTTTGGGACAATCCGGCCCCAAATACAACCCTAGTCCGCAACAAAAGGGTGCATTACACTCAGGCACCAGATACAAAAACCAAAAAGCAAAAACCCCATAAAGGGTACGGAACCGTACTAGAGGGATGGCTCAGCGGACCCTGTAAAATTCACAGTACAGAAGGCGCCGCCCCAACACATAGCCTTCGAGCATGTTGGATATTACGGCAGGTGGCCAAAAGTGGAGAGGAGCTTCTAGCCTTGGAAAACCACCCCAACAACATCGATGCAGTATCAACAGTCTTGAGACTTTCGCATCAAATAATATCACGAAGCGAACAATCCGCAGCCCCGAAGTCTACCAAGTAGCAACAACCAATCCATGGAGCGACACAGCCATCACCTTCAACGCCAGCGATTTAACCTACATTCTAGACAGCCCGAGCTCCACCGCCTTTGGTACTTAGTCCAATAGTAGACGGCTTTCGACTTACAAAAGTCCTCATGGATGGCGGCAGCAGATTAAACCTCATCTACGAGGAAACCCTTCAAAAATGGAAATAGATCGAACCGTATTGAGCGAAGCAGCACAACCTTTAGAGGAATAATCCCTAGCCGGGAGGCGTCTGCACAGAAAAAATCACACTCGATGTGGTATTCGCTCACGGACAATTACAGATCCGAAGAAGTCACGCTCCAAGTGGCCCCGTTCAACAGCGGATATCACGCTATATTAGGGGCGAGAGGCATTCACAATTTTTCAAGCCGTACCCCATTACGAGTACAGGAAGCTCAAAATGCCTGGGCCCGACGGAATAATCACTCTCGTTAGAGATCCGGACATAGCACTCCGCGCCGAAAACAAAACAACCGCATTAGCCTTAGAGGCACTATCCGAAGCCCTAGCGGCAGAGGAACTCACCACGCTGCGCTCTACGGTGAATACGGACGATGTGATACTCGATAAGAGATCCAAGTCCACCTCCTTTAAACCAGCAGATGAAATAGTAAAATTCCAGGTCCACCCAGCGGACCCGACAAAGACGGCCTCCATCGGGCACAATTGAACCTCGATGTAGACGCCAGATCGCGAGAATTCGCCGGGAAAATTGGGACATTTTGCCCGGCACCCCTCGGATATGCCCGAATCCCACGCAGATTGGCGAACACAGCCTAAACATCCTAAAAGGATTTAAGCCATCAAACAGGCTCTTCGACGATTTTCCGAACCCAAAAGACAGGCAATGGGAGAAGAGCTAGCCAAACTATTGGAAGCCGGATTCATTAGAGACATCAAGCACCCGGATTGGCTAGCAAACCTGGTAATGGTACCAAAGGAGGACAAATCCTGGAGCCTATGTGTCGATTTCAAAGACCTAAATAAAGCCTGCCCAAAGGATCCCTTCCCCCTCCCCTGCATCGACTAAATCATCGATGGCACTGCAGGGCACGATTCATTGTGCTTCCTGGACGCATACTCCGGCTATCATCAAATCAAGATGGCAGAAGCGGATCAAGCCGCAACGGCATTCATTACTCCATATGGACCATTCTGCTTCAACACGATGCCCTTCGGACTTAAAAACGCCCGGCGCAACATATCAGCGCATGATTCGACATGTCGGCTACCCGGATCGGCAAAACAGTAGAGGCATACGTGAGCGGCGTAGTCGTCAAAACTAAACTGCGCCAAACTCTAGTAGGCGACTTGAGGCTCACATTCAAAACCTCGAGCATATGACATCAAGCTGAATCCGGAAAAATGCGTTTTTGGCGTACCACCGGAAAGCTGCTGGGCTTCATCGTATCCGGTAGAGGAATTGAAGCAAACCCAGCCAAGATCCGAGCTCTGTCACAGCTAGATATCCCAAAAGACCTCAAGCAAATACAAAAATTGACCGGATGCGTGGCGGCTCTAAGCCGCTTTATCTCTCGTCTAGGAGAAAAGGCATTACCCTCTATCGCCTCCTCGGTAGATCGAACACTTCGAGTGGACGGATGTTGCCACCGCCGGACTCGAAGAAATAAAGGCCATATTGGCAACAAATCCGGTCTGGCTGCGCCCAACCCGGGCGAACCAATGTTGTTATACATCGCAGCTACGCATCAAGTTGTAAGTCGCGGTACTCGTCGTCGAGCGAGAAAAGAAGGGCATAAATTCCCTCTTCAAAACCCAGTATACTACGTATCCACTTATGTTAACCCCACGCAAGTCCCGTTACCCGCACTATCAGAAGATAGCATACGCGGTGTTCATGGCGTCCCGGAAGCTTCGACACTACTTTCAAGAGTGTTCGATAACAGTGGCCTCTGAAGTACCACTTAACGACATTACAAACAACCGCGACGCGACGGGCAGGATTGCAAAATGGGCCATTGAGCTCTTACCATTTGATATAGCTTACAAACCTCGGCGAGCTATAAAGTCACAAGTTTTGGCTGACTTTGTCGCTGAATGGACCGAAGCCGAACTCCCTAAAGAATACGGCGCATACTCCAATTGGATTATGCACTTCGACGGCTCTAAAATGTTAGCCGGATTGGGGGCTGGCGTCGTATTGACGTCCCGACGAGGGACACAGTCCAATCGTGCCGAGATAATGTACACGGACTCCAACAACGCAGCCGAATACGTGGCCCTTTTACATGGTCTCCGGATGGCAATCTCCATGGGAATTCAACACCTAGAGGTGCGCGGGGATTCAAACCTCGCAATATCCCAAATAAACGGAGAGTTTGACGCCAAAGATCCGAAAATGGCAGCATATCGCAATGCCGTCCTAAAAATGTCAGTCCGGTTCGAAGGACTTGAATTTCATCACGTAGCCCGGGATAATAACCAAGCAGCCGACGTACTGGCACGCATTGGCGCAAAACGCGACGCTGTCCCTCCTAACATCTTCCTGGAACGGCTCTTCAAGCCATCCGTACTATGGGAAGAGGAGACCGGAACTAACAAACCGAAACAAGCCGCACCAACCGGCGATTCAGCCGATGATATAACACCTTCCGCCCACGACATAATGGCAGTAATTGCCCCGTGGACAGAAACATTCCTCGCCTACTTGCTTAGGCAAGAGCTTCCCGAAGACCAAAATGAGGCCCGCTGCATTGTCCGGCGATCTAAAGCCTACAAGGTCTATGAGGGAGAACTTTATAAGAAAAGTACAACCGGAGTCCTTCAAAGGTGTATCTCCGAAGAGGAAGGGCGAAACCTCCTGGCTGAAATTCATGCCGGACTAGGCGGACACCACGCCGCAGCTCGGGCCCTTGTAGGAAAGGCATTCCATACAGGATTTTACTGGCCGACGGCCCGAGCAAATGCTCAGGACTTAGTCCAAAGATGCGTCGGTTGTCAGCTCTTTGCTAATCAGAGCCATATGCCACCCACCGCCCTCAAAACTATACCCATTACCTGGCCGTTCGCGGTCTGGGGGCTTGACATGGTTGGACCACTTAAAGGGGGAACCCACAAGCAAAGGTACCTATTGGTCATGGTGGATAAATTCACCAAATGGATAGAGGCCAAGCCAGTTAAAACGGCAGAGTCCGGACCAGTGATAGACTTTATCTATCCGGGGTAGTACACCGTTATGGTGTCCCTCACAGCATCATCACCGATAATGGCACAAACTTCACCGCCGATGGGGTTAAATCATGGTGCAAAAATATGGGCATCAAGCTCGACTACGCTTCAGTCTATCATCCTCAAACCAACGGTCAAGTGGAACGAGCAAATGGTCTAATAATGAGCGGCATCAAACCTAGACTAGTGCGGTCCCTTACGAAATCTAACACGCACTGGGTAGAGCAGCTCGACTCCGTACTCTGGGGGCTGCGGACAACGCCTAACCGTACTACCGGATTCACACCATTTTTTATGGTATATGGCGCAGAAGCAGTTTTGCCCTGCGACATCATTCATGACTCACCTCGAGTGCGCATGTACGAAGAAAGAGAAGCCGAGTTGGATCGGCAGGACAGCTTGGACACATTGGAGGAAGAGCGCGACGTCGCCAAGGCTCGTTCCGCATTCTATCAGCAGCAGGCTCGAAGATATCAAAGCAGAGAAGTACGGGCCAAGACTTACAACGTTGGCGAACTGGTTCTACGCCTGCCGGACAAGAAAAAGGACAAGCTCAAGCCCAAATGGGAAGGCCCCTTCATCATCGATCAAGTCCTGACCGTAGGCGTGCCGTCTCTAAATGCATCGGATAACCGACTCGAGCCAAACCCATGGAACGCAGCCCGCCTCCGACGATTCTATGCCTAGCGCCGGACTAAGAGTTCGTCCCTTTCCCCCCGTCCAAATATTTTTTTTTACTTCAGCTGCCTTTTGTTTATCCTTTTCTTCTCAAGCCTATTCATCCAAGCCTTAAAGGGCCTACTTGCATAGCGTTAGCGCGAATTGATGTGCTATCCGCACTCATTATACACAGGGGCTTCTTTACGAAGCTTAATTATACGGGCTTCATGCCCAGCACATGTCAAAGCCTCCACATGTACCTTTTATTCACCATTATATGCATCGATATGACTTAAGTTTTGGCCAAGTTGGGTTGCTCGGCTCCCGTGCTTACCCCTCGTTCCCGATTGTTCGGCTAGGAGGTAAAGGAGCACCTCTGCGATTATTACGCCGGGTCAGCGGATGTGTACCTCGGTGGGTGAAGCCAAAGCTAAGCGTTCTTAAGGGAATATTCGGTCGGTGACTTAAAAGATGATTTTTTATCCACTTATTTATCTGCCCCCAGATGTTTTTCTGCTTTTTCGCAGTCCGGACATGCACTTTAGGGCATGCCACCCCCAGAGGAAAGGAACCCTTAACGGAACTATTCTCCCTGGAAGATGTTTCTTACTACCCATGTAATATAACATAACTAGTTGGGCACTTGTCCGATAAAGCACTAATGACCCCTACGCCTGGTCTCCATGCATACCCCGGTTGTTTAATAACCGAGAAGGTATTCGGACACACTCGCACTCTAGGGTCCCGAGGTCGAAGCGAAAGGTCGGCAAAGACAAGCGATCTACAATCCGGCTAGAAGGCATTTTGTATGTCATTTTATAATACATTGTCAAATCGACTGATTGTATTCTTCCTCAATCCCGTCTAACAGGTTGTCTAATTTACAGTCCTGTTGGGAAAATTTAGCGGCCAACTCCACTTGGCCGTATACTAAACTCACAGGGATCTCCTTCCCATCGGGCCCCACAGGTCCGACTTCGACCATGTGGTTGGGATCCGCCTTCTTGTACAGCGTCTTTACCATGGCCCGAGCCTCCACGCACCTTGGCGGAAGGCTGAAATCTTCCATAAATGGAAGTGCTGCCGCCTCCTGCAGCTTCTCCATAAGCTCCCAAGACCCTCGGGTAAGGAGAAGGCTGGCCATAA
The DNA here is from genome assembly GCA_021605205.1 of Aegilops longissima. Taxonomy (NCBI): domain Eukaryota; kingdom Viridiplantae; phylum Streptophyta; class Magnoliopsida; order Poales; family Poaceae; genus Aegilops; species Aegilops longissima. The sequence goes on from CM038680.1 coordinate 654,278,553, forward strand.
CGCTGGATGGCGCCGCTCATTGCCTGCCGAACTCGTTCGATCGAGTTGCAACAATTCGGAAGTTGATCACTGTTGATACGGGCATCTCCTCCAGCAGAGGCGACACTGTGAGCATACTGCAGACATATTTTGTCAAATTGACTTCCTCGCTGAACTCTTCTTTTCAAAGGAGTTCGCTCAAGCACTTACTATATATGCCGCGACGAAGCCGCTGATTCTCCTTAATGGAGCCCGACAGCTCGGCCCGAACGCCTTTCAGCTCTTCTCCAAGCTGGGCATGGCCATCCTGGAGCTTGTTCCTTTCATGTTGTACCTTATGCAGCACCCTCTCGCCGGCCTTTAGTTGGCGCAGAAGTTCTTGCCTGTCCGGATCTTGTCCGGCAGCACCTGCAACGTCATTTTTTTAGACTTGCGCAAAGGCCAAACGCTACTTATCTTTCTAAAATAATGCGTTACGTGAGAGGTCCCTGCGTTTCCTCGCTTGCGCCGTAAAAATGCGGCCTCAAGTTGGGCCTTGCACTCTTGCAGCTCTGAGATAGTTGAGTATTCTTCTCGGTAAGATCCTCGTTTCATATGATCCTTAAATCAGTTTAATATAACTACTTTAAGTCTCGACTGACTCTTGGCATACATAACTATTAACTTCTCTTACCAGATGTCTTTAACATACCGCTCCGTAGCTCTGGTAAAACCATCTTGAGCAGCACGAAGGTGCGCGTCCCCGTGTTAAAGGCATTCAACGCCTCGGGGAGAAGCACGCGTCACGAAATCTGTCGGCGGCGCCTGTGATTCAGGCACTCTCCACCTCGGACTTGGTGGCGCCTGATCATCGGCATCCTCCGTCGGAGAACGTTAAATCGCGCCTTTGCTCCGCCTCCCCCTCGACCAGGTGCGGGGAGCTGGCGGTAGAGGTTGGATTGACAACCTCCACGCCCGCAGTCCGCAGCGCTTTTTCCCTATAAGTCATGAGCATCAAACGCTTCCTAGGAACGTTGCTCTAAATAATGAATTGTGTGAGCTACACCTTTGCGGCGGCGTTTGGACCGCGCGCGCTCCTCTTCCGCCTCTTGGTCGAACTGGCCCTTGTTGGTGGCCACCGCGAGCTCGGCTTCTCTCCCTAGGGCGCCTCCTGCACAGCGCCATCATATACGGCGGTCGAAATAAGCAAGGAAGGAATAGCGGTGTCGGGGCTTGGCCGCAATCACCGGGAAGCGGATATAGTCCGGGATAGTCGGCCGTGATGGCGACTAAAGCATTGTCCATGCTGAGCTGGTGGAACACCCCGTCGATTAGCTCCACCTTTATGTCCGGATCCTCTTCGGAGGCCGGATCCCGGGATCTCTCTGGATCCTCGGGCTGCGGAGCCGGACTTAGCATGCCCTCCACGGTCCAGCGCAGTTCCTGCGTCGAAAGAAGAACACAATATAAGAAACTTAAATTTCGAAAGGCACGGGTCGGACACGCCGAGTGTTCGCTTACCCAAGGCCGGGGATTATTCATGGAGAACCCATTTAACGGGTTCGTCCGAAGGAAATCCTCCTTCTCCCCCTTATACAGGCCGGACAGGATCGTCACCAGATCTTCGGCCGAATCCGGCCCTTTGCGGCCATGACGGGTGGCATCGTCCTCCCCGTTGAAATCCCACATGGGGTGACCCACATATTGTAGTGGCTGCACCCCACAGTAATGCATGTTGCCATGACTCCGATCATGGTCAACCCGGCATGGGCCAGTAACCTTATTCGGCCCATCAAATAATGGACGCTCTTGTCTTCCTCCAGTTGGGGGCTCCGCGGACGCCAACTAAGGCGTTTCTTCAGAGGAGCATTGCTGAACTCCGGGAGGCCGATCCGAACAGGGTCCGGCAGCGGAGCGTCTTCTATATAAAACCATTCGAAGGCCGGTCTTGAGCGCCTTCTTAGGGGTTCGGATGGATATCCGGTCCGCAATCGCCATATTTCGCGCCGCCCACTTGATATATGGACCCCTCGTGAGAGCGGGGTACAAGGCAGAACAACCTCTTCCACAGCGCGAAGTGGGGCTCGACGCCCAGGAAAAGCTCGCAAAGAGCTATGTAGCCCGCAATATGCAGGATTGAGGCGGGCGTGAGGTGATGAAGCTGAGTCCGTAGAACTCCGGGGCCAGCGGAGGAATGGATGTACAGGAAATCCGAGCCCCCTTATCAGATAGGGGACGAAGCATACCCGCTCCCCTTTGTTGGGATTTGGGGTAACCTCCGCTTGCTTCCCACCTTTGTAGGTGGCCAGCCCGGCTCGAACCGGAACCATGAAGGCCGGAGGGAGGTATCCCCCCACTTGGAGCTTCACTAGCTCGTTGTGCAGAACAGAGCATCTCCTCCAATCTCCTGGCAAAGGGCCGGGAGTGCGAGAAGAGGAGCCGCGTTGACGGTCCATGATGGAATGGATTCTTGGTCGAGAGTGCTCCGATGAGTATTTGCGAGAGGAAGATGGTGATTTGGATCTGGATTCTTGCTTCCCTTATAGGCAGATTATTCGCACAACTAGGGGGTAAAACATAAAAGACACCCTGGCTTTTCACGTTCGCCTGACGACGCGTGGAAGAAGGCCATTATTAGGCGTGGAAGCCAAGGCAGCGCAACATTGATGAGGAAGCTGGACATTGTTCGGCGATACGTAGAACTTGAAGGAGAACCCGCCTTGCAACGCCAAGACTACACGCATCTTTGGACTTATCGTCATTGAAGCCTGGTTAGGGGACTCTTGAGGAGTCCCGGATTAGGGGTGTCCGGATACCGGACTATCATCATCGACCGAACTATCATCTGCGGACTATCATCATCGACCGGAATCCAAGACTATGAAGATACAAGATTGAAGACTTCCCCCCGTGTCCGGATGGGACTTTCCTTGGCGTGGAAGGCAAGCTTGGTGATATGGATATCTAGATCTCCTACCATTGTAACCGACTCTATGAAACCCTAGCCCTCTCCGGTGTCTATATAAACCAGATGGCTCTAGTCCGTAGGACTCGAACAACAACAACCCTTGCAATCATACCATAGGCTAGCTTCTAGGGTTTAGCCTCCTTGATCTCGTGGTAGATCTACTCTTGTAAACATCCACAATATCAATATCAATCGAGCAGGACGTAGGGTTTTACCTCCATAAAGAGGGCCCGAACCTGGGTAAAACATCGTGTCCCTTGTCTCCTGTTACCATCCGCCTAGACGCACAGTTCGGGACCCCCTACCCGAGATCCGCCGGTTTTGACACCGACATAGGCCTTAATGCTGTCCAAGAGTTCTATATCATTTCCCATCAGAAGTATGTCATCTACATATAATATGAGAAATGCTCTGAGCTCCCACTCACTTTCTTGTAAACGCAGGCTTCTCCATAAGTCTGCATAAACTAAGCGCTTTGATCATCTCATCAAAGCGAATGTTCTAACTCCGAGATGCTTGCACCAGCCCATAAATGGATCGCTGGAGCTTGCATACCTTGTTAGCATTCTTAGGATCGACAAAACCTTCCGGCTGCATCATATACAGCTCTTCCTTAAGGTAACCGTTAAGGAATGCCCTTTTGACGTCCATCTTCCATATCTCATAATCATAGTATGCGGCAATTGCTAACATGATTCGGACGGACTTAAGCTTCGCTACAGGAGAGAAAGTCTCATCGTAGTCAACCCCTTGAACTAGTCGATAACCCTTAGCGACAAGTCGAGCTTTATAGATGGTAACATTACCATCCGCGTCCGTCTTCTTTTTAAAGATCCATTTGTTTTCTATCGCTCGCCGATCATCGGGCAAGTCCGTCCAAGTCCATACTTTGTTTTCATACATGGATCCTATCTCGGATTGCATGGCTTCAAGCCATTTGTTGGAATCTGGGCCCGCCATCGCTTCTTCATAGTTCGAAGGTTCACCGTTGTCTAACAACATGATTTCCAGGACAGGGTTGCCGTACCACTCTGGTGCGGAATGTGTCCAAGTGGACCTACGAAGTTCAGTAGCAACTTGATCCGAAGTACCTTGATCATCATCATTAATTTCCTCTCCAGGGGTGTAGGCACCACAGGAACATTTTCCTGAGCTGCACTACTTTCCGGTTCAAGAGGTAGTACTTCATCGAGTTCTACTTTCCTCCCACTTACTCCTTTCGAGAGAAACTCTTTTCGAGAGGATCCGTTCTTGGCAACAAAGATCTTGCCTTGGATCTAAGGTAGAAGGTATACCCAATGGTTTCCTTAGGGTATCCTATGAAGACGCATTTTCCGACTTGGGTTCGAGCTTTTCAGGTTGAAGTTTCTTGACATAAGCATGGCATCCCCAAACTTTTAGAAACGACAGCTTAGGTTTCTTCCCAAACCATAATTCATACGATGTCGTCTCAGCGGATTTAGACGGTGCCCTATTTAAAGTGAATGTAGCTGTCTCTAGGCGTATCCCCAAAATGATAGCGGTAAATCAAGTAAGAGACATCATAGATCGCACCATATCCAATAGAGTGCGATTACAACGTTCGGACACACTGTTACGCTGAGGTGTTCCAGGCAGCGTGAGTTGTGAAACGATTCCACATTTCCTTAAGTGTGTACCAAATTCGTGACTTAAATATTCTCCTCCACGATCTGATCGCAAGAATTTTATCTTTCGGTCACGTTGATTCTCTACTTCATTCTGAAATTCCTTGAACTTTTCAAAGGTCTCAGACTTGTGTTTCATCAAGTAGACATACCCATATCTACTCAAGTCATCAGTGAGAGTGAGAACATAACGATATCCTCCGCGAGCCTCAACACTCATTGGACCGCACACATCGGTATGTATGATTTCCAATAAGTTGGTTGCTCCCTCCATTGTTCCGGAGAACGGAGTCTTGGTCATCTTGCCCATGAGGCATGGTTTGCATGTGTCAAATGATTCATAATCGAGAGACTCTAAAAGTCCATCAGCATGGAGCTTCTTCATGCGCTTGACACCAATGTGACCAAGGCGGCAGTGCCACAAGTATGTGGGACTATCGTTATCAACTTTACATCTCTTGGTTTTCACACTATGAATATGTGTAATATTACGTTCGAGATTCATTAAGAATAAACCATTGACCATCGGAGCATGACCATAAAACATATCTCTCATACAAATAGAACAACCATTATTCTCGGATTTAAATGAGTAGCCATCTCGCATTAAACGAGATCCTGATACAATGTTCATGCTCAAACTTGGCACTAAATAACAATTATTGAGGTTTAAAACTAATCCCGTAGGTAAATGTAGAGGTAGCGTGCCGACGGCGATCACATAGACCTTGGAACCATTCCCGATGCGCATCGTCACCTCGTCCTTCGCCAGTCTCCGTTTATTCCGCAGCTCCTGCTGTGAGTTACAAATATGAGCAACGACACCGGTATCAAATACCCAGGAGTTACTACGAGTACTGGTAAGGTACACATCAATTACATGTATATCAAATATACCTTTTGTGTTGCCGGCCTTCTTGTCCGCTAAGTATTTGGGGCAGTTCGCTTCGATGGCCCTTCCCTTTGCAATAAAAGCACTCTGTCTCGGGCTTGGGTCCATTCTTTGACTTCTTCCGGCAACTTGCTTGCAGGCGGCAACATCCTTGCCGTTCTTCTTGAAGTTCTTCTTACCCTTGCCCTTTTTGAACTTAGTGGTTTTATTGACCATCAACACTTGATGTTCTTTCTTGATTTCAACCTCTGCAGACTTCACATTGAAAATACTTGAGAATGGTCTTCACCATCCCCTGCATATTGTAGTTCATCACAAAGCTCTTATAGCTTGGTGGGAAGCGATGAAGGATTCTGTCAATGACCGCCTCGTCCGGGAGGTTAATGTCCACCGGGACAAAGCGGTTGTGCAATCGAGACATTTTGAGTATGTGCTCACCGATGTAACTGTTTTCCTCCATCTTACAACTATAGAATTTGTCGGAGACTTCATATCTCTCGACCGGGCATGAGCTTGGAAAACCATTTTCAGCTCCTCGAACATCTCATATGCTCCGTGTTGCTCAAAAGCGCTTTTGGAGCCACGGTTCTAAGCTGTAAAGCATGCCGCCTTGAGCGAGGGAGTAATCATCGACCGAGACTGCCAAGCATTCATAATGTCTTGGTTCTGCAGGATGGGTGCTTCACCTAGCGGTGCTTCTAGGACATATTGTTTCGGGCTGCTATGAGGATGATCCTCGGGTTCGGACCCAGTCCGAATAGTTGCTGCCATCGTCTTTCAGCTTGGTTTTCTCTAGGAACGCGTTGAAGTTCATGGTGACATGAGCGTTGGCCATTTGATCTACAAGACATTTTTGCAAAGATTTTAGACTAATGTTCATGATAATTAACTTCGTCTAATCAAATTATTTAATGAACTCCCACTCAGATTTGACATCCCTCTAGTCATCTAACTGTTACATGATCCGAGTCGACTAGGCCGTGTCCGATCATCACGTGATACGGACTAGTCATCGTCGGTGAACATCTCCATGTTGATCGTATCTTCCATCGACTCATGTTCGACCTTCGGTCTCTTGTGTTCCGAGGCCATGTCTGTACATGCTAGGCTCGTCAAGTTAACCCTAAGTGTTTATGCATGTGTAAAACTGTCTTACACCGTTGTATGTGAATGTAAGGATCTATCACACCCGATCATCACGTGGTGCTTGAAACGATGAACTTTAGCAGCGGTGCACGATTAGGGGAACACTTTCTTGAATTTATTATAAGGGATCATCTTATTTACTACCGTCGTTCTAAGTAAACAAGATGGATAAAACATAATAAACATCACATGCAATTATATAAAGTAGTGACATGATATGGCCAATATCATATAGCTCCTTTGATCTTCATCTTCGGGGCTCCATGATCATCTTGTCACCGGCATGACACCATGATCTCCATCATCATGATCTCCATCATCGTGTCTTCATGAAGTTGTCACGCCAACGACTACTTCTACTTCTATGGCTAACGCGTTTAGCAATAAAGTAAAGTAATTTACATGGCGTTCTTTAATGACACGCAGGTCATACAAAAAATAAAGACAACTCCTATGGCTCCTGCCGGTTGTCATACTCATCGACATGCAAGTCGTGATTCCTATTACAAGAACATGATCTCATAGATCACAATATATCATTCATCATTCATCACAACTTCTGGCCATATCACATCACATGACAATTGCTGCAAAAACAAGTTAGACGTCCTCTAATTGTTGTTGCATCTTTTACGTGGCTGCAATAGGGTTCTAGCAAGAACGTTTTCTTACCTACGTGAAAGCCACAACGTGATTTCTCAACTTCTATTTACCCTTCATAAGGACCCTTTTCATCGAATCCGCTCCAACTAAAGTGGGAGAGACAGACACCCGCTAGCCACCTTATGCAACTAGTGCATGTCGATCGGTGGAACCGGTCTCACGTAAGCGTGCGTGTAAGGTCGGTCGGGCGCTTCATCCCACAATGCCGCTGAAGCAAGATAAGACTAGTAGCGGCAAGAAAGTTGACAACATCTACGCCCACAACAAATTGTGTTCTACTCGTGCAATAGAGAACTACGCATAGACCTAGCTCATGATGCCATTGTTGGGGAACGTTGCAGAAAATTAAAAATTTTCCTACGGTTTCACAAAGATCCATCTATGAATTCATCTAGCAACAAGTCATGGGAGAGTGATTGCATCTACATACCACTTGTAGATCGCGTGCGGAAGCGTTCAATGGAACGGGGATGATGGAGTCGTACTCGCCGTGATTCAGATCACCGATGACCTAGTGCTGAACGGACAGCACCTCCGCGTTCAACACACATACGGAGCGGATGACGTCTCCTCCTTCTTGATCCAGCAAGGGGGGAAGGAGAGGTTGATGATGATCCAGCAGCACCACGGCGTGGTGGTGGATGCAGCAGAACTCCGGCAGGGCTTCGCTAAGCAACTACGGGAGGAGGAGGAGGTGTTGCAGGGAGGAGGGAGGTGTTGGAAATATTCCCTAGAGGCAATAATAAAAGTATTATTATTATATTTCCTTGTTCATGATAATTGTCTTTTATTCATGCTATAATTGTATTATCCGGAAATCGTAATACACGTGTGAATACATAGACCACAATATGTCCCTAGTAAGCCTCTAGTTGACTAGCTCGTTGATCAACAGATAGTCATGGTTTCCTGACTATGGACATTGGATGTCATTGATAACGGGATCACATCATTAGGAGAATGATGTGATGGACAATACCAATCCTAAGCATAGCACAAGATCGTGTAGTTCGTTTTGCTAGAGCTTTTCCAATGTCAAGTATCTCTTCCTTAGACCATGAGATCGTGTAACTCCGGATACCGTAAGAGTGCTTTGGGTGTACCAAACGTCTGGCGAATCGGGTGACTATAAAGGTGCATTATAGGTATCTCCGAAAGTGTCATTGGGTTGACACGGATCGAGACTGGATTTGTCACTCCGTATGACGGAGAGGTATCACCGGCCCACTTTCGGTAGTGCATCATCATAATGAGCTCAAAGTGACCAAGTGTTTGGTCACGGATCATGCATTACTGATGCAGTAAAGTGACTTGCGTAACGAGATTGAGCGAGGTATTGGGATACCGACGATCGAATCTCGGCAAGTAAAATACCGATTGACAAAGGGAATTGTATACGGGGTTGATTGAATCCTCGACATCGTGGTTCATCCGATGAGATTATCAAGGAGCATGTGGGAGCCAACATGGGTATCCAGATCCCGCTGTTGGTTATTGCCCGAGAGCCGTCTCGGTCATGTCTGCATGTCTCCCGAACCCGTAGGGTCTACACACTTAAGGTTCGGTGGCGCTTAGGGTTGTATGAATATGAGTATGCAGCAAACCGAATGTTGTTCGAGTCCGGATGAGATCCCGGACGTCACGAGGAGTTCCGGAATGGTCGGAGGTAAATATTTATATATAGGAAGTCTTATTTTGGTCGCTGGAAAAGTTTCGCACTTTATCGGTATTGTACAGGAGTGCCGAAGGGGTCCGGGGTCCACTGGGGTCCACCTGCCCCGGGGGCACATGGGCTGTAGGGGTGCGCCTTGGCCTATATGGGCCAAGGGCACCAGCCGCAAGAGGCCCATGCTTTGCCTGAGATAAGAGAGAGGAGAGTCCTAAGGGGAAGGCACCTCCGAGGTGCCTTGGGAGGATGGACTCCTCCCCCTCTTAACCGCACCCTTCCTTGGAGGAAGGTGCAAGGCTGCGCCCTCCCCCTCTCTTGCACCTATATAAAGGGAGGGAGGGAGGGTGGCCGCACCTGAAGCCCTTGGCACCTCCCTCTCTCTGCTACACCTCCTCCTCCTCCGTGGTTGCTTAGCGAAGCCTGCCGAGTTCTCTGCATCCACCACCACGCCGTCGTGCTGCTGGATCATCATCAACCTCTCCTTCCCCTTGCTGGATCAAGAAGGAGGAGACGCCATCCGCTCCGCGTGTGTTGAACGCGGAGGTGCTGTCCGTTCGCACTAGGTCATCGGTGATCTGAATCACGGCGAGTAACGACTCCATCAACCCTGTTCCATTGAACGCTTCCGCACGCGATCTACAAGTGGTATGTAGATGCAATCACTCTCCCATGACTCGTTGCTAGATGAACTCATAGATGGATCTTGGTGAAACTATAGGAAAAATTTTAATTTTCTGCAACGTTCCCCAACAGTGGCATCATGAGCTAGGTCTATGCGTAGTTCTCTATTGCACGAGTAGAACACAATTTTGTTGTGGGCGTAGATCTTGTCAACTTGCTTGCCGTTACTAGTCTTATCTTGCTCCAGCGATATTGTGGGATGAAGCGGCCCGGACCAACCTTACACGTACGCTTACGTGAGACCGGTTCCACCGACTGACATGCACTAGTTGCATAAGGTGGCTGGCGGTGTCCTCTCTCCCACTTTAGTTGGAGCGGATTCGATGAAAAGGGTCCTTATGAAGGGTAAATAGAAGTTGATAAAATCACGTTGTGGTTATTCGTAGGTAAGAAAACGTTCTTGCTAGAACCCAATTGCGGCCACGTAAAAGATGCAACAACAATTAGAGTACGTCTAACTTGTTTTTGCAGCAATTGTCATGTGATGTGATATGGCCAGAAGTTGTGATGAATGATGAATGATATATTGTGATGTATGAGATCATGTTCTTGTAATAGGAATCAAGACTTGCATGTTGATGAGTATGACAACCGGCAGGAGCCATAGGAGTTGTCTTTATTTTTTTGTATGACCTGTGTGTCATTGAAGAACGCCATGTAAATTACTTTACTTTATTGCTAAACGCGTTAGCCATAGAAGTAGAAGTAGTTGTTGGCGTGACAACTTCATGAAGACACGATGATGGAGATCATGATGATGGAGATCATGGTGTCATGCCGGTGACAAGATGATCATGGAGCCCCGAAGATGAAGATCAAAGGAGCTATATGATATTGGCCATATCATGTCACTACTTTATATAATTGCATGTGATGTTTATTATGTTTTATGCATCTTGTTTACTTAGAACGACGGTAGTAAATAAGATGATCCCTTATAATAAATTCAAGAAAGTGTTCCCCCTAACTGTGCACCGTTGCTAAAGTTAAATCGTTTGAAGCACCACGTGATGATCGGGTGTGATAGATCCTTACGTTCACATACAACGGGTGTAAGACAGTTTTACACATGCATAAACACTTAGGGTTAACTTGACGAGCCTAGCATGTACAGACATGGCCTCGGAACACAAGAGACCGAAAGGTCGAACATGAGTCGTATGGAAGATACAATCAACATGGAGATGTTCACCGAGGATGACTAGTCCGTCTCACGTGATGATCGGACATGGCCTAGTCGACTTGGATCAAGTAACACTTAGATGACTAGAGGGATGTCAAATCTGAGTGGGAGTTCATTAAATAATTTGATTAGATGAACTTAATTATCATGAACATTAGTTTAAAATCTTTGCAAAATGTCTTGTAGATCAACTGGCCAACGCTCATGTCACCATGAACTTCAACGCGTTCCTAGAAAAAACCAAGCTGAAAGACGATGGCATTAACTATTCGGACTGGGTCCGGAACCTGAGGATCATCCTCATAGCAGCCAAGAAACAATATGTCCTAGAAGCACCGCTAGGTGAAGCACCCATCGCAGAGAACCAAGACATTATGAATGCTTGGCAGTCTCGTCTTGATGATTACTCCCTCGTTCAGTGCGGCATGCTTTACAGCTTAGAACCGGGGCTCAAAAGCGTTTTGAGCAACACGGAGCATATGAGATGTTCGAGGAGCTGAAAATGGTTTTCCAAGCTCATGCCCGGTCGAGATATGAAGTCTCCGACAAGTTCTATAGTTGTAAGATGGAGGAAAACAGTTACGTCGAAGCACATACTCAAAATGTGCGGGTTGCACAACCGCTTGTCCCAAATGGACATCAACCTCCCGGACGAAGCGGTCATTGACAGAATCCTTCAGTCGCTCCCACCAAGCTACAAGAGCTTTGTGATGAACTACAATATGCAGGGGATGGTGAAAACTATTCCTGAAGTATTTTCAATGCTGAAGTCAGCAGAGGTAGAAATCAAGAAAGAGCATCAAGTGTTGATGGTCAATAAAACCACTAAGTTCAAAAAGGGGAAGGGTAAGAAGAACTTCAAGAAGGACGGCAAGGATGTTGCCGCGCCCGGTAAGCAAGTTGCCGGGAAGAAGTCAAAGAATGGACCCAAGCCTGAGACAGAGTGCTTTTATTGCAAAGGGAAGGGCCACTCGAAGCGGAACTGCCCCAAATACTTAGTGGACAAGAAGGCCGGCAACACTAAAGGTATATTTGATATACATGTAATTGATGTGTACCTTACCAAGACTCGTAGTAACTCCCGGGTATTTGATACGGTGCCGTTGCTCATATTTGTAACTCACGGCGGAGCTGTGGAATAAGCGGAGATCTGGCGAAGGGCGAGGTGACGATGCGCGTCGGGAATGGTTCCAAGGTCGATGTGATCGCCGTTGGCACGCTACCTCTACATTTACCTACGGGATTAGTTTTAAACCTCAATAATTATTATTTAGTGCCAAGTTTGAGCGTGAACATTGTATCAGGATCTCGTTTAATACGAGATGACTACTCATTTAAATCCGAGAATAATGGTTGTTCTATTTATATGAGAGAAATGTTTTATGGTCATGCTACGATGGTCAATGGTTTATCCTTAATGAATCTCGAACGTAATGTTACACATGTTCATAGTGTGAATACCAAAAGATGTAAAGTTGATAATGATAGTCCCACATACTTATGGCACTGCCGCCTTGGTCACATTGGTGTCAAGCGCATGAAGAAGCTCCATGCTTGATGGACTTTTGAGTCTCGATTATGAATCATTTGACACATGCGAACCATGCCTCATGGGCAAGATGACCAAGACTCCGTTCTCCGAACAATGGGCGAGCAACCAACTTATTGGAAATCATACATACCGATGTGTGCGGTCCAATGAGTGTTGAGGCTCGCGGAGGATATCGTTATGTTCTCACTCTCACTGATGACTTGAGTAGATATGGGTATGTCTACTTAATGAAACACAAGTCTGAGACCTTTGAAAAGTTCAAGGAATTTCAGAATGAGGTAGAGAATCAACGTGACCGAAAGATAAAATTCTTACGATCGGATCGTGGAGGAGAATATTTAAGTCACGAATTTGGTACACACTTAAGGAAATGTGGAATCGTTTCACAACTCACGCCGCCTGGAACACCTCAGCGTAACGGTGTGTCCGAACGTCGTGATCGCACTCTATAGGATATGGTGCGATCTATGATGTCTCTTATAGATTTACCGCTATCATTTTGGGGATACGCTCTAGAGACAGCTACATTCACTTTAAATAGGGCACCGTCTAAATCCGTTGAGACGACACCGTATGAATTATGGTTTGGAAAGAAACCTAAGCTGTCGTTTCTAAAAGTTTGGGGATGCGATGCTTATGTCTAGAAACTTCAACCTGAAAAGCTCGAACCCAAGTCGGAAAAATGTGTTTTCATAGGATACCCTAAGGAAACCATAGGGTATACCTTCTACCTTAGATCCGAAGGCAAGATCTTTGTTGCCAAGAACGGATCCTTTCGGAAAAAGTTTCTCTCGAAAGGAGTAAGTGGGAGGAAAGTAGAACTTCGATGAAGTACTACCTCTTGAACCGGAAAGTAGTGCAGCTCAGAAAATGTTCTGTGGTGCCTACACCTCTTGGAGAGGAAATTAATGATGATGATCAAGGTACTTGGATCAAGTTGCTCTTGAACCGTGAGGTCCACAAGGACACGTTCCACACCGTGAGTGGTATGGCAACCTGTCACGGAAATCATGTTGTTAGACAACGGTGAACCTTGAACTATGAAGAAGCGATGGCGGGCCCAGATTCCAACAAATGGCTTGAAGCCATGCAATCCGAGATAGGATCCATGTATGAAAACAAAGTATGGACTTTGACAGACTTGCCCGATGATCGGCGATAGAAAACAAATGGATCTTTAAGAAGAAGACGGACACGGATGGTAATGTTACCATCTATAAAGCTCGACTTGTCGCTAAGGGTTATCGACAAGTTCAAGGGATTGACTACGATGAGACTTTCTCTCCGTGGCGAAGCTTAAGTCCGTCCGAATCATGTTAGCAATTGTCGCATACTATGATTATGAGATATGGCGGATGGACGTCAAAACAGCATTCCTTAACGGTTATCTTAAGGAAGAGCTGTATATGATGCAGCCGGAAGGTTTTGTCGATCCTAAGAATGCTAACAAGGTATGCAAGCTCCAGCGATCCATTTATGGGCTGGTGCAAGCATCTCGGAGTTGGAATATTCGCTTTGATGAGATGATCAAAGCATTTGGGTTTATCTTGGACTTATGGAGAAGCTGCGTTTACAAGAAAGTGAGTGGAGCTCAGAGCATTTCTCATATTATATGTAGATGACATACTTTTGATGGGAAATGATATAGAACTTTGGACAACATTAAGGCCTACTTGAATAAGAGTTTTTCAATGAAGGACCTTGGAGAAGCTGCTTATATATTAGGCATCAAAATCTATAGGGATAGATCGAGGCGCCTCATAGGTCTTTCACAAAGCACATACCTTGATAAGATTTTGAAGAAGTTCAAAATGGATCAGTCCAAGAAAGGGTTCTTGCCTGTTTTGCAAGGTGTGAAATTGAGCTCAGCTCAATGCCCGACCACGACAAAAGATAAAGAAGAGATGAGTGTCATCCCTATGCCTCAGCCATAGGATCTATTATGTATGCCATGCTATGTACCAGACCTGATGTAAACCTTGCCATAAGTTTGGTAGGAAGGTACCAAAGTAATCCCGCAAGGAACACCGGACAGCGGTCAAGAATATCCTGAAGTACCGAAAAGGACAAAGGACATGTTTCTCGTTTATGGAGGTGACGAAGAGCTCGTCAGTAAGGGTTACGTCGACGCTTAGCTTCGACACAGATCTGGATGACTCAAAGTCACAAACCGGATACGTGTATATGTTGAATGGTGGAGCGATGGCTGGTGCAGGTGCAAGCGAAAGCGTCGTGGCGGGATCTACATGTGAAGCGGAGTACATGGCAGCCTCGGAGGCAGCGCATGAAGCAATTTGGGTGAAGGAGTTCATCACCAACCTAGGAGTCATACCCAATGCGATGGAGCCAATCAAACTCTTCTGTGACAACACTGGAGCTATTGCACTTGCCAAGGAGCCCAGGTTTCACAAGAAGACCAGGCACATCAAGCATCGCTTCAACTCCATTCATGAAAATGTTCAAGATGGGGACATAGAAATTTGCAAAGTGCATACGGATCTGAATATCGCAGATCCGTTGACTAAACCTCTTCCGCGAGCAAAACATGATCAACACCAGAACTCTATGGGTGTGCGATTCATCACAATGTAACTAGATTATTGATTCTAGTGCAAGTGGGAGACTCTTGGAAATATGCCCTAGAGGCAATAATAAAAGTATTATTATTATATTTCCTTGTTCATGATAATTGTCTTTTATTCATGCTATAATTGTATTATCCGGAAATCGTAATACGTGTGAATACATAGACCACAATATGTTCCTAGTGAGCCTCTAGTTGACTAGCTCGTTGATCAGCAGATAGTCATGGTTTCTGACTATGGACATTGGATGTCATTGATAACGGGATCACATCATTAGGAGAATGATGTGATGGACAAGACAATCCTAAGCATAGCACAAGATCGTGTAGTTCGTTTTGCTAGAGCTTTTCCAATGTCAAGTATCTCTTCCTTAGACCATGAGATCGTGTAACTCCCGGATACCGTAAGAGTGCTTTGGGTGTACCAAGCGTCTGGCGTGGCTGGGTGACTATAAAGGTGCATTACGGGTATCTCCAAAAGTGTCTGTTGGGTTGACACGGATCGAGGCGGGATTTGTCACTCCGTATGGCGGAGAGGTATCACTGGGCCCACTCGGTAGTGCATCATCATAATGAGCTCAAAGTGACCAAGTGTTTGGTCACGGGATCATGCATTCTGATGCGAGTAAAGTGACTTGCGTGCTTGAGATTGAGCGAGGTATTGGGATACCGACGATCGAATCTCGGGCAAGTAAAACACCGATTGACAAAGGGAATTGTATCTGGGGTTGATTGAATCCTCGACATCGTGGTTCATCCGATGAGATCATCGAGGAGCATGTAGGGAGCCAACATGGGTATCCAGATCCCGCTGTTGGTTATTGCCGAGAGCCGTCTCGGTCATGTCGCATGTCTCCGAACCGTAGGGTCTACACATAAGGTTCGGTGGCCTAGGGTTGTATGAATATGAGTATGCAGCAAACGAATGTTGTTGAGTCCGGATGAGATCCGGACGTCACGAGGAGTTCGGAATGGTCGGAGGTAAAGATTTATATATAGGAAGTCTTATTTTGGTGTGGGAAAAGTTTAGCACTTTATCGGTATTGTGCAGGAGTGCGAAAGGGGTCGGGGTCCACCGGGGTCCACCTGCCCGGGGGTCCACATGGGCTGTAGGGGTGCGCCTTGGCCTATATGGGCCAAGGGCACCAGCTTAAGAGGCCCATGCTTTGGAGATAAGAGAGGGAGAGTCCTAAAGGGAAGGCACCTCAAGGGTGCCTTGGGAGGATGGACTCCTCCCCCTCTTAACCGCACCCTTCCTTGGAGGAAGGGCAGGCTCGCCCTCCCCTCTCTTGCACCTATATAAAGGGAGGGAGGGAGGGGTGGCGCACCTGAAGCCCTTGGCACCTCCCTCTCTGCTACCTCCTCCTCCTCCGTGGTTGCTTAGCGAAGCCTACTGGGAGTTCTGCTGCATCCACCACCACGCCGTCGTGCTGCTGGATCATCATCAACCTCTCCTTCCCTCTTGCTGGATCAAGAAGGAGGAGCGTCATCCGCTCGTCGTGTGTTGAGCGGAGGTGCTGTCCGTTCGGCACTAGGTCATCGGTGATCTGAATCACGGCGAGTGCGACTCCATCAACCCGTTCCATTGAGCGCTTCCGCCTTGTGATCTACAAGTGGTATGTAGATGCAATCACTCTCCCATGGCTCGTTGCTAGATGAACGCATAGATGGATCTTGGTGAAACCGTAGGAAAAATTTTAATTTTCTGCAACGTTCCCCAACAGGAGGCGCCAGGGCTTATGGGTGCGGCCACCCTCCCACCCTCCCTTTATATAGGTGAAAGAGAGGGGAAAAGGGCGCAGCCTTGCCCCTTCCTCCAAGGAAGGGGTGCGGCCAAGAGGGGGGAGGAGTCCATCCTTCCCAAGGCACCTCGGAGGTGCCTTCCCCCTTTAGGACTCTCCCCTCCCCAAGTCTCCTTGGCGCATGGGCCTCTTGGGGCCGGTGCCCTTGGCCCATATAGGCCAAGGCGCACCCCCTACAGCCCATGTGGCCTCCCGGGGCAGGTGGATCCCCCCGGTGGACCCCGGACCCCTTCGGCACTCCGGTACAATACCGATAAAGTCACGAAACCTTCCGGCCGACAAAATAAGACTTCCTATATAAATCTTTACCTCGGACCATTCCGGAACTCCTCGTGACGTCCGGGATCTCATCAGGGACTCGAACAACATTCAGTTTGCTGCATACTCATATTCATACAACCCTAAGCGTCCGAACCTTAAGTGTGTAGACCCTACGGGTTCGGGAGACATGTAGACATGACCGAGACGGCTCTCGGCAATAACCAACAGCGGGATCTGGATACCCATGTTGGCTCCCACATGCTCTCTCGATGATATCATCGGATGAACCATGATGTCGAGGATTCAAACAACCCGTATACAATTCCCTTTGTCAATCGGTATGTTACTTGCCGAGATTTGATCGTCGGTATCCCAATACCTCGTTCAATCTCATTACCGGCAAGTCACTTTACTTGCATGTAATGCATGATCCGTGACCGACACTTGGTCACTTTGAGCTCATTATGATGATGCATTACCGAGTGGGCCCAGAGATACCTCTCCTTCATGCGGATGACAAATCCATCGATCCGTGTCAACCCAACAGATAATTTTGGAGATACCTGTAATGTACCTTTATAGTCACCCAGATTCGTTGTGGCTTTGGTACACCCAAAGCACTCCTACGGTATCCGGAGTTACGATCTCATGGTCTAAGGAAGAGATACTTGACATTGGAAAAGCTCTAGCAAAACGAACTACACTATCTTGTGCTATGCTTAGGATTGGGTCTTGTCCATCACATCATTCTCCTAATGATGTGATCCCGTTATCAATGACATCCAATGTCCATAGTTAGGAAACCATGACTATCCGTTGATCAATGAGCTAGTCAACTAGAGGCTTACTAGGGACATGGTGTTGTCTATGTACCCACACATGTATCTGAGTTTCATTTCAATACAATTATAGCATGGATAATAAAAGATTATCATGAACAAGGAAATATACTAATAACTAATTTATTATTGCCTCTAGGGCATATTTCCAACACATTTAGTGTTCCAGGCTTTGTAAACTATATCTCTGAAACCCTCCACCTCTAAGCACCATTTCTCAAACCTAAACATTTTATTCCTAGGAACAGGAATAGCTTTAGTATCAACCACCATAGGAGTGTGATCACTCCCTACTCTAGGCAAAGCTTTAAGCTGAGTAGCTGGGAACATAGCATCCCGGTCAACAGACATAAATACTCTATCAATGGCAGCCATAATCATATTATCTTGATTATTGCCCGAAGTATATTTCCTACCAGAATTTTTCAGTTCCATCAAGCCAAATTTATTAATCCAATCATTGAACATATCTGCCCAGTGCTGGTTTATTTGGCCAGAACTTTTATCACTAGCTTCTCTGATGAGATTGAAATCTCCACCTATATAGTAGGACCATCCCAACCAGCTAGTATATTATGCAGTTCATTAATAAACTCTAGCTTAAGAGTATCATAGTTGGGCCCATATATAGATACCAGTCTCCACTCTTTATTGTCTTGTTTATTCTTCAGAGACATAGAAATCCCAAAAGTATGAATGTTACATAAACTAATATCAAATAAGTCTTCCTTCACTCCAACTAAGAGCCCCCCCCCCCCCTGCTGTGTTATTAGCCAGGAGCCACTTCCACAGGAAGCCACATCTATTATCAATGGCTTCCAGTTGTAATGTAGTGAAGGTATCTTTTTTTGTGTCAGAAAAACAAATAATATCAGGGCAATGAGTTCTAATAAACTCTTGCACTCTCAGCATTTTGCCAGGGCCATTTAGGCCTCTGATATTCCAAACAATGACTATCATGAAATCTTAAAATCAATTTTCCTTCCACTTTTACTATTTCTACTATTAATCACCTCAGTCCAAGAGTTATCCATGC
The DNA here is from genome assembly GCA_021605205.1 of Aegilops longissima. NCBI lineage: Eukaryota > Viridiplantae > Streptophyta > Magnoliopsida > Poales > Poaceae > Aegilops > Aegilops longissima. Next base: position 654,297,433 of record CM038680.1, read on the forward strand.
CCTGGTTCCACTAGTAGAAAAAGGGTCAAACGTGAAGCACATTAGTGCCGGTTTGTATTAGAGCCGGCACAAATGTATACATTAGTGTCGGTTCCAACGGCTAGCCTTTAGCACCGGTTCGTGGCTAACCTTTAGCACGGTTAGTGCCACGAACCGTACTAATGAGGTGGTGGCAGGATGTTGTCGATGCAGGGCCCTCCGGCACCTTTAGTACCGGTTCGTGCCACGAACCGGTACTATAGATCCTCTGCATATAAACCCTTCGTCCAGCTAAGCTCTGTTCTTCCCCTTTCCCCTCTCCTCTCCTCTCTGTTCTTCCTCTTCTCCCTCGAGCTCATCACACTTTTGCCCAAAATTTGTCAAGATTTGAAGGCCCCATCCATTCAAGTGATCACAAAGGTTAGCAAATTTGTCCTTTCATCTCTCATTGCTAGATTAGCTCTTGCATTGGTTCATATAGTTATTAATTTGTGAGTTTAGTAATTTGGGAGGAAATATATATATGTGCTAGTATTTGATTTATATGCAATTTGAGGTCAAAATAACACTTAGTTTGCATATGTAGGTGTGGTTTACTTAGTGCCTTCTAAATCTCTGTCGTAACCACCGTCGATCGCTGCACCGTCCGTCGCCGGCACCACCTTGTGGTGAGCCTCTTGTTCATGAAATTTTATATAAAAATTGATGTTTCGTGATTTGGATATATAGTTACTCGTATAATAATTATCTTACCCGTCGTTGTTTGTTATACATAGTGCCATGGTTTTGATATCCGTCCCGTCGGCCCTCGTCCTTGTTATGATTCGGATGTGGTATATTCTCTTTTAAAACTATTTGTTGCATTTCATGTTTATGACAAATTATGCCCATCAAGTTGACATAGATATTTTTATCTAGGAGGTATGTGAACCGGAAATTCCAACCGACCCTATTGTCGAGAGGTTAAATTTAGTTGAAAGAAAATGAGTACTTGAAAGAAAAATTGAAAAGAATTGAGGGAGAAGATGGAATTGGAGTTGCATGTTGCCGATGTAAATCGATGATCACAAGATCAAGATGAAGAAAATGCGCTTGAAGATTAGAAAGATTAGAAAATATGCCATCGATAGTGAGGCTTGGTATCATTATCTTTGTTGGATCAATTGTTACCTTAGTTGCGATCTTGATCGCATTTGTTGTTACATTTAAATGCTTTAGCTAGAGAGTTATTTGTTTGTTGCATTTAAGTGTTGTATGAACTTTATGTATGAACTTGTATTAATTTGGTCTATTCGGTGTTGTGTAATGAAGATGAGCGGCAATGGATGTCGATGACCGATGCTCTCCCAGTTCGTTGAGGCGTGCATACTTTTACGCTTCTTGGTGAGGCAAACAAGCGGGCGGATGGTTTATGCCTTGTCCATGTGCTGGCTGTAAGAATGGTCATAATTACTCTCGTCAAGAACCATTCCGTCCACTGTTTGAGTCGGTTTCATGCCCCACTATAATGTTTGGACCAAG
>CM038680.1:654899032-655062538 GCA_021605205.1 Aegilops longissima
TTCTGTTGTTCCGCCGCCGGCTCTTCCTTGCCGGGGCGGTCTCCTCACTGTCAGATCCTGCTTCAACATTCTCTCCTGGGAGTCTCCTCCCTTCCTCAGCACGTGCACACTTGTCGGCCAGGGCGTAGAGCTCGCTGACGTCCTTTACTTTGCACATCGCCATCTCCTCCCTCATCCTGCGGTTCCGCACGTTCTGATGGAACGCGCTGATCACCGCGGCAGGGTGGACATCTGGGATGTTGTAATGCACACGGCTGAATCTCTGGATGAACTGCGCAGGACTCTCCTTCCTTCAGGCGAGCAGGTGAAGGTCACTCTCTTGGCCATGAGGCTTGTGGCCGCCTGTGAAGGCGCCAACAAACTGATGGCATAGATCTTCCCAAGAGGATATGGAACTGTCCGGCAAGTGCATGAGCCAAGATCTGACGTTTGGCTTGAGTACCCGCCGGAAGTAGTTGGCGAGATCTTGTCATCTCGCCCCCGCAGCTTGCACCGCGATGGTGTAGATGCCGAGGAACTCCGACGGATGTGTCACGCCATCATACTTCTCTCGCACGCCCGCTTGAAGTTTTTCTTGTCAGGGCCTTTGGACTTGCCGCAGCTCACGAGTGAACGCAGGGCAACCTACCGCGACGGCAAGTCACCTGGTTCCCCGGCGCTTGCATGTCGACGGTGGGCCCAGCAGCGCTGATCGATTGACGCGCGCTTCTCTTGGCGCTCGGCGCGAGTTCGAAGCGTCTTCTTCTTGCCGTTCTTGAAGAACTTGGCGCTGATCACGGCGAGCTCGTGGATCCGGCGACGAGTGGAGTCGCTGTCGAGGTGGATCCGGACGAGTCGGCGATCTTGGCCTTCGGATGGAGAGTGCATGGTGGTTGCACCCCATAGGTCTCGCCGCCACCGGCTCGTGCCTTGTCGTCTCGCCGCGGCAAGGATGCAGTTGGTTGCCGCGGAGTGTCGCCGTTGGCAAAGCCGATGAGACTTTGAATGGTGGCCCTCCATTCGTCGACCTTGTCAGCCGTTGGAGGGTAATCCAGGAGCAGTTGAGCTCGCGCCAAAGCTTCCGCAGGAGTGGTGGGCGGCAATGGCGAATGGTGCGAGGAGCGGGATATGCTCGGACTTCTAAATGTGTTAGAAGGAGCAGCATCCCGTCCAGGCGACCGTGCCCCGCTCGTACCAGCCTGTTGGCGCGCGAGCTGCTCTTGAGCGTCCCTGGATCCGCCAGCTCGATCTTGGCCCAACGAACGCATGGCGCTGCGAGCACCATGACGTTGTCGGTCCCGCGCCTCCTGAGATGGACGCGATACGTATCCGTACGCCGAGGTCTGCGCCGCCTTGTCCTTGGACTTGGCAGCATCGTGGGCTCCCTCGACGACGCCCGTTCCTCCGCCAGCGTCTTCCCTACCACCCGTCAGCTCCGGTTGTGGTGGGTTTGACGTGGACGGCTCTGCTGCCGCCGAAGCCTTCTTCTTCGGTGGCATGTCGATGAAGATGATGAAGATGTCGCTCGTGTGAACGCCGGATCAGGTTCACACAGCCTCGACGCCCCCTACCTGGCGCGCCAAAGATGTCGGGGAAGCTGATCGTGACCCACGGACACCTATGGGACCGAGTCCCTTTTGGTTCGATGGGGGGCGGAGATTGCACGAAGAGCAGATCGAGGCGATGCACACGAGCAGATTTACCCAGCTTCGGAGCTCTCCGGAGAGATAAAACTCCTACTGCTGCTTGTCTGATTATTTGTGTTCTTGCTAGGGAGCGATGAGAGCTACAAAACCTAGCTTGGGTGTGTCTAGTCTCGAATGAGTCGAATCTACCAACGAACCGAACGAGCCGAACCCTTTCTACGTTGCACACGGGCCTCCTTTTATAGGCACAAAGGGTCACCATGTGGCAACGTAGATGAGGGCAAATGGGAAAATGAGCTGCGGTTGGTACAGCTACCTTGTACAGTGTACAGTGGATTCTACCTAACTCTGGCGGCAAGGGACAAGAGTAATAAATGCCCGTCCATGTCGCCTGAACAGTGCGGAAAGGGACCGTTAAGGACGCCACCGTTCGCCACGATGGCACCCCTGTCAGCGCCGCTTACCGCTGCTCTCCGCTGGCTGCACAGCCTCTTGACACGCGACGCTGGACGGCCCCATGGCGACACGTTGATAGATGAGCTGGAGCGGAGATGAAGAGAGGTTGCCTGCCGCGGCAAGCGCCTTGCCGCGGCTAACTCCTTGTCGCGCTCGGGAGCTTGTCGCTCTCCGAGCCTTCCCGGCAAGCTCCTCTTGCCGGGGTCTTGTCTTCTGCGTGCCTCGAGTGGCCTTCCTGGCAAGCTCCTCTTGCCGGGGCCTTGTTTCCTTAGTTAAACACTTTGTTCTTGAATGGCTCCAAAGGAACCACGGAGGATCTTGGCGGTCACTAGGCAAGCCATGCCGCGGGGTGCTGCGACTGCCCGTGCACGAGTTCGGGATACTAGGGTACCCCTACTCTAGTACACCGACAATTGCTATTGTTAAAGATCTCTTGTCTGATAATATTGATGGGCATGTCATTGCATTCTCTGGTGAAACAGCTAGAATTGCTAAACCCTGTGATAGAGATAAACATAGACCAGTGGTAGGCGTACCTGTTATTTCTGTTAAAATAGGAGATCATTGTTATCATGGCTTATGTTATATGGGTGCGAGTGCTAGTGTTATACCACATACTTTATACGAAGAAATTAAGAACGAAATTGCACCCGTTGAGATAGAAGATATTGATGTTACAATTAAGCTTGCCAATAGAGATACTATTTCGCCAGTGGGAATTGTTAGAGATGTTGAAGTCTTGTGTGGGAAAACTAAATATCCCGCTGATTTTCTTGTTCTTTGTTCTCCACAAGATAGCTTTTGTCCCATTATATTTGGTAGACCCTTCTTGAACACTGTTAATGCTAAGATAGATTGCGAAAAGAATGTTGTTACTATTGGCTTGGATGATATGGTTCATGAGTTTAATTTCTCTAAGTTTAGTAAACAACCTCGTGAGGAAGAATTGCCTAGTAAGGATGAAATTATTGGTCTTGCTTCTATTGCCGTGCCTCCTAGTGATCCATTGGAAGACTATTTGCTAGACCAGGAAAATGATATGTTCATGAATGAAAGAAGGGAATAGATGAAATATTCTTTAAACATGAGCCTATTCTGAAACACAATTTGCCTGTTGAAATCTTAGGGGATCCTCCTCCACCCAAGGGTGATCCCGTGTTTGAGCTTAAACCGTTGCCTGATAATCTTAAATATGCTTATCTTGATGAAAAGAAAATATATCCTGTTATTATTAGTGCTAACCTTTCAGAGCATGAAGAAGAAAGATTATTGAAAACTCTGAGGAAGCACCGTGCAGCTATTGGATATACTCTTGATGATCTTAAGGGCATTAGTCCCACTCTATGTCAGCATAAAATAAATTTGGAAGCGGATGCCAAACCAGTTCGTGATCCTCAACGACGTTTGAATCCTAAAATGAAAGAAGTGGTAAGAAAGGAAATACTCAAGCTTCTGGAGGCAGGTATAATTTATCCCGTTGCTGATAGTCAGTGGATAAGTCCTGTCCATTGTGTCCCTAAGAAGGGAGGTATTACTGTTGTCCCTAATGATAAAGATGAATTTATCCCGCAAAGAATTATCACAGGTTATAGGATGGTAATTGATTTCTGCAAATTAAATAAAGCTACTAAGAAAGATCATTACCCCTTACCTTTTATTGATCAAATGCTAGAAAGATTATGCAAACATACACATTATTGCTTCCTAGATGGTTATTCGGTTTCTCTCAAATACCAGATCGGCTAAAGATCAATCAAAGACTACTTTTACATGCCCTTTTGGTACTTTTGCTTATAGACGATGCCTTTTGCTTTATGTAATGCACCTGCTACCTTTCAAAGATGCATGATGGCTATATTCTCGATTTTTGTGAAAAGATTTGTGAGGTTTTCATGGACGACTTTTCCGTCTATGGATCCTCTTTTGATGATTGCTTGAGTAATCTTGATCGAGTTTTGCAGAGATGTGAAGAAACTAATCTTGTCTTGAATTGGGAAAAGTGCCACTTTATGGTTAATGAAGGTATTGTCTTGGGGCACAAAGTTTCTGAAAGAGGTATTGAAGTTGATAAAGCCAAGGTTGATGCTATTGAAAAGATGCCATGTCCCAAGGACATCAAAGGTATAAGAAGTTTCCTTGGTCACGCCGGATTTTATAGGAGGTTCACTAAGGACTTCTCGAAAATCTCTCGGCCTTTGACTAATTTATTACAAAAAGATGTACCATTTGTCTTTGATGATGATTGTGTAGAAGCATTTGAAATACTTAAGAAAGCATTAGTCTCTGCACCTATTGTTCAGCCACCTGATTGGAATTTACCCTTTGAAATTATGTGTGATGCTAGTGATTATGTTGTAGGTGTTGTTCTAGGGCAAAGAGTTGATAAGAAATTAAATGTTATCCATTATGCTAGTAAGACTCTAGACAATGCTCAAAGAAATTATGCTACTACCGAAAAGGAACTTTTAGCAGTTGTATTTGCTTGTGATAAATTCAGACCCTATATAGTTGATTCTAAAGTAACTATTCACACCGATCATGCTGCTATTAAATATCTTATGGAAAAGAAAGATGCTAAACCTAGACTTATTAGATGGGTTCTCTTGCTGCAAGAATTTGATTTGCATATTGTTGATAGAAAAGGAGCTGAGAACCCCGTTGCAGACAACTTATCTAGGTTAGAGAATGTTCTTGATGACCCACTACCTATTGATGATAGCTTTCCTGATGAACAACTAAATGTCATAAGCACTTCTCGTGGCACTCCATGGCATGCTGATTATGCTAATTATATTGTTGCTAAATTTATACCACCTAGCTTCACATACCAACAAAAGAAAAAGTTCTTTCATGATTTGAGACATTACTTTTGGGATGATCCACATCTTTATAAAGAAGGAGTAGATGGTGTTATTAGACGTTGTGTACCTGAGCATGAACAGGAACAGATCCTACGCAAGTGTCACTCCGAGACTTATGGAGGACACCACGCTGGAGATAGAACTGCACATAAGGTATTGCAATCTGGTTTTTATTGGCCTACTCTCTTCAAGGATGCCCGTAAGTTTGTTTTGTCTTGTGATGAATGTCAAAGAATTGGTAATATTAGTAGACGTCAAGAAATGCCTATGAATTATTCACTTGTTATTGAACCATTTGATGTCTGGGGCTTTGATTATATGGGACCTTTTCCTGCCTCTAATGGATACACTCATATTTTAGTTGCTGTTGATTACATTACTAAGTGGGTAGAAGCTATTCCAACTAGTAGTGCTGATCATAACACTTCTATTAAAATGCTTAAGGAAGTTATTTTTCCGAGGTTTGGAGTCCCTAGATATTTAATGACTGATGGTGGTTCACATTTTATTCATGGTGCTTTCCGTAAAATGCTTGCTAAATATGACGTTAATCATAGAATTGCATCTCCTTATCACCTGCAGTCTAGTGGTCAAGTAGAATTGAGTAATAGAGAGCTCAAATTAATTTTTCAAAAGACTGTTAATAGGTCTAGAAAGAATTGGTCCAAGAAATTTGATGATGCATTATGGGCCTATAGAACTGCATATAAGAACCCTATGGGTATGTCTCTGTATAAAATGGTTTATGTAAAAGCATGTCACTTACCTGTCGAACTAGAACATAAGGCATATTGGGCTATTAAAGAGCTCAACTATGATTTTGAACTTGCCGGTGAGAAGAGGTTATTTGATATTAGCTCACTTGATGAATGGAGAACCCAGGCTTATGAAAATGCCAAGTTATTTAAAGAAAAATTTAAAAGATGGCATGACAAAAGGATACAAAAGCATGAGTTCAATGTAGGTGATTATGTATTTCTATACAACTCTCGTTTAAGATTTTTTGCAGGAAAACTTCTCTCCAAATGGGAAGGTCCTTACGTTATCGAGGAGGTCTATCGTTCCGGTGCCATAAAAATCAACAATTTCGAAGGCACAAATCCGAAGGTGGTAAACTGTCAAAGAATCAAACACTATATCTCAGGTAATCCTATAAATGTTGAAACCAATGTTATTGAAACCGTAACCCCGGAGGAATAGATAAGGGACACTTTCCGGAACATTTCAGACTCCGAAAAGGAATAGGTATGTGGTACGGTAAGTAAACCGACTCCAAAACAATTTTTAAAGCAATATTTCTCCGTTTTGGAATATTTAGAAAAATAGAAAAATAAGTAACAGTCCAGGGAGGACACGAGGCTTCCACGAGGGTGGAGGGTGCGCCCTACCCCCCTGGGCGCGCCCCCCTACCTCATGAGCACCTCGTGTGCCCTCCGGACTCCGTTTTCTTGCATGATACGTATTTCGGTCGGTAAAAATTCATTATATATTCTCCCGAAGGTTTTGACTCCCGTATCATGCAAATATCCTCTGTTTTTGTTTTGAGCTGTTTCCGTTGCGGATTTGAGGATTCAGGAGACTCTATCATCCTTCTATGAGGGTGAGCCTATGCCATGGAAGGTGGACGACAAGCTTGCATCATCAACAACACCTCCACCGCCAACAACAAAGAAGGAGACATAATCACATGGGTATGGGCACTCCCCTTGGCAACTGCCAAGCTTGAGGGAGGTGCCCCGGTATCGTATCTCCATCACAACTCCTATCTTTACCGTTTTTCTTAGTTCGATCCTATTAGTAGTGTCTTGATTTAGTATAATAAAGTCATGGCATGATCTAGTTTTGAAGTTTTGCTTTATGATCCCTCTATGCAATCGAGTCCGCGAGCTATATAATAAAGATTAGTGTTGAGTCAAGGGCTTGATTATTTTGCCATGATTTTGGGTGAATGAAGAAAAGAATAAAAAGAAACAAAGAGTTCATATTGATCTTATTGAAAGTAATGACTTCACATAGAAAGAGTATGATGATTAAAATTTGTTGGGAGTTGGCAAATATAGCTTTGGTCATCGTTGTAATTAATAGGAAGTAATAAGGAGAGAGAGGTTTCACATATAGATATATTATCATTGCCATCTTTTATGATTGGGAACACTCATTAAAATATGACATGCTAAGGAGTTGATGTTGGACAAGGAAGACAACGTAATGAGTTATGTTTTCTTATATCTGAGATAAAGTATATTGTCATGGATCTCCTAACCTGTTGAGCTTGCCTTTCCCCCTCATGCTAGCCAAATTCTCAGCACCAAGTAGAGATACTACTTGTGCTTCCAAATACCCTTAAACCAGTTTAGCCATGAGAGTCCACCATATCTACCTATGGATTGAGTAAGATCCTTCAAGTAAGTTGTCATCGGTGCAAGCAATAAAAAATTGCTCTTTAAATATGCATGACTTATTAGTGCAGAGAAATAAGCTTTGTACGAACTTGTTGTGGATGCAATAAAAGCGACGGACTGCATAATAAAGGTTCACATACAAGGGGCAATATAAAGTGACGTTCTTTTGCATTAAGATTTTGTGCATCCAACCATAAAAGCGCATGGCAACCTCTGCTTCCCTCTGCGAAGGGCCTATATTTTATTATTATCTTCTATCTTATGCAAGAGTCACGGTGATCTTCACCTTTCCTTTTTCATTTTATCCTTTGGCAAGCTCAGCATGTTGGAAAGAACATGGTATATATATCTAATTGGATGTGGGGGAGCATGAATTATTATTGTTGACATTACCCTTGAGGTAAAAGGTTGTGGGGCAACTATAAGCCCCTATCTTTCTCTGTGTCCGGTTAAAACTCCGTAACCACAAGTATTGCGTGAGTGTTAGCAATTATGAAGTACTAAGTGATAGTTGAGTATGTGGACTTGCTTTTAAGCTCTGACATAGACTCTTTCCGATGTTATGATAAATTGCAATTGCTTCAATGACTGAGGGTATAATTTGTTGCTGCTCAATAAGGTTTATGATTCATACTTTGGCTTTGTGTAAAGATCATCACTTGAACATAAGTAATCATATGACAAAATCTATTTATGTTGCTGTTATGAAATAATCATGATGCCTTCATGTCCGTATTTTATTTTTATCGACGCCTCTACCTCTAAACATGAGGACATATTTATTGTTATCGGCTTTTCGCTTGAGGACAAGCGAGGTCTAAGCTTGGGGGAGTTGATAGTCCATTTTTCATCATGCTTTTATATTGATATTTATCGTATTATGGGCTGTTATTTCACGTTATGTCACAATACTTATGGCTATTCTCTCTTATTTTACAAGGTTTACCATGAAGAGGGGGAATGCCGGAATGGAATTTGGAAAAGGAGCAAATATTGGAGACCTATTCTGCAACTCCAAAAGTCCTGAAACTCCACAGAATATCTTAAAATAAATAAAGAAAATCGTCGCCAAAGATGAAGGCCGGGGCCACACCCTGCTCACGAGGGTGGGGCGCGCCTCCCCGGGCGTGCCCCCCTACCTCGTGGGTCCCCTGGTGGCTCTCCGACGCCCATCTTCTCCTATATGAAGTCTTCGATGAGAAAAAAAATCAGAAGCAACCTTTGGGACGAGACTCCGCCACGAGGCGGAACCTTGGCGGAACTAATCTAGGGCTCCGGTGAGCTGTTCTGCGGGGACACTTCCCACGGGGGGGAAATCATCACCATCATCATCATCAACGCTCCTCTCATCGGGAGAGGGCAATCTCCATCAACATCTTCACCAGCACCATCTCATCTCCAAACCCTAGTTCATCTCTTGTATCCAATTCTTGTCTCTAAGTCCGGGATTGGTGCTAGTAGGTTGCTAGTAGTGTTGATTACTCTTTGTAGTTGATACTAGTTGGTTTATTTGGTGGAAGATCATATGTTCAGATCCTTTATGCATATTATTACCCTCTGATTATGAACATGAATATGCTTTGTGAGTAGTTACGTTTGTTCCGAGGACAAGGGAGAAGTCTTGCTATTAGTAGTCATGTGAATTTGGTATTCGATTCGATATTTTGATAAGATGTATGTTGTCTAACCTCTAGTGGTGTTATGTGAACGTCGACTACATAACACTTCACCATTATTTGGGCCTAGAGGAAGGCATTGGGAAGTAATAAGTAGATGATGGGTTGCTAGAGAGATGAAGCTTAAACCCTAGTTTATGCGTTGCTTCGTAAGGGCTGATTTGGATCCATATGTTTCATGCTATGGTTAGGTTTACCTTAATACTTTTGTTGTAGTTGCGGATGCTTGCAATAGAGGTTAATCATAAGTGGGATGCTTGTTCAAGTAAGAACAGCACCCAAGCACCGGTCCACCCACATATCAAATTATCAAAGTACCGAACGCGAATCATATGAGCGTGATGAAAACTAGCTTGACGATATTCCCATATGTCCTCGGGAGCGCTTTTCCTATTATAAGAGTTTGTCCAGGCTTGTCCTTTGCTAAAAAAAGGATTGGGCCACCTTGTTGCACCTTATTTACTTCTGTTACTTGTTGCTCGTTACAATTTATCTTATTACAGAACTATCTGTTAGCACTTATTTCAGTACTTGCAGAGAATACCTTGCTGAAAACCGCTTATCATTTCCTTCTGCTCCTCGTTGGGTTCGACACTCTTACTTATCGAAAGGACTACGATAGATCCCCTATACTTGTGGGTCATCAGTACGCGCATTCTAGACTGAGGCCCCGTGCATGTCGGTGTAGCGCTGAATGTTAGCTGATAGACGCTGTTAACATCACTGTTTGCCGAAGTAGTTTACAGTCAATATGCTCTGCTTAAGAAGCTTCCTTGCCCTGTTCTGCACTCAATCTGCTTAGCTGAGATGGCATGCCAAGGCCTATTAGTTGCTAAAATATCCTGCCATATATTTATTGTGACGTGGATTTCCATGGTATAGTAGCCAATATGTTAGGTGAAATAGCTCTACACCATTTTATACCCGATCTTTGTTGCTGCGATGGCCTTCGATAGTTTGATGGTTGTGTGCTCGGCCTCATTGACTGCTGAAACAGCCTGCCATAATTTAGCACTCAAATCTATTTGCTGAATTAGCTTTACATATATTTCGTTACTTAGATCTGCTCGTCCAAATATCTTGCCATAGCTTTAGACATCGACCTAGATATTTTCTTCTGGACTTCATAAAAAGCATATATGTTTTTTCTGTAATATCTAGTAGAAGAACTAATTTGTATGTCTAACATGTGGACATGACTTGGATAACTTCTACTCGAAGATTCTCCGCTGCATATGTCGAGGGGGTTGAAAACTTCATGAACTTTATCAGAGCTGAGTACGGTAGTCCGAAATCAGATGTGCTCTGCCCGTGTGGCAGTTGTATGAATTCAGTTACAAGACCCCAGTCAACTGTGCAAAATCATCTACACTTGTATGGGATGTCGGTCACATATACTAGGTGGGTTCATCATGGTGAAGCTGTGAACGTCAATGTTATTGACTACGTGGAAGCAGCAGATCACCATCTTGATCTTCCTGATGCTCAGGTGGAAGAGGGAGGAGGAGGAGGTGGTGGCGGAGCCAGTGAGTTTGACCAACATTGAAACAATGCTATGAAATGCTCGTGCATTCCGTGAACTTTCACCTGCAGAAGAAAAACGATGGGCCCGCATGTTGGAACAATGCAACGTGGCTGTCACCCCAGGAAATAAGCTGTCAGTATTCTCAGCTATGATCACCTTTCTTCATGTGAAGACATCTGAGCGGACGACCAACAAATCATTTGATGCGATGTTGGCTGCTTTCCGCAAAGCTTTCCCAGATGCGTCTGAGCTGCCACACACCTACAGTAAAATGAAGAATTTCCTTCGTGCAGTTGGAATTGGATATGATATGATCCATGTTTGTAAGAATAATTGTGTTACATTAGGAAGGATTATGCCAACTTAAGTGAATGCCCAAAATGCAAATCATCAAGATGGAAAGATGGCGATGCTGTGAAGAGGATTCCTCATAATGTTCTGAGACATTTTCCAATTACACCAAGATTGCAGAGGTTGTTCCATGATGCTGAAAAAAGAGAGGATGTACTTGGGCATTCTAGGAACCAGGAGTACAAAGATCAGAATGTAATGAGCCATCCATCACATGGTAGTGAGTGGAAAAGCCTCAATCAGAAGCACGAAAAGTTTGCTGCTGACCCGAGAAACATTAGACTTGGCTTAGCTTCAGATGGATTTAACCCATTTGGCCACGAGAGCGCCACATATAGCATGTGGCCAGTGCTTGTTATCCCTTACAACATGCCTCCAAATGTCTGCACCAAAGAATCAAACTACATGATGGCCTTGCTCATCCCAGGTCCAAAAAGTCCTGGAAAGGATTTTGATTTGTTCATGGAGCCTCTTGTGGAGGAACTTCAACAACTATGGAGGGGTGTTCTCACTCGAGACCTATATAGCAGCCCACCAGCTGATTTCTTTCTGCGTGCTATTATAATTTGGTGCATCCATGATTATCCGGCTTTGAGCACTATGTCAGGGCGAACGACACATGGTTACAATGCATGTGTTCGCTGTGACAGGAATCCACTGTCATACGCAATACTTAGCAAGATCTGTTACATTGGACACCGTCGTTTCCTTGCCAAGGACAAGCCGCATCCTAGAAAATACCGAAGACATGTGTTCAATGCAAAGCATGAAAACCATGATGTGCCAAAGAGGCTCACCGCCGATGAGTTGCAAGTGGAATTAGAGAAGGTCAGGCATATTACACCAGGAAACCATCCTGATAATGGTAGCGGGAAAAGGAAGCGTGGTAGGGCAGAAAAGAGATTATTGTTTACCCGCAGGTCCACTTTGTGGGACTTGGAGTATTGGAAAGATTTGGATCTACGGCATAATCTTGATGTGATGCACATCGAGAAAAATATATGTGACAGCATTATCGGCACACTTCTTAATATTGAAGGCAAGATGAAAGATACCTTAAAATCTAGGATTGATTTGACACACCTGGGTATCAGACAGGATTTGCAGGTGCAAGATGAAGGTAAACCACGAGATATGGCACCAGCTGTGTACGTATTGGACAAGGTAAAAAGAAAAGAATTCTGCGAGGTCCTGTCACGTGTGAGATTCCCACATGGATTTGCTTCCAACCCTGAAAGGAGAGCCGGTGCAGATGGAAACAAGGTACAAGGGTTGAAAACTCATGACTGCCACGTCCTACTTCAAAGGGTTTTACATGTTATCCTTAGAGGATTGGGCATACGACTTATCTGAGCAGTTGTAGAGTTGGGACAATTCTTGAGTGAACTCTGCGATAGAAATATCAGGATAGATGCTTTGGAGCGTCTTAGAGACAAGATACCAACTATCCTATGTGACCTTGAGAAAATATATCCTCCAGCCTTCTTTGATGTGATGGTGCATTTGGCTGTTCATCTACCTGATGAGGCACTACTTAGAGGTCCAGTACAGTATGGCTGGATGTACTGCTACCTCTTGAGCACTGCGTTTGTTTTCCCTTGAAGAGGAAAGGGTGATGCAGTAAAGTAGCGTAAGTATTTCCCTCAGTTTTTGAGAACCAAGGTATCAATCCAGTAGGAGACCCCGCACGAGTCCCTCGCACCTACACAAACAAATAAATCCTCGCAACCAACGCGATAAGGGGTTGTCAATCCCTTCACGGTCACTTACGAGAGTGAGATCTGATAGATATGATAAGATAATATTTTTGGTATTTTTATGATAAATATGCAAAGTAAAATAAAAGGCAATAAATAGCTAAGTGTTGGAAGATTAATATGATGGAAAATAGACCCGGGGGCCATAGGTTTCACTAGTGGCTTCTCTCAAGAGCATAAGTATTACGGTGGGTGAACAAATTACTGTTGAGCAATTGATAGAATTGAGCATAGTTATGAGAATATCTAGGTATGATCATGTATATAGGCATCACGTCCAAGACAAGTAGACCGACTCCTGCCTGCATCTACTACTATTACTCCACACATCGACCGCTATCCAGCATGCATCTAGAGTATTAAGTTCATAAGAACAGAGTAACACTTTAAGTAAGATGACATGATGCAGAGGGATAAACTCATGCAATATGATATAAACCCCATCTTCTTATCCTCGATGGCAACAATACAATACGTGCCTTGCTGCCCCTACTGTCACTGGGAAAGGACACCGCAAGATTGAACCCAAAGCTAAGCACTTCTCCCATTGCAAGAAAGATTAATCTAGTAGGCCAAACCAAATTGATAATTCAAAGAGACTTGCAAAGATAACCAATCATACATAAAAGAATTCAGAGGAGATTCAAATATTGTTCATAGATAAACTTGATCATAAACCCACAATTCATCGGTCTCAACAAACACACCGCAAAAGAAGATTACATCTAATAGATCTCCACAAGAGAGGGGGAGAACATTTTATTGAGATCCAAAAAGAGAGAAGAAGCCATCTAGCTAATAACATTGGACCCGAAAGTCTGAGGTAAACTACTCACACATCATCGGAGAGGCTATGGTGTTGATGTAGAAGCCCTTCGTGATCGATGCCCCCTCCGGCGGAGCTCCGGAAAAGGCCCTAAGATGGGATCTCATGGGTACAGAAGGTTGCGGCGGTGGAATTAGGTTTTTGGCTCCGTGATTCCGTAGTTTGGGGGTACGAGGTATATATAGGAGGAAGAAGTACATCGGTGGAGCAACATGGGGCCCACGAGGTGGAGGGGCGCAGGGGGTAGGCGCGCACACCTACCTCGTGCCCTCCTGGTTGATTTCTTGACGAGGGTCCAAGTCCTCGGATCACGTTCTTTCCGAAAATCACGTTCGAAGGTTTCATTCCGTTTGGACTCGTTTGATATTCTTTTTCGCAAAACTCAAATAGGCAAAAACAGCACTGGGCTGGGCCTCCGGTTAATAGGTTAGTCCCAAAATAATATAAAAGTGTATAATAAAGCCCATTAATGTCCAAAAAAGAATATAATATAGCATGGAACAATAAAAAATTATAGATACGTTGGAGACGTATCACCATGCAGCGCCCGGAGGTAGGCCCTCTGCCGGGGAGGTGCCGGCGAGCCTTCCCCCGGCAGAGGACCCGTGGTCGCCGAGGGCACCGCTGGCGTCCCCTTTCCCCCTTTGTGTCGTCCAGGTTGCCGGTCGGCTCAAAGGTGGTCGAGGGTGGCGCAAGGCGGGGCCCTCGTCTGGCGATATGAAGCAAGGCCAGTTCCTGTGAAGAAGGCCCAGTGCCTGTGAAGCTCGCCGCCCGTGACACTCTCACGTAATAATGAGTGGGGCTGTACACGCCCCGGAGTCTCAGGGGTGCCGGCCTCAGGCCCTGGGGCTCCCTCCCACGCCTAGTGGCGGCACTTAGCTCCACGCTGGTGAGAAGACTCGAAGACCAGAAGACTAGACTAGGTGCCGGATGTGGCCATTTGCTTTGGATCTCTTCTTATGTAGCCTGGCTTTCTGGATTTGGATTTAAGTTGAAGTCGAGCTTTTGTTGATGCGTGCGGGGGGTGTATCTTCTCATTTGAGCAATTTCTTGCCATCTGGTTCTTGCCTTGTTCTGGAGCTCACGCTCGCCGCCTCCCCCTCGCGGTCCCCTCGCGGGCCCCTCGCGGGCGGAGCTGGGCACAGCGCGCGCCGCGCGCGCTGATTGGCGATGGAACCTCGCGAGGCCCTCTTGGGCGGGTCAGCAGACCCTTCCAGAGCCCCGTGGCGACTCTCGACCTTACCACCCGATTCAGGGCTCGCTCCAGCTAAGGTAAGCCGCAGCGGCAAAACTTGCCATCGGACTCATGACCGACCAGAACGCACCCTCGGTTCGGCATAAAGGAGTAGAAATCATGATTTGCTTACATGAGGGGCTCCCCCTCCCAAAATGCTCTCACAATCTTTAGGCGCCATGCCCGAGTTTTTGAGTACAGGATAAAACGACAAGAGAGCACGGGATCAGCCAGATATGTCGCTCGCTACATCACCCTCGGACGTGTCACTCGCGTCGTCGTTGTCTTTGCCGTTGCCGTCGCGGCCTTCGGCGACGCCCCGCCGCCGTCGTCAACCACGTCGCCTTCGTCCGCGACGACCACCACCGCGTGGTCGTCAGAGGCAAAGGCTCTGACCAGCGCATCCACGTTGTCCTCCACCCACCGCGCCAGGTCGCCTCGGATGGCCTGTGGCATGGGGGCAATGGTGGCGTCGAAGTCGAAGTCGGGGAAGGTGTTCCGGAGATGGCTGAAGACGCGGGAGAACGCGCGCCCGAGCAGGCCCCGACTCCTCTCTTCCACGAGCTGGCAAGCCCTGTCAGGTCGGGCTTCCAGGCGCGTCACCACGTTGGTGAAGAAGATCAGGTGGCTGGCATAGTCATTCGAGTGGGGGGGTGCATTCTCGTCGCAGATGAAGCCCAGGGCGGTGTTAGCCCTGTTCCGGAGGTCCTGAAGCATGGGGGCGTGCTCGCGCTCCAGCGTCCGCCGTTGAAGCACTTCCTCCCTGTTCTGCCGCGTGACGGCCTCGGCATCATCAACCCGTTTCTGAAGCAAGAGCAGATCGGCACGGGCGGAGGCCAAGTCCGCCTGCGCCGTGGCCAAGGCGGCAGCCGCGGCCTCCCCACGTCTCTCCGCCCCGTCTAACTTGGGCCTGAGAGCGGCAGTCCTGCCCGCCGCCTTAGTTCCTGCAAGCTTCAGCTTCAGGTCGTACAGATCTTCGAGATCCGCGAACCCGGGCCACCTGGCGATCGACTTCCTCCTGGACCCTGGCCTCGCGAGCCCCAGCGGCATCTTCTGCTTGAGAAAATTGATGCTCCCTCATCTCCAGTTGCTCGAGCTCAAGGCTGCGTTCCACGGCTTCCAGAGCCAGCGCCTCCTCGCGCTTCCGGACCTCCTCTTCCTTGGCAGGCGTCCCCCTCAGCGACGCAAGGGCGACTCTGCACTCCTCCACCTACTGCTCGAGGGACGCACTCCAGGCCTGGAGCTCCCAAGAACGCTTCTCCGCAGCCTCGCGATGGCGGTCAGCCTCGCGAGCCTCCTCCAAGGCTCGGCAGCAAGCTTCGCTGGAAACCTTGAGGGACGCCTCGGCTTTCGCATTGTCAAGATCACGCTGGTAGCGGCCCAGGTTGACAGCCACCCTTAGCTTGCGCCACTCCTCCGCCAGCCGAATACCTTCAGCCTCAAGATGTGAGTCGACACCAGCGAGTTCTTTGCCAAGTCGGCTCATCGCGCCCATCGCCTCCTAGAAGAGCTCATGGCGAACGACGCTTCGCCCGCGCTCAGACTCGAACGCATGGCTCACCTCATCCTCCACCCCGGGGGCTGCAGGCGGGACATCGAGCGACGCTCCACCTCTTGGCAGGGGGCTGGGGCTGGTGCTGCCCCAGGCGCCAGCCAGTCCTTGTGGGGGGCCCTAGCCAGTCGGGGCCCGCCACTTGAGGAGGAGCTGAAGGCCGAGCCCAACTAGCTGTTGTCCATAACCAGAGGAGGAGAACGGGGAACGCCCGCCGGGCTCCAAGCTAGATCGTGCAGGAAGGGCAACGAGGCCGCAGATTCGAGGCTCCGTGAAGGCGAGCGCACCCCCTCGACCGGCCTGGCTCCAGGCGCGGCGTGCAGGCTCGGGGTGCACAAGGCCAACAGGGGTGCCGAGGAAGGCGAGGATTGCTTCTCGGAAGGCTCAACGGCCCTGGCAGAAGGGGTCCTGAAGAGCCGATGTCAGGAAGGAAAGCAGCAATCAAGAAACCACAAGGTGCGGTACTTACTCGTCGACAGCGAATTACTTTCGTCGCTTCAACGACCCGAAGATGCTGTTGCCGCTCGGGGATCCTTTCCTCTTGAGGAGCTCCTTGAAATCCACGCAAAGCCGACCAAAGCGCTGGACGTGGCGACCAGCGCGGGGCGAGGCCGAGGATGAGTTTGGAGGGACATCTTCAGGGGTGCCCGGCTGCGGTGAGCAGTCGGACGCCGTCTTAGCACGACCTCCCGAGGCTCCCGGGGCTTTGGCCTCGGGAACCGCATGCTGCACCGCCTCAGTAACCGATGCCCCAGGGGAGGGATCGCGGGCTCCCGAGGACGACGCACTGGGATCACCACGCGGCACGTGCTCCTCGGCACTTGGGCCACCGGCCTCCGTCGGAGCTCGCCCTCCTGCACCCTCACTTGGGGTGAGCTCGGCACCAGCGGCGAGGAAGGGAACCACGTCGACGGGGTTCTTGCGGGGCCCCACCAGGCCGATCGGGCGCAGCCCCAATTCATCAAAGGAGGGCATGCTCTCGGCAAATTCGGCTTTGTTCTCGCAGCGGTACAGCAGACAGCTCTTCCTGGGCATGTCGTCCGATAGAGGGGCACCCGTCAGGACCATAAGCACCGTTTGCCGCGTCTTAAGAGGAAGCCCCTCCTCCTGAAACCTCATATGGTCCTGGCTGCTGAGCAAGGCCCACATCGGGCGGGAATGGCGCTGAAGCGGAGCGACTCGGCGCTTGACGAACTCCTTCACCACCATAGGCACAGTCACGCCGCGGTCCTTCAACCTCCTCGGCTGAGCAGACGGGGCGAGGCGGGGCTCATGAGCCTCGTGGCCCTAGCTGGAGTTGGGAACAGCAGGCCCTGGCGGAGCATGGAGCAGAGGGCTGAGCACACCGGCGTCGACAAACACCCATCGTGTCCGAAACTCGCTCGTGGATGGAGGAAGCTCAAAGTTGATCCCCGCGCCTGCTGTCGCGTCCACGGCCTGGAAGCTCACGCACCCCGAGCTCTGCCAAGGGTCGGTCAGATGCAATGAGAAGAAATGGCGGAAGAGGGCCACCGAAGGAGAGATGCCCACCATGGCTTCGCACACAAAGGCGAAGACGGCGAGAAGAGTCACGGATTGAGGGTCGAGATGTACCATGTGGATCTGATAATGCTCGAGCACCGAGTTGAAGAAGGCGGAGAAGGGAGGAATCAAGCCGGCCCAGAGGGCATCAATAAAGATTGGGACCTCAGTGGCTGCCCGGGCAATGCGAGTGCGAGACGCGGGCCAAGCCACCGTCTCTCCCCACTCGTTGAAACTGGAGGCAAGCATGGGCGCACCTTGTCCATGGCCTCGTCGTTGAGCACCCAGGGCCGGCCGAGCGCAGGCTTGAAGGAGGGAGGCGCACTTGGTGAAGGCAGGGGCTTCTTCCCCTTGTCTGCTCATCCCGGCGTCATAGCGGCGAGGCAAGCAGGGCGCAGATCAGATTGGAGGGGAGGAGCAGAGTCTCGAGAAAGCAGAGAGATTGGGGGAGTCAGGCGTGGACGAGGGACGAATGACTGTGTAGGTTGCGGGGGCCGCATAGCCAGGCGGATTCAAAGGCAGCGTGGGGAAGTGGAGAAACCCACGTCCAATCATCCGCCACGCGTCAACCGAGGCCGCAGGCTTTTGGGGCCCGCGGCGCTCCGTACTTGACCCTTGGATTCGCCGGCCAAGCCAAGAAGCGCTTTGGGCCGGGGCTCTGTCGGTGTTCGGGAACGGGGTCCCAGACTTGCTCGCTGCGCCCACGGCGTGGCTATGCTAGCGGGCCTGTACGGCCCATCTTCATCAACAAGGCATTCAAGACCCTCGCAAGGGGCCAAGCCTCGCGAGGCGGACGACGCAAGACCTCCTCAGGAGCGGCCTCTCCAGGCAGGCTCGCGAGGATCGGAGATATCAAGGCAGGACAAACCTCACGAGGCTCTCGTAACGTGAGCCATGACGATCACGATCAGACGGGCGCCAGCGCACGCAGCGTCCTTGTTTCCTCTTTGGTGCTAAGGAGGCCAGCGCCGGCGCAGAGTACCGAGGCATCAGGTAAAGGTTTCCATATCAGTGCAACGAGACTAAGACCAGCGGGCCAGCAGGACGGTGGTCACCATGGAGCCCAAGACGGCATCATCACCAGAGCCTTTCGCAGGCGAAGACCGTTTTGTCAGGATAGCTTGTACTAGCTGTCCCCTTTCAAATTGGTCGCCGTTGTTGGCTCCCTTCCCGCTCAATATTTGGGGAGAGGACCAGGGCCTATATAAGTAGAACTAGTCTAACGCCCTCGATGCGGCTATATCTCCCACGTGTCGAAGCACGACTTAGAGGCATAACCGCATTGAAAGCAATGTCGCAAGTGAGGTAATCTTCACACAACCCATGTAATACATAAGGGAAAGAGATACATAGTTGGCTTACAGTCGCCACTTCACACAATACATAAATAAACATCCATCATCCAGATTACACTCAAGGTCCGACCACGGAACCAAAATAAAAGAAGACTACCCCAAATGCTACACAGATCCCCGATCGTCCCAACTGGGCTCCACTACTGATCATCAGGAAAAGACACATAGTAATGACCACGTTCCTCGTCGAACTCCCACTTGAGCTCGGTTGCGTCACCTGCACTGGCATCGTCGGCACCTGCAACTGTTTTGGTAGAATCTGTGAGTCACGGGGACTCAGCAATCTCACACCCGCGAGATCAAGACTATTTAAGCTTATAGGAAGGACAGAGTTGTGAGGTGGAGCTGCAGCAAGCGACTAGCATATATGGTGGCTACATTCGCAAAAGAGAGCGAGAAGAGAAGCAAGGCACGGTCGTGAAGCTAGTAGCGATCAAGAAGTGATCCTGAAACTACTTACGTCAAACATAACTCCAACACCGTGTTCACTTCCCGGACTCCGCCGAGAAGAGACCATCACGGTTACACACGCGGTTGATGTGTTTTAATTAAGGTCAACTTCGGGTTTACTACAACCGGACATTAACAAATTCCCATCTGCCTCATAACCGCGGGCACGGCTTTCGAAAGATAATACCCTACAGGGGTGTCCCAACTTAGCCCATTATAAGCTCTCATGGTCAACGAAGGATATTCCTTCTACCGGGAAGACCCGATCAGTCTCGGAATCCCGGACTACAAGACATCTCGATAATGGTAAAACAAAACCAGCAAAGCCGCCCGATTGTGCCGACAAATCCCGATAGGAGCTGCACATATCTCGTTCTCAGGGCACATCCGGATGAGACATCCTACGAGTAAAACCAAGCCTCAAGTCTCCCCAAGGTGGCCCATGATCTGCTTGCGTTCGGACCAGCACCCAGAGGAGCACCGCCCGGGGGCTAAATAAAGATGACCCTCGGGCTCGCGAAAACCCGGGGGAAAAAGGCTTAGGTGGCAAATGGTAAAACCAATGTTGGGCCTTGCTGGAGGAGTCTTATTCAAAGTGAACTGTCAAGGGGGTCCCATAAATCACCCAACTGTGTAAGGAACGCGAAATCAAGGAACATAACACCGGTATGACGGAAACTAGGGTGGCAAGAGTGGAACAAAACACCAGGCATAAGGCCGAGTCTTCCACCCTTTACCAAGTATATAGATGCATTAATTAAACAATAGATATTGTGATATCCCAACAAGTAAACATGTTCCAGCAAGGAACAACATCTCCATGTTCCAACAAGGAACAAACTTCATCTTCACCTGCAACTAACAACGCTATAAGAGGGGCTGAGCAAAGCGGTAACATAGCCAAACAACGGTTTGCTAGGAAAGGATGGTTAGAGGTTTGACATGGCAATATGGGTGGCACGATATAGCAAGTGGTAGGTAACGTAGCATAGGCATAGCAAAAGAGCGAGCATCTAGCAAGCAAAGATATAAGTGATTTCGAGGGTATGGTCATCTTGCCTGCAAGGTTCTCAGAGTTGTCGAAAGCTTGATCCTCGTAAGCGTTCTCAATAGGTTCCTCGTTCACGTACTCGTCTCCCAGCTCTACCCAAAGCAAGAACACAAACAAAGGAACCACAATAAATCACGGGCGATGCACAAACCACATGATGCAAAACATGGCATGATATGCGAGATGTGAGATGCAATGCATATGCGTGCTTCGGAAGGAAAATGATGAACAAGGCATCAACTTGGCAAACCAAGTATGCCGCTGGAAAGGTGAGATGATTTCGGTTGAAATCGATATAAAGATCACCGGAATCGGATGCACGGTTTGCAGATGACAAGCAAAACAAGAATGACACAAATCTGCCATTAACAGCATGATGCCACATAGCAAGCAACAAGAAATTAAGCTACTGCACCCAAACGTACCAACAAATCATATGGCAGTGATCTACTCAAGATGCTTGACAAAAGATGAACACTGAGCTACGGCTAAAGCACACCATAACAGGTCCAAACAAGCATGGCAAAAGTGCAAAATATATCAGCTTCACAGACTTAGTGAAAATACTGAACATGGCAGAATCAGCATCAGAAAGCAATGTTCAGAGCAAGCAAACAACACTCTACAGGAACTTATAATAGAAAAACAAGGCATGGCATGAATCTACTCAAAGCATAGAACAAAAGTCCCTTACTGACCATGAGCCAAAAAGGATCAGAAGATATGATGGCACCCACGTAAACATAGCAAGTTTCGTTAACAGATTCAGCAAACAGGGCATGACATTGACAGAATTATGAAGGCATCTTCGCGAGCTCGATGCACTCACTACAGAGCATTTCAAGATAAACTAAGAATACATCCATCAAGAAGACATGGCATAGAAGCTATACATGGCAAGAACAACATCATAGCATACACGGATCAACTACAACAACCTTGGCAAAATTGAATAACATGTAAAAAATCTGCCAGGAAACATTTTATAGCAAAAGTAGAGCTCGATTGAATCAAGCTATGGCACTCCATAATTGCAAAAAAGGGCATGGATGGATAGAGCATAACCATATGTTCAAAACATCCTTACTGAAGTATCTCAAAATAAGCATGGATCTCTCTGTAGCATCAAGTTTACATGGCATAAAAATATCAGCATAGCAGGGGCTGAAATCAGCAACATCATGAAGCCTAGTTTGCATGATTGTGCTAATCACCACAGAGATCACAAAAATACATGGCATACACCCCTGTAAAGATGGCATGGCATATTACAAAACACATGTAGGACTCAAGTTCATAGGATGCACACATCAATCATGGCAAAAATGACAAAAGTGCATGTTCTGATAAGAATCTGATACTAACATCACATAGCCCTCTTCTAACAGCATTTCGGGCATCAAGATGAGCTCAAATGAAAATGATGCAATGAGATTAAATGATGTACTCGTCGAGACGAACAATTCGGTATGCTACACGCCCAAAACGGAGCCACGGGTGCAAAGTTGTGGGGCGATGAACATGCAACAAAATAATGACAGAATAAATGACTTAGAGGAAATTTCGGGGGAGAAGGAAAGTCAACCGAGGTGGATCTGGAGATCCGGCTCGGCGCGGAAGCCGAGGCGACACCGGAGAAGAAGCTGGAGAGGACGGAGACGGCGGAGCTTCATGAGAGAGGGGACGGGACGACCGAGCGGGCGGGCGGCAGCGCGCGACGGCCGGGCGGCAATGGGACGGCGGGGCCGGCGGGCGGTGGTCGGAGGCGGCGGGCGGAGCGGAGGCGACGGCGACGGGCTCGGGCGGCGGAGGCCGGCGACGGGTCGGCGCTGGGCGCTGGCGAAGGAAGGGAGGGGCGCAGGCGGGCGGGCTCCATGTGGCTGTGGGCGGGCGGCGCTGGCGATGGCGCGCTTACGTCGCTGCTGCTATGCGTTGATTGGTGGGCGGAGTTCCACTGGCCTTGGACGGACGTGTCCGGCGCGCTGGAGGAGCGGGCTAGGGTTTGGGATCCGGAAAATTTCGGAGGAGGCTATATTTATAGGTAGAAGGAGCTAGGAAGCTCCAAATGGAGTGTAGTTTTTACCACACGATCGTGATCGAACGGCGATGGACATGGAAGTGACTTAGATGGGTTATTGGGCTGTTTTGAAGGGGTGTTGGGCTGCAACCCAAAAGAGGTCTTTGCGGTTATGCGGTTAACCGTTGGAGTATCAAACGACCTCCAAATGGCATGAAACTTGACAGGTGGTCTACCGGTGGTGTACCAAGGCCACTTGACAAACCTCGGTCCATTCCAAGAAAGTTTAGTACCCGCTCACGGAAAAATGTAAAAGGGGACGCCGGGGGACATAGGAGTGCCGGATTGCAAAACGGACAACAGGGAAAATGCTCGGAAGCATGAGACGAACACGTATGCAAATGAGATGCACATGATGACACGATATGAGATGCATGACACGAACAAAATGCAAAACGAAAAACAAAACCCAACCACGGAGGGAATACCATAGCACATAGCCGAAAATGGCAAGAGTTGGAGTTACAAATATGGAAAGTTACATCCGGGGTGTTACAACTAGCCACCACGGTAGAGGGGACCGGATCTCATCTGATCGAGTCCTCACCCACACAAGTTTGACAAGCACAAGAACACCTCAACCTCAGGAGGCTGTTCTTCCCCTTGTACTGTTCTTCATCAGCCCAAGAGGCAATCCAGCACCACACACTGGAGTAGGGTATTACACCACAACGGTGGCCTGAACCAGTATAAATCTTGTGTCTTTGTGTTGCTAGTTCTTCGAGTTCATCCGCGAGATCTTAGCGAGCTAGGGCGTGGATCAGTAGGAGGGAAATAACTTTGCGCGCACCCAGAGTTCGAACCTTAAGGGTTTTGCCGGAACCCCACCCCCGACAGCCTCGCCATCGTCCACCGCCCTGGTGCTCTCGGCGCGGCCTGGTCAACGTGGTCAACGACCGACACGCATATGAAGTGGACTGTACGTGGAGAGGCTGACAGCTGGGTCCACGGCCGCACGCAAGGAAATGCCTCCTTATTACGCGCAAAATAATGATTCCTCCACCGACATCCGGGACCCACCGAAAGGGCCTCAGATTTCGCGAAAAAACGTTATCGCCATCGATGCTTGGACCCACCAGCTATATCTTCGCACGCAAGGAAGTGCCTCCTTATTACGCACAAAAAATGAATACTCCCCGCTAGCTGGGACCCGTATAGTGGCAGATCGACTTGTGGGCCTACTAAGTTGACGGGATGGAGGGCTTTGTCAACTTAGTCAATATGCACGATTCTAGCTCCAAAGTGACCGACGATGTTCATCCAACGGCCGTAGTGCTTCTTCAACCTCTGGTCTTCTTGCTCCGGCCGCCCAAACCAGCGCGGTCGTGTCTCATGCTCACGCTACCGTGGCGGCTGCGATGCGGCGGAGGCCTCACCGCCCCTACTACTCCCACCGCTGGCCAGGCCATCCTTCTACTCACCCACACCCCCTGTTATTCTGCGGCGATGGCAGCCTCACACCACAGCCGAACCAGTGAGCCCCCGTACTCCTCTCCACGCGGGCTTCCACTGTCGCGTCTTCCCAGGCTCCGCGTCGTCCCCATCCTAGGCCTCGCCTTCGTCCACCGCCCTGGTGCTCTCGGCGCGGCATGGTCAACGTGGTCAAGGAACGACTTCCATCGAAAAAGTACTATACGTGGAGAGGCTGGCAGCTGGGTCCACGGCAGCCGCAAGGAAGTGCCTCCTTATTACGCGGAAAATAATTATTCCTCCACCTGACAGCAGGGACCCACCGGACGAGCCACCGTATTTGGCGAAAAAATGTTTCCCCCCTGACTGTTGGGACCCACCGGACGGGCCACCGTATTTCACGAAAAAGACGTTCCCCCCGCTGTCAGCTCAGACCCACCGAAAGTGCCTCCTTATTACGCACAAAAAAATGAATATTTCCCCTGCTAGTTGGGACCCACCTTGGTGGGAGGCTGACTTGTGGGCCTACTAAGTTGACGGGGACGGAGTGCTTTGTCAACTTAGTCAATATGAACGATTCTAGCTCCAGTGACCGTACGATGTCCATCCAACGGTTGTATGCTTCTTCAACCTCTAGTCTTCTTGCTCCATCCGCCCAAAGCAGCGCCGGTCGTGCCGCATGCTCCTGCCTACCGTGGCCGGTTGTGCTGCCACGGAGGCCTCACCGCCCCCTACTATTCCCACCGCTGGCCAGGCCCTGCGGCGACGACAGCCTCACACCACAGCCGAACCAGTGAACCCTCGTACTCCTCTCTGCGCGGGCTTCCACTGCCGCTTCTTCCCCGGCTCCGCGTCGTCCCCTTCCTAGGCCTCGCCGTCGTCCACCGCCCTGGTGCTCTCGGCGCGGCGTGGTCTACGTGGTCAAGGAACGATTTCCATCGAAAGAGTACTGTACGTGGAGAGGCTGACAGCTGGGTCCACGGCCGCAGCAAGGAAGTGCCTCCTTATTACGCGCAAAATAATTATTCCTCCACTTGACAGCGGGGAGACACCAGACGGGCCATTGTATTTCGCGAAAAAAACGTTTCCCCTGACTGCTGGGACCCACCAGCTACATCTTCGCATGCAAGGAAGTGCGCCCGGGCAAAAAAAACGATTCGCCCCCCTGACTGCTGGGACCCACCAGCTACATCTTCGCACGCAAGGAAGTGTCTGACAGTCGGGACCCACCTGGTCAAGCGTACGTAGCGTTGTCATTCTGGTCACGAACGTGTACGTACATATTGGTCGATGTAGAGGCGCACACGTGTCGTAGTAGAGGCGCTCACGTAGCATGTACACGCACGTCTGGCGCCGTGGTGCAAGAAAAGTAATCTGACCACATACGCACATACGGGCGGGGGTCTCGGGACGCCTACTCGCAGCTGCACGCACGGCCAGGGCTCGTGTACATGGCTGGGTCGGAACGGAGAAACAACGTCGTCGTCGTGTTCATGGGGAGTCAACAGGCTGGGTCGGAACGGAATGCGTCGTCGTGTTCATCGGGAGGGCTTGGATGGAACAGCCGATGGAAACGAGGCCTGGCGTACCGCAGAACGGAGGAAATGGCCTTGTGTTCGACCGGCCACGTTCGAAACGGGATCCTGTTCATCGGGAGGGGTCTGGCGTACCGCAAAACGGAGGAAATGGACCTCCTACGGTCGAAACGGGGGTCCTGTTGATCGGGAGGGGTGTGGCGTACCGCAAAAGCGGAGAAGCGGACATGTGTTGGAGCGCTATGGTCAAACGGGGTCCTGTTCGCCGGGAGGGGTGTGGCGCATCGCAAAACGGACTCCACGGATCTGTTCATCTCCACCATCGACCCCTCCGGCCTCCACGGCTCTGTTCATCCACCGTCGACCTCCTCCGGCCTCCACCGCATTTGTTCATCCACGGGCTCTGTTCATCCAGCCTCCACCGCGCTACTCCACCGGCTCATCGTTCAACGAGCCCTCTCCACGGGCTCTGTTCAACCACCCTCCACGGCTCTGTTCATCCATCCCTCCACCATCTCTGTTCATCTAGCCCTCCACGGGTGGTCCTATTCATCCTGCCCTCCACGGGTCCTATTCATCCAGCCCCAACCGCTCTATCGATCGAGTCCTGTTCATCCAGAGGCAACAAAGACGGGTCCTGTTCATCCACCCCACCGGAGCTGTTCATCAACCCCCCCAAAGAACGCCACTTTGTTCATCCAGAGGCAGCATCGATCGGCTTGATTAGCGCAGAGCGAAGAATCGCTCGATGGGGTTCGATTAACAACCATCGATCGATCGCCGGGTTCATTAACGCGTAACTGCAGTCAATCGCTTCGGGTTCGATTAGAGCCCAACGCCTCACTCAGGTTCAGTTAGAGCCCAACGCCTCGCACCCACGTGTGTGCGTGTATGAGAGAAACGCGCATCGCTCGGCCCCGACCACCCACCGTAACCGGGAACACCCCGATATTTTCCTCGCCCTCACTTCCACCACGGTTTTTTTCGTCATGCGTCTCCGGCCCGCCCAGGACGAAAAGCCCATTTTTTGTCATGATTTTTTGTCATAGAAGTAGGACCACCCCACATCTATGATGATACCGGGTTTTGTCACAATTATCGTCATAGAAGTGTCATAAGTATGACAGAATTTTTTTTCGTTCAGCCCAAAATGTCACGGATGTGTGTGTTTTTTTTTGTAGTGTTAGAAAGTTTAAAAACAAAAAATATAGAGGGGAACCTAAAACTTTTCAAAAAGAAAAGTGAAAGTAAGAAAGACGAGCACCGTTCAAGTGGGGAAGCTCCTTGAACTTTGTTCATGCCCATGAAAACCTTGCAAATCTTGAATTACAGAAACTTTTCAACAAAAATAATTATCCCCTTGTACAAATACAGTGTATTATAAAAATAATGTGCCAAGATTTGCCTTTAGGATGATTAGATTGCTTGTTTGGTTTGTGCAGTGCAAAAATAGAAATTTTGGTTGTAGTGCGCGAATTTATATTTTTTAATGGAACGTCAAAAGTTTCTGAAATTCTTACACAGTACTTCTATGCAATTTTTTTAAATTACTTTTCCTATTTTTTCAGAATTTTTGGAGTTACAGAAGTATGGTCAATATTCAGATTGCTACAGACTGTTTTGTTTTTGATGCACTATTTTGCATATTTTGATGAATCCATGGATTGTATCGGTGATAAAGCAGTGGTGAAGTTAGAGTACAGTAGTTATAATGCAAAAATAAAATATGAATGGGTTTGCAACAGTAATTAAAGTAGTGATTTGCTTTATTATACTAACGGATCTCACGAGGGTTTTGTTAAGTTTTGTGTGATTGAAGTTTTCAAGTTTGGGTGAGATCACGATGGATGAACGAATAAGGAGTGGCAAGAGCCTAAGCTTGGGGATGCCCGAGGCACCCCAAGTTAATGTTCAAGGACTCCCAAGCAACTAAGCTCGGGGATGCCCCGGAAGGCATCCCCTCTTTCTTCTAACGACCATCGGTAATTTTACTTGGAGCTATATTTTTATTCGTCACATGATATGCGTAAATTCTTGGAGCGCCGTGTGCCTTTTATTTTTATTTTAGTAATGCACCATGCTGGTATGAGATAGTCCTTGGTTGATTTATAGAATGCTTCTTCATGCACTTCACTTATATCTTTTGAGTATGGCTTTATATAATGCTTCATGTGCTTCGCTTATATCATTTGAAGTTTGGATTGTCTGTTTCTCTACACATAGAAAACCGCCATTTATAGAATGCTTTTTTGCTTCACTTATATTTGTTAGAGCATGGGAAAATATTTTGTAGAAAGAATTAAACTCTCTTGCGTCACTTATATCTATTTCGAGAGTTAACAGGAATTGGTCATTCACATGGTTAGTCATAAAATCGCACATAAAACTTGTAGATCACTGAATACGATATGTTTGATTCCTTGCAATAGTTTTGTGATATAAAGATGGTGATATTAGAGTCATGCTACTGAGTAATTGTGGATTGGTAGAAATACTTGTGTTAAGATTTGTGATTCCCGAAGCATGCACGTATGGTGAACCGTTATGTGATGAAGTCGGAGCATGATTTATTTTTTGATTGTCCTCCTTATGAGTGGCGGTCGGGGACGAGCGATGATTTTTTCCTACCAATCTATCACCCTAGGGGCATGCGTATTAGTACTTTGCTTCGATGGCTAATAAAATTTTGCAATAAGTTTGTGAGTTCTTTATGACTAATGATTGAGTCCACGGATTATACACACTCTCACCCTTCCATCATTGCTAGCCTCTCTAGTACCGCGCAACTTTCACCGGTGCATTGAACCCACCATATTCCCTTCCTCAAAACAGCCACCATACTTACCTATTATGGCATTTCCATAGCCATTCCGAGATATATTGCCATGCAACTTCCACCGTTCCGTTTATTATGACATGGTGTAAACTCAAGACAAAAGTGATTCAAAGCAATAATCTATAGTTGATAACAAGCAAGTAACATCAAATTGTGTAAACAAAAATTACTATTGCTTTTCATGGATTAACGTTTTCATGTAATACCAATCAATACTCATATGTCATATTCGCGTCCCCATCACTCAAGGCTTTATCATATTCAAATATTTTATTATAAAACAACCTAGATCTTCAGTCAAACAATCAAATCCATGAAGAACCCTTTTCAAGTACTTAGTACTTTGCTTAATGCTCAATTTACAAGCCTTGGCTTAGTACTTTAGATGACAAATAGAATAATGATGGGGATTTATAAGAAGACAAAAGGTAAGAAAGTCCCACATCAATGCACCAGATTGTTAGGCAATGGAGAGGCCTTACGATCGATATTGATGCGAGGAGTCAGAATTTCCACTCAGTGGATGCACTAGAGCTATAACTGTATGAAAGCTCTCCTAATGCAACTAAGTGGGTGTCCATCCAACATGGTTGCTCATTCAACGGAGCGGCGAACCGTCGGTGTCGGCGCCAGATGTGAAGATTAATGAGGTGGAATTGCAGGCCCTCCTCCGGGGTGAACACGAACCGTCGCCCGCCAAGACCTGCCTCCCCCTCCGCGTCGTGGGGAGAACCTGGATCCTAGCGTCGGCAGCACCATGACCACTAGCAGAGGAGCCATTGGCGTGGTTGTGAGCGACTTGAGGGACCTCCACTTGAATTGCTTCGTAGGAATCCCTTAATCCGCCTTGTCCATAGCCCAAAGGAGGATCTCCAATATGTGCTTCGGCTCGTCCACCGGAAAGAACCGCGCCTCCTTCTCTCCTTTGACACCGAATCCACCACCGCATGCGCCTCCATCTTCATCTCGTCCCTTGACTGAACCATGAGTGGGGCGCGACCTTACGAGTTTGCAGGCATCCCCCCTCCAGCGAACCTCCTCAGCTTCTCGTCGCTGGCAACCATCGCCGCCATTGCCGGCGCTAGAGAACTGGTCAACACAGAGATTTGGGGGAAGAGTTTCGCTGAGAACACAAGGGGTGAGAAGCTCGGAATGAATGCTATCTTGAAACGACGTACCTCGCCGGGGGTGGGGTAGGAATTAGATGCTCCATTTACTCGGTCACCCTCCGGCATGCCCACGGATCGAGGAGACCTCCTCGTGTCCAGTGGCGAAGACAGGCTTAGGCCTGGGGCGTGAGGCCCATATCCTTTGTACACTGTAGCAGTTTACTGTATATGACTGCTATGATATACGAAGGCGGCCCGGGGCGGCCTGTAGGGCTGGCTCGATCCGCCCCTGCTCGTGTCGACACGCTCACATAGATGTGCAACATGACACGGAAATTGCACCATGGTGCACAAAGCCAAAATTTCTCCCTCTCAACACGCCCACGAGTCCACCACAAATCCCTCGTCATTGAGGGGGATGATCTGGTGTGTCTCCGATCGCCGGGAAACCGCCCCCCGCCAATAAACGAGCAATCTCATGGCGGGATGTACCACGCGGAGACGTGAGATGCACGAAAAGCCATCCGCCGAAACTCGAGATGGTGAAGGCATATATGAGCATGTAGATTGTAGGGTGGGCTTAAGTATGGTGAAGCTGGTTTTTAGCGGTCGTTTGGCGCAGTGTCACTAGGCACTAGGCAGGAGTAGTATGTTACTTGGGTTTGAAACCTTGTCACTCTAGCTTGTCAATCGAGTAGGTGATTTTGGATTAGCTCTTGGGATTTTTGGTTGTTTTACTCTCTTTCAAACAGTAGACTTTTGAACCATTTTGTGCTTGTGCTAGTGCTCCCAGAAATGAATGGGTTTTTTGCAATATGAGATTGAATGCCATAATTCCGATCTGTATTTTTTTACTTTTTATTGGTGCTGAACGCGGATGCACGTGATCCGGTGGCCGGGCATACGGTACGATCATGCATGCATGCATGAAGGAACGAGCTCTGAGGCCGATCGCAGCGATCGGGAGGGGCACGTGATGGGACCGACGGAGCGGAGCCGTGCGCGCGGGGAAGAGAGGAACGGTGCGACCATACAGACACACACGAGCTTGCGCGCGCGAGCCTTTGAAAATTGGAACCGACGGCGCGACGTTCGCCCGATGCGCGCGCGCAGTTGCCGTTCCGGTGCAACGGGACTGCGAGCGAGAGAAAGATGGGTGGTGGAGCGCGCGTGTGTGGGTGGGGTGGGTGGGTTGGGTAGGAAAGGGACGTGGGCGGGAGGGGGGACATGCACGGCCTGGCGCCTGGCCACTAGCCTTGCTCTGCGAGCTGCTGATCCGGCTGCCCGCTGCTGCGCCGGCCGGGCAAAAGCAAAGCGAAAGCCGCGCGGTGGGCTGCCGGGCCGTGACGTGCGTGCGTTCCTGCGCGCGCGGCGCGGCCAGGGAGGGAGGGAGGGAGGTGGCGTGGGTGGTACGCGCTGCCCGGGGTGGTGGTGGTTGATCTGGCGCCGGGAGGGAAGGGTGGATGGATGCGCGCGTGCCAGGGCGTCCGTGGTGATCAAGAAGGCGCGCGTGTGAGCTGGTGATGGCGAGCCGGTGGGTGGTTCTAGGGGGATGGTCGTGCGCAACAGCAACGAACGGTGGAAGTGGGACGTAACGGCCGGCATGCACGCGCGTACCACCTGCGCGTCCGTCGCACCAAGGTTCAAAACGGCTCTGCCAAAAGCAGCGGACCGGACCGGAACGGACTGTGGCAGGCATCCTATGCATGCAGTTGAGCCAAATGGAGCGAGAAAGAGGACAAGGGAAGGGAGGGGAAGGTGTCTTCGCGGCCAAGAAAGGCGCACCGGCCGCAACGGGCGGAGGGAGGCAGGCAGGAATCGCCCGCTGGTGTGGGGACCCGAGACCCACCAAACTCCAGTTCACCCAGGCCCAGCTTTGCTCGCTCGGCAGCGCGGGCCAGCCGTCTCGGCCATTGCATGCACCAGACAGATGATCTCGTCCTCAGCTGTGAGCCTGTGACCACCTGCTCCCTCCCTTCTCGGCCAGCCATTGGCGATGGCCGTTGCCGTGCATCCCTTTCGCTCCTCCCCCACCATCTTTTTCCTTCCCTGGCTTCCATTGGGATTGGGATTGGGATTGGGATTGGGATTGGGGAACACGCAGACGCAGGCAGGCGACAGAGGAGGGCAGAATCGCGACGCAGCTC
Organism: Aegilops longissima; assembly: GCA_021605205.1. Taxonomy (NCBI): domain Eukaryota; kingdom Viridiplantae; phylum Streptophyta; class Magnoliopsida; order Poales; family Poaceae; genus Aegilops; species Aegilops longissima. The sequence goes on from CM038680.1 coordinate 654,930,789, forward strand.
TGGGGCTGGGGCTGGGCTCCGGCGATCTCCCTGTCGGGCCTGCAAAGCTGATTAGAGGATATCCCCAATGCGTGCACGGTGGCCCCAGAACCCACACCACACGACCATGACCACGACCAGGGAGGGAGGGAGGGAGTGGGATCAAGTGTGGCCATGTGCAAAAGCATGCATGCATCCATCTTTCTTTTCCAACCACCAAAGCTTTCACAGTGCTGCCACCTTTTGTTTTACTCTATCATCTCCCCTTGGCCCTTGCTTCCCTTCGGTAATTTTCATTTCTGCGCAATGGATTTTACTCGTTTGGATCTCTCTTTTTGACCAGCATGCACCGAGGGAGGCAGTACCGCCAACGCTCACCAGCTGCGTCTTTCTTTTTTAGACGGAACGGAACACAACCATCTTACCAAATGCTGTTACAAAAAAAAAACCTGTACTGTAAAAAACCCATTCTAGTTTCGTACTAACATGGATGGATCTGCGCTATGTTACGGCAGTGAAGCTTCCGTCCTGCAGCTACCACAAAGACAAGTTTGTGACATGAAACTCTAGTTACAAACTTCCATCCTGACAACCATCTTACGATTTGGATCTCAAACATCTACTGTTGCTACAAACCCAAGGGATTCAGCGAAACACAACATCTGTTCACTACTTCAGTTACTCTGAATCCTTGACGAATAACTGCAAGCAAAAAGACTATGAACTGACGGTTTACTGCACGGAGGGAAGTCTTTGCAGCTCATCAAACAGGCCTCGCAAGGGTTATTATAAATAAACTACTCTAACGGACCGAAAACATTTCGGCGTGGATTCATTCAGCTAGAGCATCATTTCGTATTCAACGATTTCTTCACACCCCGAAGGGCGCCCCACATGACAGTTGATACAATGAAGAGAAGCACCCCGGTGCCAATGGCGTACTTCAGACCGAGGTTCATGAGCAAGTTTACCAGCAACCCCGCGAGGACGACTCCCACGAAGTTCGCCGACAAGCCTGACCAGAACGGCATGCCCAGGACGGACGCGATGATGGCGCCGGTCCATGCTCCGGTGCCTGGGAACGGGACGGCCACGAACAGCATCAGCCCGAGCCACTGGAACTCCTCGACGGGCGCAGCCTTCCGTCGCGCCCGCTCGAAGAGGAGGTCCATTACCCGGGTCGCCCAAGCGCTTCTCTGGGAGAGGAAGGTTGCGAGTTTCTTCAGGTAGAGGATGATGAATGGCACGGGCACCATGTTCCTGGAGAAACAAATAGCAGATATCAAGTTCTGTGCATATATAGCAATAGCATAAAACATTTTCTGAAGAGAGATGACAAGTTGCTGACAGTACAGTGACAACAGGCAATTTACATCTCAGTCGGGCCATTGTAAAATAGCAGTAAAACATTATCGCGGCCCTAGATATCAATCACCAGGATCAAATACTATAAAAATCAATGCTGAATAGCACTTGACTTCCACATCATCTGGATTTTTTTATGCACGTGGATGCCACATCACCTCCTTCCTGCCCACACCCTCCTCTCTCCCTCTCTCCCTCTCTCTTCTGTTTTCTGCACAGTACAGAATGGAAGTGCAGATTCTATGAATGTTGATGTATTGGAATTCTTCTGCTGGGATGCGCCATCCCTCATGAGGTCTGGGCAGCGGTTCTGACGGCTTGTGGGAAGATAGAGTGGATGCCTGACCTGAATAGACTTGGTTGACTGGTGGAGCTCGCGAGTGACCGAGGGGCGGAGTGCCAGGGATACTCGAATGGCGGTCTTGCTCGTTGACATAGTCTTCAACAGCGCGGCTTTGTCCACGCGTGTGGTTCTTCAGAAGGTTTGCGACGATGCAAGGGACTGGAGGTCGGCAAAGCTACTGAGCTCTGCTCTTCCGATGGAGTTAGATGTGGGGTGGGCTGTTAGTGAGTAGTTGATACGGGAACCTTGGGCCTCAGGCTGGCTGGAGGTGTTGTAACTGGTTTCCGGTGTTGTACTGGTCACTTTGGCTTTGCTTCTTCTATGATACTGATGCATCCGCTGGGATGTATATTTGAAAAAAAAAATGTATTGGAATTCTGCAGGGAGTTGTCAAAGACGTTTCAAATAGAGGTGTGACGCTGACCTTGTAGTAGTGAAAGGTGGGCAGCAGTTGAGTCGGGTGGTTGGGGCTTAAGAGGGAAGAGCTTGAGAGGAAGATCGATACGTTCATCTCATCCTCTTAACAAACTGAATATCTGCTGTACTCCAATATTAGTACCATGTCCTAGTTTCTCTCAGGGGAAGGGGGCCCGGCTTGTCCATATTGTACTGCCAATTCTCCTGAAAATGCTTCCAGTGTGGTGCATTCATCTTATTGATGTCAATTCAAAAGAAGAAACAAGTCGCTGGTATAAGTTATACTGCATTCATGCAATCCCCATAGTACACTGCTTCCAACCAAGAATTAATCGCATGCACGGATATATAATGGATTGATGATCCCTAGAATTCCTCAAACGAGTAAATCAGAAGAAGAGGGGATGCAATCGTCTCACTGCTATTCAGAGGTGACAGGCAAAGTCGGTGAGAAGGAGGTGATGGAGAGCTCTCACTGGTAGGCGTGCTGTGCAGCCGACTTCAATACCGAGTCACCGACACAACATGGAGAAGTGGGCTGTGTGCTGGACAGAGAGCGAAGAGCCAGCACGCCCAGGCAGGTAAAGACGTGCAAGATGCTCAAGCGCCTTTTCCTTGAGAGCATCAGCCAGCGGCTCTTAGATAGTCGAGGTGTGAGTGACACAGGATTGGATTCCTGGATTGGTCAGTGATGATAGGATGTGGCGGAGGGGAGGGGGGGACAGAGACAGGAGGGAAGAGGAGGAAGAAGGTGAAATACCACCTGCGTGTGCAAAACCAAGGTGAGGTGGATACCACTCGAGCTGTGCTGGTTAAAGCCATTATAGCCGTTGCCAAAACCAGGCGGGGAGTATTGTGCCTTGTGGTCCTCTGTCTCAAGCTGTGCTGGTTATGTCGCCTCTGGTTGCTGCTTCCAGTTGGTGGATGCTCAATACAATCTTCTTGGTTGTTCACCGCGTTGTTTTCTTCAATGGAACATGAAGCTCCTTAACTAACCAGGCTGTGCATGAGAGAGAGTTGAACAACCCGGCCTGGAGGAGGTCGCTACAGAAATCTTTCTCAGCTAACCAGTGCAACATTGTATGTCTTCAAGAAACTAAATTGGCTGATGTTGAAAAAAGTATTGTGGCTGAGGTCCTGGGCAGCAGATTTTCCAAGGACTTCTTCAGAGCTGCTAATGGTACAAGAGGTGGGATCCAGGTTGCCAGCACAGATGATTTTGCTATTTCCTTCAATAATAATGCCTCTCCCTCAGGCTCTCTCACTTTATTACTGGTACTATTACTGATCTGACCAATAATGCTGCTGTGTATGGGCCTCCGGAGGACATTGATAAGATTCTTTTTCTCAACGAGATTAAGAGCATAAAGAATAGCGTGTTGCCTGATTGGATGATTCTTGGGGGACTTTAATTTCTCATTTGTCGTGTCATCGACGAAAGCAACTCCAACAGTAATCTCAGAATGATGGGACGCTTTAGAAATGTGATTGATGATCTTGAGCTCCAGGAAATTGCTCTTAATGGAAGGAGGTTCACCTAGTCTAAGGAGAGAGAACACGGTTCATTCAAAAATCGATCGTGTCAATCTTGGGAGCTGAGCCACTTGTAATATCAGTTGTTTCCGGCCTCAACTGCCATTTCGCATCACTGCTCAATGATCCTCCAGAAGATGGATCTCAAGCACTATATAGGGTTCAGATATGAGGCTTGTTGGCTACGGGTGGAGGGATTCAGAGAGAAGCTGCTTGAGGCTGGGTTAAACCTGTTCGCTCGAAGGTTGCTGTAAAGATTCTGCACATCAAAGCTGTCAAGAACTGCTCATGCTCTGAAATTGTGATATACAAGATTAAAGAGGGAAGTGAGATTCAGAAAGGAGGTAGCCAATGAGGCGATTTTCCAGCTGGACCTTGATCAGGAGGAACGTGAGTTATTCGCTAAGGAATGAAACCGACGGCTGAACTAGCTGCAGTAGCATCGTGGTATTTATGGTGGCAACATCGACAACTTGTTAAAGGAATGGCGATTCAAACACCGGAGAGAACAGCTGTGTCCATTTGAGTGCTAGCAACAAATTATATTCGATCAGTGATCCCAAAGATGCCAGCCCGTAAGAAGGAGCATATGTGAAAGAAACCAAGCACTGGAAAGGTGAAAGTTAATGTAGATGTTTCCTTTCATATGGACACTTTATCTGGGGCCTGTGGAGCCATTGTGCGAGATGAACGCGGAGATTTTATAGCTGCTACTGAATGGTTCCTTCAGCACGTTTGCGATGTTGATTCGAAGAGATAACAGCTATTGGAAGCGGATTGTACCTGCTCAGAAGTCTGGGGTGCAACAATGCCGATATTGAATCTGATTGTTTGTTTGCAGTGGAGTCTGTTCAGCTGATGGATGCATATTTTGGCCCAGATGTAGCTCTTATTTCTGAATGAAAGCAACTGTCAATGGACTTCGCAAACATCTCCTTTATGCATTGCTTCTGGGAGACTAATCAGGTTGCAGATGAGATAGCTAGGCACCCTTTTAGCACTAGAAACTCAAGTTCTTGGGATACTGTAATCCCTGACTATTTCTCACTTGTAAACGATATGACAATCATATGAGGAATAAAGTCTATTTGCTGTCAAAAAAAATGAAACCTTAGTTTTCTCTTGAAATCAAAGCTGCTTGGCTTTGCAGAGCTTGACAGAGTGAGATGGGTCAAAGATCTTGTATTATGTGGATCAAATCTGTACATGCAAACACAAAAGTTTTTCACGTTAAAGCGAATGATCCGGAGGAGGAAGAATCGCATTCTTGTTCTGAAAAATCTGAGGGGTGAAAAGGCGTCTGATCATGATGCTAAAGCTCAGGTGCTGCTGCATCGCTTCAATTCCCTGATTGAGGAGGCTCGCCAGAGACCTTATGGGGTTTAACTGGGATTTTTTTTCCTGCAACTCCCCTCGCTGATCTTCTGCAACTTGATGATACTTTCTCGCTTACAGAGCTCAAAGACGCCATCTCCATCTCCATGCTGAGAAGGCTCCGGGCCTGGATGGATTTATTAGGACTTTTGACAAAACCTGTGGGGATATCGTGTGCTCGGACCTTCTGGCTGCCCTAAATCAAATGCATGAGTTGAGAGGTCATCACTGGCACCTGCTGAATACAGCCAATATTCTTCTTATTCCAAAAAAAGATGTGGCTTCTTCACCACTTGCTTCCAGCCTGTGAGTCATATGCATAGTGTTGCTAAGATATTATGAAGTTGATTGCTTCTCGCCTTGCCCTGGAGCTGAATACCCTGATCTCTGAGAGCCAAAGTGCCTTCATTAAGAAAAGGCCGGTCCAGGATAACTTTCTGTTTGCGAAGAACATTATCAAGGAAGCTCACTCGAAGAAACTACCCCTATTTTCCCTCAAACTGGGCTTTGCTAACGCATTTGATTCAGTCAATCGGGATTTTTCCGCTTGAGGCTCTTCAGGCTTATGGTTTCAGTGCTCGTTGGAGGGATCATTTTTCGTTGACCCTGAGTTCTTCCTACTCAAGAGTTCTGTTCAATGGGAAGCCGGGTGGCACTTTCATTCATAGGAGAGGGCTGAGACAGGGAGATATGCTTGCCCCAATGCTCTTCATTTTGGCCCTGGAACCTTCACAGTGCTCCTGACCAAAGCTACTGTGCATGGCCTCTTATCCCCTGTCATGCAAAGAGCTGAAAAGATGAGAACAGTTTTTATGTGGATGACATCGCTCTCTTCTTGAACTCTATCAAGGAGGAGCTTGCTGTGGCTCGGGCCTCCTTCATTTTTTGGCAATGTCTCTGGTCTTCAGGTGAATCACAACAAGTGTGTGGCCTATCCTATTTGCTGTGACCACCTGGATCTACAGGACCTTTTATCTGCTTTTGGTGGTTTGCTGGGGTCCTTGCGATGCGACTATTTAGGGCTTCCTCTCAGCACCAGGGCCTGTGGAAGAATTGACTGCCAACCTCTTTTGGACGGAATTGCTGGGAGGTTGAAGCCATGGAAAGGGAAAACTCGTGTCCAGAAAGGGGCGTCTAATGCTTATCAATTCTGTGCTGACTGCTGTCACAACCTATTTCTTCACTGCCTTTCCACCGTCCAAGTGGATTATCAAAAGGATAGAGAAGATCCGGAGAAGTTTTCTCTGGTGTGGATAAGAGGCGCACGGGGGCAAGTGTTTAGTAAGCTGGGTGAAAGTCTGCTCGTCTAAATACTGTAGAGGATTAGGAGTGAAATATTTGGAGCACTTTAGCAGGGCACTGCGGTGAAGATGGCTATCAGGCTATGGTTCAACTGGGACAATGTGGACAGACTTTTGAAAGGACTGCCTGTTACTTGCAATGCGACTGATCAGCTCTTTGCTACCTGCACTTCGATTCATATTGGGAACAGGGGAAAGGCCTCATTCTGGTTTGATGGTTGGCTTCATGGAGTCCCTCTGAAAGATATGGCACCCAGCTTATTCGGGTTGGTCTCTAGGAAAAGTATCTCTGTTTGTGATGGGATCAGGGGAGGAAAGTGGATAAAGAGCCTTCAAAGGATTAACTTGGAGGAGGAAATTGACATGTTGTTGCAGATTTGGTCTAAAGTGCAGTGTGTGGGTGTGGGGGTCAGCTATCTGAAAACCCAGGCTGCGTATCTTACAAGCTCACAGCCTGCAACTCTTACTCGGCGGTGTTTGCGTATGATGGGCAGTTATTCGGCAAATTCATTGTAATGACCTACTGAAGATTTGGAGTGTTGAAGCTGAAGGAGAAGTGCAGTTTTAACTCTGGCTTCTCCTGCAGAACAGACTGTAGACTGCAGACAGGCTGCATGTGAGAGGCTGGCCGCACAATGATGTGTGCTCCATGTGTGACCAGGTGCTGGAACTGGCGAACCATCTAATGCTAGGATGTTCTTTTGGTAAGCAAATTTGGTTTGCCTTCTCCTCCTCTCATCCTAGAGCTTCTGCCATTGCCCTGAGGTCTTCCATCGCTGTTCGGTGGAGACAACCTTTGTTTAATTCATGCTGGCCTTCCATGTATAGGCCAACTTGATCGAGAGTAATTTGCATATATTTTTCTTTGGTTTTTAGCTGGTTTTGAGCTATGTACTGACTTCCCCCTTCTTTAATTCAAAGCAGAGATCCTGATGTTCCCGTAGAGAAACAGGCAGGGAAAGAGGTACCTATCTTTTGGGGGACTAAGAGTGAAAATTTGTTTATGTGATAAAGTGAGCATATCATATAAGTTGGGGTCAGAACGTAACCTTTTCCATTCAATTATAGTTGCTAACTTGCTAATTTCAGTCCCTTGATCATAATGTGCTCTCCTCAGAATCAGCTCTAATACCAACAGCAAATCTGTAGTAACTAGTAAGCGATAATCAAGTGTCACTATCTCTAAACCTTAGGAATGCACAACTGAAGACCTAGTACCACATAACCTGAGCAAAAACAGACAATAGCTAAGTTGTCTTGGAGATGGCCGTCAGTTAAGTAGCAACCTCAGTTCCACACACTAACTAAAATGATACATACTCTATATTAATATTCACTTAAGTTTGCATCTTAGGATAGATATCGTTTTGCAACAGATGATTTATGTGCCATTTAAACTTGCGTGTCAAAGGGCAGCAACACAAATTGATTTACTGTGTTTCCCTTTCTTTGGGGCTGTTCTAATCCTTCAGGTTTAGTACAAAATGGGGTTTATTTCAACAAGCAAAACTAAAATGCTACAAAGTCAATCCACTTCATCATCATTAGTTAAAACTGTCGAACACCTTGAGGAATGGACACTAAAAATCTACTAGATGAAGCATTGACACTGAGATAAGAAATATACCCCAAAACTGCCAGGACGGTGAGCCGGACGGGGTGAAGGCGCATCCAATACCCGGCCGGAATCGCCCCCCGCAGCTCGAGCACCGGCAATGTGGCCAGTGTGAACACGACGGCGTCGTCGGGCCACCCGAGGCTCCGCAGGGACGCCGCCACCCGCAGCCCGAATCCGGAGGCCCTGATGGAGTCCTCCGCCACCGCCAGGGCCACGCCGCGGCATCCGAGCAGCGCGGCGGAGCCGAGGAGCGCGCCCAGCGCCAGCCGCCCCGCTAGCGCGCCCCAATCGCGGGGCGCCTGGCCCGGTTCCTCCGTCTCGTCACGCCCGCCTCGCGCCGGCGCCGCCCCGCGTGCGGCTCTGGCGACGGGAGCGAGAGCTCTGCGGGGAGGCCGCGGGATTCCGGGAGGAGCGGAGGCAGGAGCCCTGAGGCAGCGGAGAGCGGGAGGCGGGGCCGCGAGAAGAGGCCTCCGTCTCCAAGATGCCGGCGGGAGAGGCGAGGGCGCGGCGGCGAGAAGTGCGGCCGCCATGGCTGACCCAATCGAGGAGAGAGAGGCTGCTGTTCCGCTTGCCGTCGCGGCCACGATGCTCTGCGGGGTTTGGATGGGTACGGACGGTGGTTACGAGGAGGGGAGCGGTCGTCGGAGGAGCGCCCGAGGCCGCTGCGGCGCCATACCACAGGACGCGACGAGAGCCGAGCCGGGTGGAAGTGGGAGTGGGACGCCAGCGGAAGCAGAGGATTGTTTTAACGGAAAACTATATTAAAAAGAATCTCTTGTAAATCAGGTCAAAAAAAAAAAGGAGAATGCTAGCCGCCCGTCGACCGGCAGAGCGTGAGATCGGTCAGGATTGAACTGCCGCTGGATTGAAGCGATGCGTGCGTTCAGGATTGCGTTAAGCGGTTCGTCCTTCTCTTGTCATCAAAAAATTGAAAGGCTCGTCCTTCTGGATCCTCACGCGTGGTGACCCTTTCCTACTTCAGCGCAACGCACGTTCCTTCTACCTCCTCCGCACAAACCGCTGCGCTCCTGACGGTTTCCAGGCAACGTTTATGCCCCCTTTCTCCTCCGTTGCCGAGGCTGCGGGTCCTCGCCCGCCGACCCGACGATCTGCTCCTGCTGGTTGGAAGGGTTGGCCAAGTTTGTTCTTGGGCCATCGTTTCGGTGCTAAGAGCATCTCCAACCGCGCCCCCAACAAGGCCTCTCAGGCGATTTTTCGGTCGCCGGCGAACCCAACCTGAACCCGGCACGCTGGGGGCGCTTGAGGGCGTCGGGCGAATCGTTTTTAGCGCAAAAGCGCCATTGGCCAGCCGCGTCAGCGATACCGCCCGCATCGTCTTCTCCCGACGCCTCGGTTTCCCGCGGGGAATCAATGGCAAGGCTGCCGCCAGTCAGTTTTGCCATTGATTCCTCACGGGCGGCGTGTCACGGGGCGGCGTGCCGACTCGCGCCGACGCCTTCCCTTCCTCGGACGCGTAACATGGATGCGGCGCGGCTATATATGGGCATCGCTCGCCTGTGTTGAGTGCCACCTCTCCCGAGCGTCGCCGCCGAGCTCTTCTCTCCCGCCGACCTCTTCTCCCCAGCCACTCCACCTCCCCGATGGCCGAGCGTTTCCCCGGAGACGAGGCGGCCAGCAACCGGCCGCCGTTCGCTCCGCGAACAGAGTCTGCTCTGTTCGGCGAACATCCGGCGCCGCCGGACATGCTTGGCCGCCGCCGACGGGTGGAGGCTCAACAATGGGGAGTGCCCATTCCCCGTTGCCGACGCCGTCGCCAAGCCATCCTACGCCGCCGACGAGGTCGAGATCGCGCGCGCCTCCCTCACCACGCGGCTTGGGCGGCGTGCCAGCGCCGCCCGGCGCCGGTGGCGTCCACCAACGGGCGCCGGTGGTCGGCGGCATCAAGAACAGCGAGGTGCACACTGTGGCGGGCGCCCCGCCGACGCTGAGGGCGTCTTGACGCACTCGGCGGCAACAACCCACCGTTAGCGTACCCGGCGAGGGCGGCCGCCGGCGCACCGCCGACGCGACGTCAATGGGCGCCAGGAGGTTCGGCTCCTCCTCCTCTTCTTCCTCGTCGCGCTCTTCCTCCCAATCCTCCGGCACTCGACGCTGCTCGGCGTCAAGGCCAAGCCAGGGCGGAGACGCCGCTCGCCGGCGCGACTTGCGGCGCCGCATAAATCATCAGCGAGGGCGGCCAGCGCGCCTCCTCGTCGACTCCTCCCCCGCGCTTCGTCAAGCCGAAGACGGAGCTGGGTCTCGCGCCGATGAAGACGGAGCCGAGGCTGGCGCCGGTCAAGATGGAGCCGGGGCTGGCGCCGGTGAAGACGGAGCAAGGCGAGGTCGAGCTCGACGACGACGCGGCCCTCGAATGGGCACGCCAGGACTCCCTGAAGATGGCGAGGGAGCGCCAGTGCGCCGCCCTGCGGCGCTTCGCGCAGCGCCGCCGAGACCATGACGAAGGAGGAGTCGTCATCATCGAGGACAACGACGACGACGACGCGCCGCCGCCGCCGCCACCAGCCGAGGAGGGGTCCAGCAGGGGCGCCCGAGTCAAGGAGGAGAAGGCCGACGATGGCGGCGACGACAACGACTTCTCGGCCTTCAGCAAGTTTTTTTTGATTAGTTTTTACATGTAATGGCGACTACTCGACTTAAATCGGCGAATATAAGCCCAAGTTTGCTAAAATTTGGCATGTTTTAGCCAAACTTTGCCTAAATTTTTTACACAGTATTTTTTCCGTGCCTGGGGCCGGTCCTGGGGCGGCTGCTGGGGGCCAACTCGTCCCAGGCCCATTTTTTACGTCGGGTCACCCCTAGACGGCGATTTTAGACGTCCCTGAAAGGCCAACGGCTGGAGATGCTATAAGGATGGTGTCGCGTCTTTGGGATAAAGTGTCGCCGCTCTTCTCCCACATCAGCGGCGCATTGTTGATGAAGCATACGGCCAAGAGGAGCCACAGGATGAGCTTACATTGGAATTGGGGACTGACACTCATTAAAGAAGGAAAGCATGAGTGAAGCTCAACTCTCAAACCAGGTGGGAGAAGCGGAAAGCTCAAAGGTGCCGACACTCGCGGTAAAAACTTCAATCTCAATGGTGATATTGTAGTTATGGTAATGACCTCGTAGTTTTTCTTTCCGAAGGAGAGCGCTTCCTCTCTGATTTCCATTAACAAAAACCATAATGTCTTCCCTAAAACAAACTACCACCATCAAGACGAAAGAAATAAACGAATGCATGATTTGAATATGACCCAATCGGGCTATCACCAACTGTCCATCCAAACCGCAAAATAGGCTAAACAACAAGCCTGCCAATAACCTAGAGAGAGCTAATAAGTTTTCTTAAAGCAAACATCATTCTCATCCTGGGACAACCACACTCCGGGTCTCCAGGATGAATTTTTTATTTTTTATTTTTTATTTAACCAGCTAACATCAACCACAAGCTCTACCACAGAGATGTTCTCCTTTTAGCCAGCAGCATGACCTTCTTTTTTTGCATGGTAATACGTGTCTTATTCATATCATAAATATTAAAGTACAAGTCCCGTAAGGACCGACATGACAAAACTGAAAAGATAGTAAAACATCTCTGAGTTTGACACCAACGCCGGTCACCTACCTCCGGCACCATCATAGCAGCCACCGAAGAAAAAAATAACGGATCACCTCCTTACCCGAGCTCGACGCGGCTCCATCACTGATATGCAGCTTGGCGGACCTCCAAGGTGGCTCACTAAAAGTGAAGCCCTTCCCTTTGAACGAATCAGACCGGGGCAACACTCCAGACATGCCGTCGAACTCCAGATCTGGCACCTGCCATCCACGAACCATGAACCCAACACACGTTCCATCTTTCAGATGTTGTCGATGCAGACCACAATCTGCATCCGCTCCTGGACTACCTCTCAAGCTCCACGCCGATGCTGGAGCAAACACGACGGAGCCCGAGGACACAGGCCCACCACGAGGATGCCGCCGCCGCCACGCCATCCTTGCTTGAACAGACTGGTTTTCAAATCCATCCCCAACCATAGGACCGATAGTCTTGTGAGAGAAGGATCCGAAGAATCTTTATTTAGCGATGTCATCGTCGTCGCCGAAGGAAGACGATAAACAGCCTAAAAACCTAGACTATGAGAGAGTAAAAATGATCCACACGCGTGGATCCGGCGACCCCCCTCACCACCGACGACCGATGTCGCCGATGGAGGGAAGTCGCCGGAGAACAGAGCTGGGAGATTGGATTCTCCTGGCGGCGGCTAGGGTTCCAGCCGCTAGGAGCGAGAGACGTCTAGAGGAAAAACGATCTCGTATGTCGGGGTATGTTTAACCTGCTTGCAACATGACCTCCTTGATGGTATACTCATTCAAAGCATGCTTATCTATTCACTGCAGCCAAGCAATTAGAATGCCATGGATTCATATATGGCTATTCCGCAACCGGATGTACACAAATTTATTGTGCCCTTGTGGGTCCTCGCTCGGGATCCAACTACTTTGCAGACCGCTAGGCAATCGGACGGCCGACCAGGGTTGGACGGGTGCGTGCTTCCGCATCTGCTTGCCCTGCGGATTATTTTAAGAAGACATTTGCTCCCATATGAAAATTAGAGGACCATCCAGTTTTATGTTCTACAAGCGAAATCATCACAATATAATAGTGCATTTCGACTTCACTTCAAAATAGCATACCAAACTAGTAGCAACGGGAGGCTGCATAATGAATCAAGAACTACGCGTGTATAGACAATGGAAAGTCCCAAAACAGTAAAAGATTCAACAAAGAGAAATAGAGGATTCTAGACTCGCAATCGCAGTGACAACTCAGTGGCAGAAGGACAGTTGATATATATTTTTTTTAGAAAAAAATATAATAATCCCGGCCTCTGCAGCAGGCGATTGCATCAAGCGATGCACACAACCATTCTTTATTCATTATTCAGTGACTTGGTATGTAAGAAGGTGCATACTAAGAGAGCTTAATTACCTGATGGCCTTTCAAGGTAGTATTTGGAGAAGACAGTTGGAAGCAGGGGCACATTAAAAAAACTCGCATTTGTGATCTTTCACATCCACAGACTGCCGATTGATATATGGAGTACATGACCGCAGAGATGCATGGTTCATGTCAACCATGATCATGCAGGCCTCGCCATGAAATGCCTGCTTCCTTAACAGGCAGCACAGAGCATCTGCGTCGTGGGCGCTGAGGATTGGGTACTCGGGAAGATACCGAGGTATACCAGGATTATTCACCCAAAGACGATCCAGGTCGATCACACGATGTGGCTCCCACTTGAACCCGGAGGAGTCACCAATACCAGCATCCATCATGTTCAAACTCCAAATGGTGTGATTTTTTGGCGAGGCTGCTGCTGCCCTCGTTGCCAGCCGATGTGCAGGTCATTGTCGATGTGGACGAAGCGCATCTTGCCTTGGCTGATGGACACGCTTCGGTATCTCTGCCCGAAGCACTTCTCCGCCCGTACCTCCGGGCTGTACTCCTCTTCTCCGGGGAAAGGCACGAAGTGGAGCGCCGGGGTCGGGGATGGGCACATGTCGGAGAAGTCGGCTAGCACGATGCCGCTGAAGTAGTCAACCCAGCACAGGAAACGGCCCTCCGAAGCGAGCACACGGTGGGTTGCCTGGAGCGCGGGGAGCCGGCCGCCGTTGCTCTGGTCCTGCGGCCGCGGGGCGTCCTTGAGGAAGACCCTCCACTTTCGTGACTTGGAGTTGAAGGCGCAGAGCTCGGCACGCATGGAATAACTGCCGGTGTCCTCCTTTTCCCTGTAGAGGATGAGGTCCGCAACGATGTAGTGGTCGTCATGGCGCCGCAGGATGCCTGTGGTGAAGTTACTCATCAGGAACCGCCGCCTCCTGTCCTTGGTGTACAGAGGGAGCTGCTGCACGGACGGGGAAGGACCGGCGGCCGTGTAGACGAACAGGTCTGGCGGGACAATGCGGTGGCGTGTCCGGCTCGGGACGGAGACGTGGAAGAGGACGAGGTCCTTGTCGATTGCCCGGACGTAGGGGATAGGCGGGCTTCCCGTAGGTGGACACGGATTCGTCTGAGTCTTCCAGCGGCCAGTGGAGATCGAGGTAAGAGGCACCCCCTTGTGGAGGAGCCGCGAGGGTGAAGGACACGTAGAAGGAGTGGCCGCTGTCCATGTCTACTTGAACGGCGGTCTTGTTCCCGTTGACAGCCTCACGAGCAGCGTCTAGGCCGTTGTGCCAGTGGCTGCGGCTCATGCGATCCATCATCACCCAATCGGGGAAGACGACAGTCTCCTCCTCCGGCACCGCCGCGCCTGCGTTGGCCATGGAGATCCAAGAAACAGCCGCCTCCCTAACCCTATTTGATGAGAAGGGCAAGAAACAAGACCACCTGTTCGACGAGGCCGCCGCCTATTTGACGGAAGTTGGCGTCAAAATAAAAAAGGCCACGCCTGAAACGTCACAAAATGGGCCAGCCCACTCTAGCAAACTCACTTGAGTAGTTTCTTTTTGTTCAACTAAAATAAAAGAGTTTTCTCAAAAAAAAAAAACTAAAATAAAAGAGATCCCTAAAAAAACTAAAGTTAAGAGTAGTTTCCTTTTGTTTTTCTATTCGGTTTTGTGATCGTTTGTTTTTCAAAAGCCGTCTGGGGGAATTTTGAAGTAGCTAAACAATTAAAATCATATTTTCAAAAATAAAATATATTTCAAATGTGTTATGTGTTTAAAAAAGTTAGTGTGCGCTAAGAAATATTCTACGTATATTAAATTAGTTCACCATACATTAAAAAAGCTCATTGTACATAAACGTATCCATAGTATATTAAGAAAATCTTCGTTGTGTATTTGGAAAATGTTCATGGTATATTGAAAAATTACAGAACAAAAACTATATTAAAAAGGAAAAGGTGCAAAAGGAATAACCAAAAGAAAAACTAGCAGAAAAACCAAACCCGGATACGAGAAAAAGGAAAATTTTAATAAAATGAAAGAAGAACCTGAAAATAAAGAAAAACACCAAAACAGAAAACCAAAATTAAACCAAAAACGAAAATCTAGAACAGGAAAAAAACTAAATACCACCGGTGGACACATCATACTGCTTAATTCGAGGCTCACGGTTATGGGCTTACACAGTTATACCCCATGCTCGGCATCGATTTTCCGCCATGGGCCCTTCGCGATGGTAACAAGATCCAGCATGGATTCTGCTGGGTGGGATGTGATCGTGCTCGTGGTGGCCAATGCTGGGTGGCTTGGGTGAACGTTTGCAAGCCAAAAATTCCATGGTGGTCTTGGCATCCATTATCTCAAAGCGCTCAATGATGCCCTTTGTTCCAAGTGGCTTCATCCACGGTTCATGTTAACAGTGCCACCTCCATCCTATACTGGCAGGATCATTGCACTAACGGAGCTTGCTTCTCCCAACTTGAGTCGTAGTCGATGGATCTTGTCAAACCGAGTGATGGCCTCCTCCTAGATTGGCGACTTGCATGCATGGGCGCCCTTTCAGTTGTTGTGATCCTACGGTTCATTGATCTATGGCCTAGTCTATTGTGTCAACCTCTCCTTTGAGGGCCAAATACTTGGTTATGGAAGTGGACGGCATCATGTATCCATTCCACCAACTGTGCTTAGGATACAACTTTTGTTGTGCGCATCCACCAGCGGAGCTACAACCAGGCCAAATGAACCATGGCCCGCCCAGATCTTAGCTAAAACAAGTCAGGGGTTAGGACTAGAATGGGTCGTGAGAAGAAAAAAAAAAGTGGGCTTTCCTTTGTACTGGCCCGCCCATGTTCAGTATTGTAGCTCCGCGCCACTGTGTGCATCCAATGTGGTTGGAGCGGCTGATTTTGGAAGCATTGGGCGCCAATGAAATTCAAGTACTTCGCATGGCTTGTCCTTTGTAATCACACTTGGAAGTCGGATCGTTTAGTCTACCCACAGTGGAAGTAACATAAGTAGTAACATCGCACATATCTAGATAAAATAGATGATGTGGTAAGCAATAAATGAAGGAAGAGAGGAAAGTGATAACATACAGTGGCGGCTCTAGAAATTTGCAACTAGGTATTCATGTGTATTCATTTTGTCAAAATCATTATTGTTTTTTAAAAATTGTCACTGTTTTGCAAAAATCAACACTGTTTTGTAAAGATCATGTGTATTCACGTGAAGACCCAAGAATACCCCTAACGCCGTCCCTGGTAACATATCTAGTTACTAGTAGTATGAGTAACATCACACATATCAAGGCAAGATGTGTCTATAGCCTAATAAATAAAGTGTTGCATGTTACGATACATATATTACTACCCACTATGATGGTAGTAACACATACTAGTAACATAGGCTACCCATTGTGGCTAGTCTTAGTGAACAAAGGCCTTCCCACCAGACATCTCGCCCGCCATGTCTTTTTTCATGAGCCAAAGACCATCGCGCACTTGCCAATATGTTTGTATCTATGCACATGAAGTCTGGATCCTCATCCACTCTTGGATCGACCTTTCCATTCAGGTCCAAGTGCGGAAAACGAGGTTCCCTTCTGGAACCTATACAGTTGTCCCTGCTAAGTCCAGGTTCTGCATGAAAACTCGGTTTTCCTCTACTCGCCATGTTGCATCTCACTCGAGCGGAAACGAGGCATATTAAAGAACAAGTCCCTTCTGCCACCATCCATGGCGGAAAAAAAATATCCATGATCCTTGTAGGTACTGGCGGAATGTGGGGAATTATAGCTTTAAGAGAGTAGTCCCTAATTAGCTTGTCGTATTTCTGGTGGTGTGAGTTATGATGTTTGTGACGCTCATTCTCAATCTTTATCAAGTGTTGGGGGATCATCTCCAACAGCTCCACTTTTCGGCGCCCTTTCTTCGTGTTGCGGGAGTTGAACCAAAAAAAAAGTCTGCTCCAATAGATACCCCTTCCCCTCCCTTTGTTTCTATTAGAAGAACTAGCAAAAGGGCCCGTGCGTTGCAACGGGTGGAAAAAAAATACAACAATCCCCTAACCCAATAACCATGACTCCGGACTCTAATAGGTTCACGTCCTTTATTTCAACAAATGGTATCCCATCTGTATTGCCACTTATCCTCGTTCCACTCTCGTTGATGATATCCTCAATGTTCAAACAATCACAATACATTTGAATGTTGTCAATTCTAAGATGTCTCCCTCGGCATGATAAACATGCCCTTTTTGAGATTTTGATCAGGCGTGCATGCCTCATTTAGTGTTTTTCGTCTCCCATACCGGTTTTGTTGGGTATTCATTTTCAATTCGGATCGGCACCGGTATGAAAAAAGATGGATCATAATAGTCACAAGAAAAGATGGATCATGCCCTATTGATTAAGGTTGCACCCTCAATAGCATTTTTAAAATGGTTAACGGGTAAAATAACATCGTATTCAGATTATACATATTCTTCTAATTAAATTTCATATATAACATGTTAAATTTAGAGTTGGAATTTAAAAGATATGTATATGGATATTTTTTAAAAGCATTTGATATGTACTGCGGGTTGATTAACCCAAATATCATGGGGTTTCCTGCAAAAGAGAAATTTTGGCTTAGACCTGGCCTGCGGGTTGATTTTCAGAAATATCATGAGGTTTTCTCTAAAAACAAAAAAACTGATTTAAAAGTGGATTGCGGTTGATTAACAAAAACATGAGGGAGTTTTCTGCAAAATGTTGGAAATATGCCCTAGAGGCAATAATAAATTAGTTATTATTATATTTCCTTGTTCATTATAATCGTTTATTATCCATGCTATAATTGTATTGATAGGAAACTCAGATACATGTGTGGATACATAGACAACACCATGTCCCTAGTAAGCCTCTAGTTGACTAGCTCGTTGATCAATAGATGGTTACGGTTTCCTGACATGGACATTGGATGTCGTTGATAAAGGGATCACATCATTAGGAGAATGATGTGATGGACAAGACCCAATCCTAAGCCTAGCACAAAGATCGTAGTTCGTATGCTAAAGCTTTTCTAATCAATTATCATTTCCTTAGACCATGAGATTGTGCAACTCCCGGATACCGTAGGAATGCTTTGGGTGTACCAAACGTCACAACGTAACTGGGTGGCTATAAAGGTGCACTACAGGTATCTCCGAAAGTGTCATTGGGTTGGCACAATCGAGATAGGATTTGTCACTCCGTGTGACGGAGAAGTATCTCTGGGCCCACTCGGTAGGACATCATCATAATGTGCACAATGTGATCAAAGAGTTGATCGCGGGATGGTGTGTTACGGAACGAGTAAAGAGACTTGCCGGTAACGAGATTGAACAATGTATCAGTATACCGGCGATCGAATCTCGGGCAAGTATAATACCGCTAGACAAAGGGAATTGTATACGGGATTGATTGAGTCCTTGACATCGTGGTTCATCCGATGAGATCATCGTGGAACATGTGGGAGCCAACATAGGTATCCAGATCCCGCTGTTGATTATTGACCGAGAAGCGTCTCGGTCATGTCTGCATGGTTCCCGAACCCGTAGGGTCTACACACTTAAGGTTCGATGACGCTAGGGTTATAAAGGAAGTTTGTATGTGGTTATCGAATGTTGTTCGGAGTCCAGGATGAGATCCCGGACGTCACGAGGAGTTCCGGAATGGTCCGGAGGTAAAGATTTATATATGGAAAGTTGTTGTTCGGGTTCCGGGAAAAGTTCGGGTTTTTCGGTAGACAAAGGAAGCTTCGGAAGGTTCGGAGGATTCGGAGGGTCCGGAGGTCCGGAAATTGTTCCACCACGTCCAATACAGTAGCATGGGCCGTAAGGGGGCGCCCTAGCCTTAATGGGCCAGGGGCACCAGCCCCCCCAAGGCCCATGCGCATGGGAAGGGGGAAACCCTAAAGGGGAGGGCCTCCACTTGACTTGGGAGGCACTCCTCCCCCCTTGGCCGCCACCCCAACCCTAGATGGGATCTAGGGGGGCCGGCCCCCTCTTCCCCCCACCTATAAATAGTGGAGGGGTGGGAGGGCAGCCGCACCCCAAGTTCTGGCGCAGCCCTCCCCCTCTCCCAAGTACTCCTCCTCTCTCGCGGTGCTTGGCGAAGCCCTGCAGGATTGCCACGCTCCTCCACCACCACCACGCCGTTCTGCTGCTGTTGGATGGAGTCTTCCTCAACCTCTCCCTCTCTCCTTGCTGGATCAAGGCATGGGAGACGTCACCGGGTTGTACGTGTGTTGAACGCGGAGGTGCCGTCCGTTCGGCACTAGGATCTCCGGTGATTTGGATCACGACGAGTACGACTCCTTCAACCCCGTTCTCTTGAACGCTTCCGCTTAGCGATCTACAAGGGTATGTAGATGCACTCTCCTTCCCCTCGTTGCTGGTTTCTCCATAGATAGATCTTGGTGACACGTAGGAAAATTTTGAATTTCTGCTACGTTCCCCAACAGTGGCATCATGAGCTAGGTCTATTGCGTAGATTCTTTGCACGAGTAGAACACAAAGTAGTTGTGGGCGTTGATTTTATTCAATATGCTTACCGTTACTAGTCCAATCTTGTTTCGACGGTATTGTGGGATGAAGCAGCCCGGACCGACCTTACACGTACACTTACGTGAGACAGGTTCCACCGACTGACATGCACTTGGTGCATAAGGTGGCTAGCGGGTGCCAGTCTCTCCCACTTTAGTCGGAACAGATTCGATGAAAAGGGTCCTTATGAAGGGTAAATAGCAATTGGCATATCACGTTGTGGTTTTGCGTAGGTAAGAAACGTTCTTGCTAGAAACCCATAGCAGCCACATAAAACATGCAAACAACAATTAGAGGACGTCTAACTTGTTTTTGCAGGTATGCTATGTGATGTGATATGGCCAAGAAGAATGTGATGAATGATATGTGATGTATGAGATTGATCATGTTCTTTTAATAAGAATCACGACTTGCATGTCGATGAGTATGACAACCGGCAGGAGCCATAGGAGTTGTCTTTATTTATTGTATGACCTGCGTGTCATTGAACAACGCCATGTAATTACTTTACTTTATTGCTAACCGGTAGCCATAGTAGTAGAAGTAATAAGTTGGCGAGACAACTTCATGGAGACACGATGATGGAGATCATGATGATGGAGATCATGGTGTCATGCCGGTGACGATGATGATCATGGAGCCCCGAAGATGAAGATCAAAAGGAGCAATATGATATTGGCCATATCATGTCACTATTTGATTGCATGTGATATTTATCATGATTATACATCTTATTTGCTTAGAACGACGGTAGTAAATAAGATGATCCCTCATTAAAATTTCAAGAAAGTGTTCCCCCTAATTGTGCACCGTTGCGAAAGTTAAATCGTTTCAAGCACCACGTGATGATCGGGTGTGATAGATTCTTACGTTCACATACAACGGGTGTAAGCCAGATTTACACACGAAACACTTAGGTTGACTTGACGAGCCTAGCATGTACAGACATGGCCTCGGAACACAAGAGACCGAAAGGTCGAGCATGAGTCGTATGGTAGATACGATCAACATGAAGATGTTCACCGATGATGACTAGTCCGTCTCACGTGATGATCAGACACGGCCTAGTTGACTCGGATTATGTAATCACTTAGATAACTAGAGGGATGTCTATCTAAGTGGGAGTTCATAAGATGAATTTAATTATCCTGAACATAGTCAAAAGCCCATTGCAAATTATCTCATAGCTCGCGCTTTAGTTCTACTGTTTAGATATGTTCCTAGAGAAAATATAGTTGAAAGTTGACAGTAGCAATTATGCGGTCAGTAGAAAGCTTATGTCCTTAATGCACCGCTCGGTGTGTTGGACCTCGAGCGTGGTCTGTGGATGTTGTGAACATCTGACACACACGTTTTGATGACTACGTGATAGTTCGGTAATGTTATACGGCTTAGAATTGAGGCACCAAAGACGTTTTTGAAACGTCGCGGAACATATGAGATGTTCTGAGGGCTGAAATTGGGATTTCAGGCTTGTGCCCACGCAAGAGGTATGAGACCTCTGACGAGTTTTCTAGCCTACAAACTAAGGGAGAAGATCTCAATCGTTAAGCTTGTACTCAGATTGTCTGGGTACAATAATCACTTGAATCAAGTGGGAGTTAATCTTCCAGATGAGATAGTGATGTTTCTCCAAAGACATTGCCACCAAGCTACTAGAGCTTCGTGATGAACTATAACATATCAGGGATAGATATGATGATCCTTGAAGTGTTCGCGATGTTTGACACCGCGAAAGTAGAAGTCAAGTAGAAGCATCAATTGTTGATGGTTGGTAAAACCACTAGTTTCAAGAAGGGCAAGGGCAACAAGGGATATTTCATGAAACGGCATAACAGTTGCTGCTCTAGTGAAGAAACCCAAGGTTGAACCCAAACCCGAAACTAAGTGCTTCTGTAATGAGAGGAACGGACAAAGAAGCGGAACCACCCTAGATACTTGGTAGATGAGAAGGCTGGCAAGGTCGATAGAAGTATATTGGATATGCATTATGTTAGTGTGTACCTTACTAGTACTCCTAGTAGCACCAGGGTATTAGATACCGGTTCGGTTGCTAAGCGTTAGTAACTCGAAAAAAAGGCTACAGAATAAACGGAGACTAGCTAAAGGTGAGCTGACGATATGTGTTGGAAGTGTTTCCAAGCTTGATGTGATCAAGCATCGCATGCTCCCTCTACCATAGAGATTGGTGTTAAACCTAAATAATTGTTATCTGGTGTTTGCGTTGAGCATAGACATGATTGGATTATGTCTATCGCAGTACGGTTATTCATTTAAGGAGAATAATGGTTACTCTGTTTATTTGAATAATACCTACAATGGTCTTCCACCTAAAATGAATGGTTTATTGAAATCTCGATCGTAGTGATACACATTTTCATGTCAAAAGATATAAGATAGTAATGGTAGTACCACTTACTTGTGGCATTGCCATGTAAGTCATATTGGTATAAAACGCATGAAGAAGCTCCATATTGATGGATCTTTGGACTCACTCGTTTTTGAAAAGTTTGAGACATGCGAACCATGTCTATTGGTGTATACGCATGAAGAAACTCCATGCAGATGGATCGTTTGGACTCACTTGATTTTGAATCACTTGAGATATGCAAATCATACCACATGGGCAAGATGACTGAAAAGCCTCGTTTTCAGTAAGATAAAACAAGATAGCAACTTGTTGGAAGTAACACATTTTGATGTGTGCAGTCCAATGAGTCTTTGAGGCATCTGATGAATATCGTTATGTTCTTAGTTCACAGATGATTCGAGTAGATGTTGAGTATATTTACTTGATGAAACACAAGTCTGAATTATTGAATGGTTCAAGTAATTTCAGAGTGAAGTTGAAGATCATTGTGACAAGAGGATAAAATGTCTATGATATGATCATAGAGATGAGTATCTGAGTTCTGAGTTTGGCACACAATTAAGACATTGTGGAAATTGTTTCACAATTAATAATACTGGAACACCATAGTTTGATGGTGTGTCCGAACATCATAGTTGCACCCTATTAGATATGGTGCGTACCATGATGTCTCTTATCGAATTACCACTATCGTTCATGGGTTAGGCATTAGAGACAACCGCACTCACTTTAATAGGGCACCACGTAATTCCGTTGAGACGACACCATTTGAACTATGGTTTGGAGAAACCTAAGTTGTCGTTCCTTAAAAGTTTGGGGCTGCGACGCTTATGTGAAAAAAAGTTTCAGGTTGATAAGCTCGAACCCAAAGCGGATAAAATGCATCTTCATAGGACGCCCAAAACAGTTGGATATACCTCCTAATTCAGATCCGAAAGCAATAGGGATTGTTTCTTGAATCGGGTCCTTTCTCGAGGAAAAGTTTGTCTCGAAAAGTTGAGTGGGAGGATGGTGGAGACTTGATATGGTTATTGAACCGTCACTACAACTAGTGTGTAGCAGGGCACGGGAAGTTGTTCCTGTGGCACCTACACCAATTGAAGTAGAAGCTTATGATAGTGATCATGAAACTTCGGATCAAGTCACTACCGTACCTCGTAGGGTGACAAGGATGCGTACTGCTTCAGAGTGGTACAGTAATCCTGTCTTGAAGGTCATGTTGCTAGACAACAATGAACCTACGAGCTATGGAGAAGCAATGGTGGGCCCAAATTCCGACAAATGGTTAGAAGCCATGAAATCCGAGATAGCATCCATGTATTAGAACAAAGCATGGACTTTGGTGGACTTGCCCGATGATCGGCAAGCCATTGAGATAAATGGATCTTTAAGAAGAAGACGGACGTGGACGGTGGTGTCACCGTCTATGAAGCTCGACTTGTGGCGAAGAGTTTTTTCACAAGTTCAAGGAGTTGACTACGATGAGATTTTCTCATCCGTAGCGATGCTTAAGTTCGTCGGAATCATGTTAGCATTAGCTGCATTTATGAAATCTGGCAGATGGATGTCAAAACGAGTTTCCTTACCAGTCTTCATAAGGAAAGGTTGTATGTGATACAATCAGAAAGGTTTTGTCGATCCTAAGGATGCTAAAAATATGCAGAACTCCAGCAATCCTTCTATGGACTGGAGTAAGCATCTCGGAGTTGGAATGTGCGCTTTGATGAGATGATCAAAGATTTTGGGTTTATACAATGTTTATGAGAAACTTGTATTTCCAAAGAAGTGAGTGGGAGCACTATAGAATTTGTGATGAGTATATGTTGTTGACATATTGTTGATCAGAAACGATGTAGAATTTCTGGAAAGCATACATGGTTATTTGAAAGGTGTTTTTCAATAGAAAACCTGGATTAAGCTACTTGAACATTGAGCATCAAGATCTATAAGGATAGATAAAAAACGCTTAATGGTACTTTCAAATGAGCACATACCTTGACATAATCTTGAAGGTGTTCAAGATGGATCAGTCAAAGAAGGAGTTCTTGCTTGAGTTGTAAGGTATGAAGTTAAGAGTTAAAGCTCGACCACGGCAAAAAAGAGAGAAAGGACGAAGGTCGTCCCCTATGCCTTAGACATAGGCTCTACAATATGCTATGCTGTGTACCGCTTTTGATGTGTGCCTTGCTACATATCCGCAAGAGGGTACAAAGGTGATCAAGGAGTGGATCACCAGATAGCGGTCAAAATTATCCTTAGAGGAATAAGGATATGTTTCTCGATTATGGAGGTGATAAAGAGTTCGACGTAAAGGGTTACGTCGATGCAAGCTTTAACACCTATCCGAATGACTCTGAGTAGCAAACCGGATACGTATAGTGAAGCAACCATTTGGAATAGCTCCAAGTGGAGCATGAAAGCAGCATTTACAATATGACCTAGAGATTTGCGAAGTACATACGGATCTGAATGTTGCAGACCCGTTGACTAAAACTTCTCTCACAAGCAAAACATGATCAAACTCCAGAACTCATTGAGTCTTAATCACATGATGATGTGAACTAGTTTAATGACACTAGTAAACTCTTTGGATGTTGGTCACATGGCGATGTGACGTGTGAGTGTTAATCACATGGCGATGTGAACTAGATTATTGACTCTAGTGCAAGTGGGAGACTGTTGGAAATATGCCCTAGAGGCAATAATAAATTAGTTATTATTATATTTCCTTGTTCATGATAATCGTTTATTATCCATGCTATAATTGTATTGATAGGAAACTCAGATACATGTGTGGATACATAGACAACACCATGTCCCTAGTAAGCATCTAGTTGACTAGCTCGTTGATCAATAGATGGTTACGGTTTCCTGACCATGGACATTGGATGTCGTTGATAACGGGATCACATCATTAGGAGAATGATGTGATGGACAAGACCCAATCCTAAGCCTAGCACAAAGATCATAGTTCGTATGCTAAAGCTTTTCTAATGTCAAGTATCATTTCCTTAGACCATGAGATTGTGCAACTCCCGGATACCGTAGGAATGCTTTGGGTGTACCAAACGTCACAACGTAACTTGGTGGCTATAAAGGTGCACTACAGGTATCTCCGAAAGTGTCTGTTGGGTTGGCACAGTCGAGACTGGGATTTGTCACTCCGTGTGACGGAGAGGTATCTCTGGGCCCACTCGGTAGGACATCATCATAATGTGCACAATGTGATCAAAGAGTTGATCGCGGGATGGTGTGTTACGGAACGAGTAAAGAGACTTGCCGGTAACGAGATTGAACAAGGTATCGGTATACCGACGATCGAATCTCGGGCAAGTATAATACCGCTAGACAAAGGGAATTGTATACGGGATTGATTGAGTCCTTGACATCATGGTTCATCCGATGAGATCATCGTGGAACATGTGGGAGCCAACATGGGTATCCAGATCCCGCTGTTGGTTATTGACCGGAGAACGTCTCGGTCATGTCTGCATGGTTCCCGAACCCGTAGGGTCTACACACTTAAGGTTCGATGACGCTATGGTTATAAAGGAAGTTTGTATGTGGTTTCGAATGTTGTTGAGTCCGGATGAGATCCCGGACGTCACGAGGAGTTCGGAATGGTCCGAGGTAAAGATTTATATATGGAAAGTTGTTGTTGGGTTAGGGAAAAGTTCGGGTTTTTCGGTATTGTACCGAAAGCTTCGAAGGTTCGGAGGATTCGGAGGTCCGAAATTGTTCCACCACGCCCAATACAGTAGCATGGGCTGTAAGGGGCGCCCTAGCCTTAATGGGCCAGGGGCACCGAGGGAGTCCTGGATTAGGGGTGTCCGGATAGCGGACTATCATCATCACCGAACTATCATTGGCGGACTATCATCATCGATCGGACTCCAAGACTATGAAGATACAAGATTGAAGACTTCGCCCGTGTCCGGATGGGACTTTCCTTGGCGTGGAAGGCAAGCTTGGCGATACGGATATGTAGATCTCCTACCATTGTAACCGACTCTATGTAACCCTAGCCCTCTCCGTGTCTATATAAACCGGATGGCTCTAGTCCGTAGGGACAATAACAACAACCCTTACAATCATACCATAGGCTAGCTTCTAGGGTTTATCCTCCTTGATCTCGTGGTAGATCTACTCTTGTAAACATCCACAATATCAATATCAATCAAGCAGGACGAGGGTTTTACCTCCATCAAGAGGGCCCGAACTGGGTAAAACATCGTGTCCCTTGTCTCATGTTACCATCCGCCTAGACGCACAGTTCGGGACCCCTACCCGAGATCCGCCGGTTTTGACACCGACATTGGTGCTTTCATTGAGAGTTCCTCCTGTCGCCACCGATAGGCGTGATGTCCTCTTCAATCGACAACGACGCAACTCGGTGAGACTTTTCTCCCGACAGATCTTCAGATTCGCGGCTTCGCATCGGGCCAACTCACTTGGCCATCCGAGCAGATCGAAGCTACGCCCGCCATCAGTCAGGTTTGAAGCCTAAACTTCACGGCCGATATCCGCGGGACTTGATCTTCGATGGACCTGAGCCACAGCCGATCGCGCCAAGGCTGTCACGATGGGCATGACCTAACTCGCCACGGACAGCACCTTGAGGTCGCACGAATCCGCCCGACCCATAGTCCGGAGCCGATCGCTCGGATCGAGGACGGATGGCTGGACACCGCCGGAGCCGCCTTCTACGGCGATGGAGCCGAACACTTACCTTGTCCCATAAGGCCCATGACTCGAGGCGCCGGACTCTCGCCGGACTCCGAACCTCCCGCGCCCCGCCGCCGAATCCGATTGGGCGCCGATCATGGAATTCACCGCCGCGGACATCTTTCAGCACTCGCCTTTGGCGATATCATAAATTCATGAAGCATCTCGCTATTCGGAGAGCCTCGCCGAACTCACGCCGGGATGGTTGGGACGCGGACGAAGAAGAAATTCAGAGCCCACCCACCACCCACTTCATAGCCACCATCGACGATTTAACCGACGTACTCGACTACGACTCCGAAGACATCGACGGTATGGACGACGATGCCGGAGACTACCAAGAACCAGTGCCTACAGGACACTGGAAGACCACCTCGTTATACGACATATACATGGTGGACACCCCAAAAGATGGGGACGGCGAAGAAGCAGCGAAGGCCGATTCCTTAAAGAAACAACCCAAGCGCCGACGCCGCCGCGCCTTTAAATCCCGCCACAAGAAGAATGGAGATTCCGACACAGAGATAATAACACCCCGTAAAGTGCCGAAGACAACTCCCTCCAAAGACGATCCAGCGCAGGAGGAGGCAAGCAAGCCCTCACGAGAGGGCGGCGATTTAAGAGGTCGAGGATGACAATTACTTACCTCCTCCGGAGACGAGGCAAGCCTCGACGACGATGAATTCGTGCTTGAGGATCCCGTCGAACAAGAGCATTTAGACGCAGGCTAATGGCCACGGCAAACAGCCTAAAGAAAAGCAGCAACAGCTTCAAGCTGATCAAGACCCATCTTGGCCGACAGATGGACCGAGGTCCTCGCGTCAAGAGTATGAACTCGAACGCCTCCAAAAGTTACCCAAAACGCAAGTTGCTCCCCGATTAGAGGAGGAAGCGTACAAACCTGCATCACCAGCGCACAATAGGCAGACCGACCACCTCGTGGGTCGCGACAGAAGAGGCGGCAAGCCCTCCACTAAAACCGCACTCGCATCGCTTCAAAAGCATGAAGCCACGGGGAACGCGCGGACTTGCGAGATATATTGAGGACAAGGCAAGACAATCCAGATCTATCTATGGATCACGTGGGCGCCCAAGACCCACGCACGAATACCGTCGCCGGATACAACTACTCCGCCGGGCCGAACACAGCAGATAACGCCTCTCGAGCTACGCCGCGATATCGCTCAATCTGAGGCGCCAAGACACCCGCTATGCTTCACCGACGAAGTAATGGATCATCAAATCCTCAAGGGTTTAAACCCGTTAATATCGAATCCTATGATGGCACAACAGAACCCGCGGTTTGGATTGAGGATTATCTCCTCCATATACATATGGCCCGCGCGACGCATCTTCACGCCATCAAATATCTCCCGCCAAGCTTAAAGGACCAGCTCGGCATTGGCTTAACAGCCTGCCCGCAGAGTCAATTGATGTTGGGAAGACCGAAGCCGCATTCTCGACAACTTCTGTGGCACGTATATGTGCGACCACCGGACGCAGATGACCTAAGCCACATAATCCAGCAGCCTGATTTAATCGCCAGCAATTCGACACGGTTCTTAACAAAGAAAAATCAGATCGCCGACCGTCCGGATGCGAGGCACTCGCTGCCTTCAAACATAACATCCGCGACGAGTGGCTGGCCCGCACCTAGGACAGGAGAAGCCAAATCCATGGCAGCCCTCACATCACTCATGACCCGGATTAACAAACGCCGCATTAGCTGGCGACAAAGAATGAGGATACGGCAGTCAACACCGGATTCCGAGGCTCCAAGCCCGTCAACGGAAGAAGCCATTCAAAAGAACCACTCCGGCCCGCCCAATTTGGACCGAATACTCGACCGCTCTGTCAAATACATGGAACCCCGAAAAGCCAGCTAACCACACCAACAGAGATTGTTGGGTATTCAAGCAGCAGGCAAATTAATAGCCGAAAATGGTGACAAGGCTACATAGCGATGACGAGGAAGAGACCCGCCGCCGAACAACAGAGGACAAAAGGGATTCCCCCTCAAGTTCGGACGGTAAACATGATATACGCAACGATATTCCCAAGAGGGAGCGGAAGCGTGCACTAAGGGACGATACGCTGATGGAGCGATCGCCTAAAATTCAACCCATGGTCCTCTTGCCCGATCACTTTCGATCGAAGAGACCATCCGACCAGTATCCGCCATGGCGGATTCGCCGCATTGGTTTTAGACCCAATCGCCGATGGATTTCACTCACGAGTCCCGATGGACGGCGGTAGTAGCCTGAACCTGCTTTATCGGGATACAAGGCGCAAGATGGGCATAGACCCTTCAAGGATTAAATCTACAAAGACAACCTTCAAAGGCGCCATACCAGGTGTCGAGGCCAATTGTACAGCTCGATTACACCGAAGTGGTCTTCGGATCCCGGATAATTTCGAAGCGAGGAGTTAATCTTCGACATAGTCCCGCTCTGCTGCGGCTATCACGCTCGCTTTCGGACGAACCGCGTTCGTAAAATTCAACGCGGTGCCGATTATGCATACCTTAAGCTCAAGATGCCAGCCCTCGTGGAGTCATCACGGTCAATGGAAACACGGAACGCTCCCTCCGAACGGAGGAACATACAGCGGCTCTCGCGGCAGAAGTACAGAGTAGCCTTTTAAGGCAATTTTCGAGTCCGGTCATTAAACGACCGGACACGGCTAAACGTGCCCGGAGCAACATCAACCAAGACCACCGCACGCCCGAGCACGCCGTAGCAATGCGGCCTCAACCCCAGCCCTCGCAAAATTATAAGACAAACTCTCCACAGACATAATTACGCCCGGAGATACCATAGGCATAGGGGAAAGGCACAACCACAACAGACCAGAGTGCGGTTCGACCACACCAGGGCTCCCAAGTGTGTCGCTCTTTTTCTTTTATTTCTCTTTTTATACAGAACTCAGTCCGCTAACCTGCCAACTCATGATGCAACAACCAGGGAAGGACAAAGGTCGCGATTTAACACTCGGTGGTCTCCATCACGAGCATTAAATTTGTTAAATACAACACTCATGCCTATCCTCGAGGGAGACGCCTTTAATTCGCCCAATCCCTTGCTTTCCGCACTATTTGTATCATTCCGCACTCATAGCATATCTTCTCTAATAAAATGCAGCACTTTTGCCCATAATTGCATTACCTTATATATATATATGTTCATTTATTTACATGTTGCACCTGTACATTTTGGTACGGCCAAATACACCAGGGCTTATGTTCTCCGCATTATGGTGTGATAAAGTCCGAACACTTTCACAAGTGCGGCACCCGAACTTATAGCATTATATGAATCGGCTCAATCATGTCTTGGGTCAATAGTTGGGTTTGCCCGGCTCCCATGTTTGGCACCTTACGTTCCATTCTATCGCTAAGGTAGCACGGGAGAACCATCGCGATTGCGCCCGGTTGAGCCGGGTTAACGCCAAAGATGGAGAAAGCTAAAACTAACTTTCATGATAAGGCGAGAGACTGGTCGCTGTTCGAGAGGTCCTTTCGGTCCTTAAAGACCTACGCCGCTCGAGCGAAGTTCGGATAATGTCCGAGCGAAGGCGTGGATAGCGCCTAATTCGGTCCTCCGAATACTAGGGGCTTCACCAAATTTAAAATTATAGAATTCTATGGCTAAGTGAGAGTGTTCAAGCACTATAAGTCCGGTTGCCTTGTTTGTTGTGTTGAGCGCCCCCTAGATGGACCCAAAATGGGAACTAGAGCGCTCAAGTTTATCCCAACACCCCAAAGACTGTGGCATGGGGGCTCAAGCCGACGACTTGCCATCTCTCGATTTAATAAACGACCGCATGAAGGTAATATTTTAAATTAACAAGCATTGCTTAGCGATATGAACAAAGTTTTCAGCGCATGTGATAACACATTGCGAATTTACTCAATAATTACATCCTCGGGGCACTCATCCGCAATCTTGCGGGCACCCTTCAGACAGTCCTATAGTACATCTCGGCGACGATATTCCTTGCCCGCTGGTGGCGTGTCGCATGATTAGCTTCTCCGCATCCAGCTTGCCCTAATGCACCTTTTGTGCGGGCAAGGGCCCGACGAGCACCTTCAATACAAGCGAGGCGCTTGATAACCTCCACCCTAGGGGCACGATCCACCAGCCGTGAGGCGATTTGCAAACGAGGTCAAGTGAAGGAAATATGCCCTAGAGGCAATAATAAAGTTATTATTTATTTCCTTATATCATGATAAATGTTTATTATTCATGCTAGAATTGTATTAACCGGAAACATAATACATGTGTGAATACATAGACAAACAGAGTGTCACTAGTATGCCTCTATTAGACTAGCTTGTTAATCAAAGATGGTTAAGTTTCCTAACCATAGACAAAGGAGTTGTCATTTGATTAACAAGGTCACATCATTGGTTGAATGATCTGATTGACATGACCCATTCCATTAGCTTAGCACCCGATCGCTTAGTATGTTGCTATTGCTTTTATCCATGACTTATACATGTTCCTATAACTATGAGATTATGCAACTCACGTTTACGGAGGAACACTTTGGTACTACCAAACGCCACAACGAATCGGGTGATTATAAAGGAGTACTACAGGTGTCTCCAAAGGCAGATGTTGGGTTGGCGTATTTCGAGATTAGGATTTGTCATCCGATTGTCGGAGAGGTATCTGGGCCCTCTCGGTAATGCACATCACTATAAGCCTTGCAAGCAATGTAGCTAATGAGTTAGTTACGGAATGATGCATTACGGAACGAGTAAAGAGACTTGCCAAGTACGAGATTGAACTAGGTATTGATACCGACGATCGAATCTCGGGCAAGTAACATACCGACGACAAAGGGAACAACGATGTTGTTATGCGGTTTGACCGATAAAGATCTTCGAGAATATGTAGGAGCCAATATGGGCATCCAGGTTCCGCTATTGGTTATTGACCGAGAATAGTTCTAGGTCATGTCTACATAGTTCTCGAACCCGTAGGGTCCGCACGCTTAACGTTACGATGACAGTTTTATTATGAGTTTATGAGTTTTGATGTACCGAAGGAGTTCGAGTCCCGGATGAGATCGGGGACATGACGAGGAGTCTCAAATGGTCGAGACGTAAAGATCGATATATTGGACGACTATATTGGAGTTCGGAAAGGTTCCGAGTGATTCGGTATTTTTGGGAGTACCGGAGAGTTACGGGAATTCGTATTGGGCCTTTTTGGGCCATACGGGAAAGGAGAGAAAGGGCCAAAGAGTGGCCGCACCTCCCTGGACTAGTCCGAATTGGACTAGGGAGGCGACCCTCCTTCCTTCTCCTTCTCTCTTCCCTTTCCTTCTCTCCTACTCCTACTACATGGAAGGGTTCCTAGTTGGACTAGGAAAGGGGAATCCTACTCCCGTGGGAGTAGGACTCCCTAGCGCGGCATCAGAGAGGGCCGCCCTCCTCCTCCTCTCCTTTATATACGGGGGCAGGGGGCACCCCATGGACACACAAGTTGATCTACGGATCGTTCCTTAGCCGTGTGCGGTGCCCCCCTCCACTATATTCCACCTCGGTCATATCGTCGCGGAGCTTAGGCGAAGCCCGCGCCGGTGGAGCATCATCATCGCCACCACGCCGTCAGGTCGACGGAACTCATCCCCGACACTTTGTTGGATCGGAGTCCGGGATCGCCATCGAGCTGAACGTGTGCAGAACTCGGAGGTGCCGTGACGCTCGGTGCTTGGATCGGTCGGATCGTGAAGACGCACGACTACATCAACCGCTTGTTATAATGCTTCCGCTTTCGGTCTCACGAGGGTACGTGGACAGACACTCTCCTCTCGCTGCTATGCCATCACCATGGTCTGTGTGTGCGAGGAAAATTTTGAAATTACTACGCTACCCAACAAAGTGGCATCCGAGCCAGGTTTTATGCTTGATGTCATATGCACGAGTAGAACACAAGTGAGTTGTGGGCGATATAAGTCATACCGCTTACCAGCATGTCATACTTTGGTTCGGGCGGTTTTGTGAGATGAAGCGCCGGACCGACATTACGCAGACGCTTACGCGAGACTGGTTTCACCGCCCGAGCACTCGTTGCTTAAAGGTGACTGGCGGGTGTCTGCTCTCTCACTTTAGTTGAACCGAGTGTGGCTACGCCCGGTCCTTGCGAAGGTTAAAACAGCACCAACTTGACGAACTATCGCTGTGGTTTTGATGCGAGGTAAGAACGGTTCTTGCTCAGCCCGTAGCAGCCACGTAAAAATTGCAACAACAAAGTAGAGGACGCCTAACTTGTTTTTGCAGGGCATGTTGTGATGTGATATGGTCAAGACGTGATGCTATATTTTATTGTATGAGATGATCATGTTTTGTAACCGAAGTTATCGGCAATCGGCAGGAGCCATATGGTTGTCGCTTATTGTATGAAATGCAACGCCATGTAATTGCTTTACTTTATCACTAAGCAGTAGCGATAGTCGAGAAGCAATAGTTGGCGAGACGACAACGATGCTACGATGGAGATCAAGGTGTCGCTACCGGTGACGATGGTGATCATGACGGCAAGCTTCGGAGATGGAGATCACAAGCACAAGATGATGATGGCCATATCATATCACTTATATTGATTGCATGTGATGTTTATCCTTTATGCATCTTATCTTGCTTTGATTGACGGTAGCATTTTAAGATGATCTCTCACTAAAATTATCAAGACGTGTTCTCCCGAGTATGCACCGCTGCCAAAGTTCGTCGTGCCTGAGACACCACGTGATGATCGGGTGTGATAAGCTCTACGTCCATCTACAACGGTGCAAGCCAGTTTTGCACACGCAGAATACTCAAGTTAAACTTGACGAGCCTAGCATATGCAGATATGGCCTCGAACACGGAGACCAAAAGGTCGAGCGTGAATCATATAGTAGATATGATCAACATAGTGATGTTCACCATTGAAAACTACTCCATCTCACGTGATGATCGGTTATGGTTTAGTTGATTTGGATCACGTGATCACTTAGATGACTAGAGAGATGTCTGTCTAAGTGGGAGTTCTTAAGTAATATGATTAATTGAACTTAAATTTATCATGAACTTAGTCCTGGTAGTATTTTGCAAATTATGTTGTAGATCAATAGCTCGCGTTGTTGCTTCCCTATGTTTTTATATGTGTTCCTAGAGAAAATTGTATTGAAAGATGTTAGTAGCAATGATGCGGATTGGATCCGTGATCCGAGGTTTATCCTCATTGCTGCACAGAAGAATTATGTCCTTGATGCACCGCTAGGTGACAGACCTATTGCAGGAGCAGATGCAGACATTATGAACGTTTGGCTAGCTCAATATGATGACTACTTGATAGTTTAGTGCACCATGCTTAACGGCTTAGAATCGGGACTTCAAAGACGTTTTGAACGTCATGAACCATATGAGATGTTCCAGGAGTTGAAGTTAATATTTCCAGCAAATACCCGAGTTGAGAGATATGAAGTCTCCAACAAAGTTCTAAAGCTAAAAGATGGAGGAGAATCGCTCAACTAGTGAGCATGTGCTCAGATTGTCTGGGTACTTCAATCGCTTGAATCAAGTGGGAGTTAATCTTCCAGATAAGATAGTGATTGACAGAATTCTCTAGTCACCATCACTAAGTTACTAGAACTTCGTGATGAACTATAGTATGCAAGGGATGACGAAAACGATTCCCGAGCTCTTCGTGATGTTGAAATCGACGAAGGTAGAAATCAAGAAAGAGCATCAAGTGTTGATGATTGACAAGACCACTAGTCTCAAGGAAAAGGGCAAAGGGAAGAAGGGGAACTTCAAGAAGAACGGCAAGCAAGTTGCTGCTCGAGTGAAGAAGCCCAAGTCTGGACCTAAGCCTGAGACTAAGTGCTTTTGCTGCAATGGAACTGGTCACTAGAAGCGGAACTACCCCAAGTATTTGGCGGATAAGAAGGATGGCAAAGTGAACAAAGGTATATTTGATATACAGATTATTGATGTGTATTTTACTAGTGTTATAGTAACCCCTCGGTATTTGATACTGGTTCAGTTGCTAAGAGTAGTAACTTGAAACGGAGTTGCAGAATGAACAGAAACTAGTTGAAGGGGAAGTGACGATGAGTGTTGGAAGTAGTTCCAAGATTGATATGATCATCATCGCACACTCCCTATACTTTCGGGATTAGTGTGGAACCTAAATAAGTGTTATTTGGTGTTGAGCATAAATATGATTTGATCATGTTTATTGCAATACGGTTATTCATTTAAGTAAGAGAATAAATTGTTGTTCTGTTTACATGAATAAAACCTTGTATGTTTACACACCCAATGAAAACGGTTCATTGGATCTCGATCATAGTGATACACATATTCATAAACCAAAAGATGCAAAGTTAATAATGATAGTGCAACTTATTTGTGGCATCGCCGCTTAGGTCATATTGGTGTAAAGCGATGAAGAAACTCCATGTCGATGGATTTTGGAATCACTTGATTATGAATCATTTGATGCTTGCGAACCGTGCCTTTTGGGCAAGATGACTAAAACTCCGTTCTCCGGAACAATGGAACAAGCTACTGACTTATTGGAAATAATACATACCGATGTATGCGATCCAATGAGTGTTGATGCTCGTGGCAAGTATCGTTATTTTCTGACCTTCACAAGATGATTTGAGCAGATATGGGTATAACTACTTGATGAAACACAAGTCTGAAACATTTGAAAAGTTCAAAGAATTTCAGAGTGAAGTGAAGAATCATCGTAACAAGAAAATAAAAGTTTCTACGATATGATCGCAGAGGAAAAATATTTGAGTTACGAGTTTGGCCTTCAGTTAAAACAATGTGAAATAGTTTCACTACTCACGCCACCTGGAACACCACAGCATAATGGTGTGTCCGAACGTCAGAATCACACTTTATTGGATATGGTGCGATCTATGATGTATCTTACCGATTTACCACTATCGCTTTGGGGTTATGCATTAGAGACAGCTGCATTCACGCTTAATAGGGCACCATCTAAATCCGCTGAGGCGACACCGTATGAACTATGGTTTAACAAGAAACCTAAGTCGTCGTTTCTTAAAAGTTTGGAGTTGTGATGCTTATGTGAAAAGTTTTCACCGATAAGCTCGAACCCAAATCGGAGAAGTGCGTCTTCATAGAATACCCAAAGGTAACTATTGGGTACACCTTCTATCACAGATCCGAAGGCAAGTTTTTCGTTGTTAAGATGGATCCTTTCTAGAGAAGAAGTTTCTCTCGAAAGAAGTGAATGGGAGGAAAGTAGAGCTTGATGAGGTAATTGTACCTTCTCCCTTATTGGAAAGTAGTTCATCACGTAAATCAGTTCGAGTGATTCCTACACCAATTAGTGAGGAAGTTAATGATGATGATCATGAAACTTCAGATCAAGTTACTACAAAACCTCGAGGTCTTCCAAAGTACAGATCCGCACTGCAGTGGTACGGTAATCCTATTCGGAAGTCATGTTACTAGACCATGATGAACCTATTAACTATGAGGAAGCGATGATGAGCCCAGATTCGCGAAATGGTTTGAGACCATGAAATCTGAGATGGGATCCATGTATGAGAACAAAGTGTGGACTTTGATGGAGTTGCCCGATGATCGGCAAGCCATATTATATAAATGGATCTTCAAGAGGAAGACGGACACTGATAGTAGTGTTACTATCTACAAAGCTCGACTTGTCACAAAAGGGTTTTCGACAAGTTCAAGGTGTTGACTACAATGAGATTTTCTCAACTGTAGCGATGCTTAAGTCTGTCCGAATCATGTTAGCAATTGCCACATTCTATGAAATCTGGCAAATGGATGTCAAAACTACATTCTTTAATGGATTTATTAAAGAAGAGTTGTATATGATGCAACCAGAAGGTTTTGTCAATCCTAAAGGAACTAACAAATGTGCAAGCTCCAGCGATCCATCTATGGACTGGTGCAAGCATCTCGAGTTGGAATAAACGCTTGATAGTGTGATCAAAGCATATGGTTTTATACAGACTTTTGGAAGAAGCCTGATTTACAAGAAAGTGAGTGGGAGCACTACAAAGATTTCTCGATAAGTATATGTGAATGACATATTGTTGATCGGAGATAATGTAGAATTATTCTCGCAAAGCATAAAGGAGTATTTGAAAGGAGTTTTTCAAAGAAGGACCTCGGTGAAGCTGCTTACATATTGAGCATCAAGATCTATAGAGATAGATCAAAACGCTTGATAAGTTTTTCAATGAGTACATACCTTGACAAGATTTTGAAGTAGTTCAAAATGGAACAGTCAAAGAAAGAGTTCTTGCCTGTGTTACAAGGTGTGAAATTGAGTAAGACTCAAACCCGACCACGGCAGAAGATAGAATGAGAATGAAAGTCATTCCCTATGCCTTGGCCATAGGTTCTATAAAGTATGCCATGCTGTGTACAAGACAATAGTGATCTAGGAGTAGATCAATGGACATGGTCAAAATTATCCTTAGTGGAATAAGGATATGTTTCTCGATTATGGAAGTGACAAAAGGTTCGTCGTAAAGGGTTACGTCGATGCAAGTTTTGACACCGATCTGGATGACTCTAAGTCTCGATCTAGATACATATTGAAAGTGGGAGCAATTAGCTAGAGTAGCTCCGCAAGAGCATTGTAGACATAGAAATTTGCAAAATACTTACGGCTCGAATGTGATGTAACCGCTGACTAAAATTATCTCACAAGCAAAACATGATCACACCTTAGTACTCTTTGGGTGTTAATCACATGGCGATGTGAACTAGATTACTGACTCTAGTAAACCCTTTGGGTGTTAGTCACATGTCGATGTGAACTATGGGTGTTAACCACATATAGATGTGAACTATTGATGTTAAATCACATGGCGATGTGAACTAGATTATTGACTCTAGTGCAAGTGGGAGACTCAAGGAAATATGCCCTAGAGGCAATAATAAAGTTATTATTTATTTCCTTATATCATGATAAATGTTTATTATTCATGCTAGAATTGTATTAACCGGAAACATAATACATGTGTGAATACATAGACAAACAGAGTGTCACTAGTATGCCTCTATTAGACTAGCTTGTTAATCAAAGATGGTTAAGTTTCCTAACCATAGACAAAGGAGTTGTCATTTGATTAACAAGGTCACATCATTGGTTGAATGGTCTGATTGACATGACCCATTCCATTAGCTTAGCACCGATCGCTTAGTATGTTGCTATTGCTTTTATCCATGACTTATACATGTTCCTATAACTATGAGATTATGCAACTCACGCTTACGGAGGAACGCTTTGGTACTACCAAACGTCACAACGAATCGGGTGATTATAAAGGAGTACTACAGGTGTCTCCAAAGGCAGATGTTGGGTTGGCGTATTTCGAGATTAGGATTTGTCACTCCGATTGTCGGAGAGGTATCTCTCGGCCCTCTCGGTAATGCACATCACTATAAGCCTTGCAAGCAATGTAGCTAATGAGTTAGTTACGGAATGATGCATTACGGAACGAGTAAAGAGACTTGCCGTAACGAGATTGAACTAGGTATTGGATACCGACGATCAATCTCGGGCAAGTAACATACCGATGACAAAGGGAACAACGATGTTGTTATGCGGTTTGACCGATAAAGATCTTCGAGAATATGTAGGAGCCAATATGGGCATCCAGGTTCCGCTATTGGTTATTGACCGAGAATAGTTCTAGGTCATGTCTACATAGTTCTCGAACCCGTAGGGTCCGCACGCTTAACGCTACGATGACAGTTTTATTATGAGTTTATGAGTTTTGATGTACTGAAGGAGTTCGAGTCCCGGATGAGACCGGGGATATGACGAGGAGTCTCGAAATGGTCGAGACGTAAAGATCGATATATTGGACGACTATATTCGAGTTCGGAAAGGTTCCGAGTGATTGGGTATTTTTGGGAGTACGGAGAGTTACGGAATTCGTATTGGGCCTCTTTGGGCCATACGGGAAAGGAGAGAAAGGGCCAAAGAGTGGCCGCACCCTCCCTTGGACTAGTCCGAATTGGACTAGGAGGGGCGACCTTCCTTCCTTCTCCCTCTCTCTTCCCTTTCCTTCTCTCCTACTCCTACTACATGGAAGGGTTCCTAGTTGGACTAGGAAAGGGAATCCTACTCCGGTGGGAGTAGGACTCCCCTAGGCGCGCCATAGAGAGGGCCGCCCTCCTCCTCCTCTCCTTTATATACGGGTCAGGGGCACCCCATGGACACACAAGTTGATCACGGATCGTTCCTTAGCCGCAGCGGTGCCCCCTCCACTATATTCCACCTCGGTCATATCGTCGCGGAGCTTAGGCGAAGCTCGCGCCGGTGGAGCATCATCATCGCCACCACGCCGTCAGGTTGACGGAACTCATCCCCGACACTTTGCTGGATCGGAGTCCGGGATCGCCATCGAGCTGAACGTGTGCAGAACTCGGAGGTGCCGTGACGCTCGGTGCTTGGATCGGTCGGATCGTGAAGACGTACGACTACATCAACCGCGTTGTTATAACGCTTCTGCTTTCGGTCTACGAGGGTACGTGGACAGACACTCTCCCCTCTCGTTGCTATGCCATCACCATGGTCCTGTGTGTGCGTAGGAAAATTTTGAAATTACTACGTTACCCAACACGAAGTAGCTCCCAGGCATGGCTTCTCCAGGCCACAGCCGGACTACGAGGCCCTTCATGGCCTGCTCGGCCACCTTGTGGAGCTCGACCTTCTCCGTTGAGCTCCCCTCCTCGGCTCGGTAGAATGCGGCGGCATCAGACACGCTGCGAGGCAGATCTGCAAACGCCTACGAGAGCTCCGAACGGTAAGTAACACGTAATTTACATTCACATGCTTGCTTTGCATGAAAAATGCCTTACCCGCCGCTATCTTCCTCATCAACTCAATCTCCTGAAGGGACTTATGGGCATCGGCCTTGGCAGTTTGGCACTTTCGAGAGCCGAGGCAAGCTCGGACTCTCGAAGTCTTTGAGTCACACTCCAAACTCTCATGCTTTTCCATGAGAGCCCGGAGCTCTTGCTGAACCACCGCCACCCGCGCCTCTTGCTTTTCTTGCTCTGCCTGCCTGTGGCCGCATTATGCTCGTCATGACACGGCCTCCTTCGTGGTCGCCACCTCGCTCGTGGCCCCCGCAGCACCCATGTTATCCTTGTTATTTTTGTTGCAACCTAAATCCTTTTCTCAGAAGGTACAAGTTCAAAGTGGTGTTACTCACCTTCTTTGTCCTGAGCTGCTTCTGGCGCGGCCGAGCTCTTGCTCGGACCGCCGAGCCTGCTTCAAAGCACCGACCTTCGCGATCAAGGCGGCAGAGGTCAGCAGCGCAGCCTGCAACCCATATTGACATAATTTTTAGCAACCCTGCAGATATCTTTTTTTTCAGATTCTCGGTCCGCTTTTCTTCCCAACACCGAACCGAGCATCGGGGCTACTGTCCATGCGGTATTGCATTGCATATTTTAACTTCTTACCTCAAAGCCCGATAGAAGGCTATGCGCAGCTTCGGTCAGCCCGCTCTTGGCGAGCTGCACCTTCAATCACCGCACTCATAATAGTGCGGTGTTCTTCCTCGATGGAAGCGCTCTGCAGCGCCCAACAAATTGCCCGGCGCCCGGTTGGACGGAAGCTGCGGCGTCACGGTCTTGCCCTTCGCTCGAGGGGCGGCCGGACTCCGAACCACTGCGGGTTCGATATGGAGTCCGGCGCAAAGTCCGGAGGACGCCTTGCGGCGCCCGAGCCTCCTCCCGATGGGTCCCTTCTGGGATCCCACCTCGGTGTCCTCGGTGTCGCGAGGGTGGAGGCGGTCGGGATGGAGTCTACATCCGACGGAGCCAACGACCCGCCGATGAAGCGGGAGATCATCACCGCCGGACTACAGGCAGCATGCGGCATTAGAATGACACTATGTGGCGCAGAAAAAGAAATTATAAATCATTCAGGAATCCGGATACTTACGATCTCGCCGGAAGGCCTGGCCCTTGAAGGCCATTCTTCCTCGCCAACGTTGATGTTGGCGGAGCTGTCCGGGGGAATAGTCCTTCCCCTCTTAGACCCTTCGGCCTCCCCTGTTGTGGAAGCCTTCTTCTTCCTCTCTCCCTCCTCTGGGGGAGAGTCCTCTTTCTCCTCCTCGTTTTCGGGGGAGGAGTCCGCCCCGGAGTCGTCGGACACCTGAAAACGGGAACTCTTTCGAGCACCCATGGCCTCCTTCTTGGCCTTCTTCTCTGGCACCACGTGCGGTGCCGGAACCAGCAGCCTCGCTAGACGAGCGTCTACTGGATTTTCTGGCACAGGAGCCGGGCAGATAATCTGCTCTGCCTTCCTCATCCAGTCCTGTCAAAGGAAAAGGGGAAATTAAAACCCGCATAGAGAGTCAAACTATGAAAAGCAAGTGTCCCGTAAAGGGGGAGAATCACTTACCTCGTTGGCTTGGCGCTGCGAGCGAAATCCGCGATCTTCAGTCGCGGATGCGGGGGCTTCGGCGCCCTTGAACAGCACCCTCCAAGCGCCTTCGTACGTCGTGTCAAAGAGCCCGCTCAGCGCCTGGTGCTGTTCCGGATCGAACTCCCAGAGATTGAATGCCCGCTCTTGGCATGGGAGAATCCGGCGGACGAGCATGACTTGGACCACGTTAACCAGCCCGAGCTTCTTCACCAGCTTCGGATACAGGCTTGGAGTCTGTCGCCTCCTCGAACTACCCCACAAAGAAACCCTTTCTTTCCGGAGGTGAGCTGCGTGGGGATACCCGATCTGAACTCGGGGCCGCCGCCCATGTAGGGTCACGCTGCTCGGTGATATAGAACCACCCCGATTGCCACCCCTTGACGGATTCCACGAAGGCCCTTCAAACCAAAGGACATTG
The DNA here is from genome assembly GCA_021605205.1 of Aegilops longissima. Lineage (NCBI taxonomy): Eukaryota > Viridiplantae > Streptophyta > Magnoliopsida > Poales > Poaceae > Aegilops > Aegilops longissima. The sequence goes on from CM038680.1 coordinate 654,972,218, forward strand.
GGCATCTTGCCCAACATGGCGCCCACACTCCGCTTGAGTGCCCTTCACTACCTTCGCTTGACATTGAAGGTCTTGAGCCACAAGTCAAGTGGGGCGGATGCAGAGGAAGGCCTCGCACACCACGATATACGCCGAGATGTTGAGGATGAAGTTCGCGCCAGATCATGGAAATCCAGGCCGTAGTAGAACATGAGCCCCGGACAAAGGGGTGAAGTGGAAAGCCCATCCAGCGGAGGAAGTGGGGAACAAAGACGACCCTCTCATGGGGCCTGGGGGTGGGATGAGCTGCCCTCGTCGGGCAGCCGGCGCTGATGTCGCCGGAGAGGTATCCGCGCCAAGAAGTTTGGCGATGTGCTCCTCCTTAACGGTGGAGGCCAACCATTTACCTCCGCTCCGCCCGACATGATCGGAGAAGGTTGAGATGAGATGCGCGAACTTGGGCGCTGGAGCTCGAGTGCGCGGAGATGGATAAGCAAAGGAGGAAGAAGGCGTAGGTGAGAAGGTGAATCCTTATCCCTTATATGGGCGGGCGAAGTTCACGCGCCCCCACCGCCCGGTAAAACTCGCTTATCTCCCAAGCGCCACCATCAATGGCGCGTTGGGTTACCCACGTCCGTATTGATGAGAATCCCGGATTAAGGGGAAACATGATCTCTGCTTCGACAAGACGTGCCAAGGAAACCGCTTCGCTAAAATGCGCTGAGGTGGTAAAGTAAAAAACAATTCAAGTAATGGCTTGGTAGTGGTGTGACGTCATGCCACAAAAAACGTCAGCAGATTGAACTTGTGTATATATTATTCTCTCTACGGTGGAATGTAGAATTTATTTTGCAGAGCCGGACACTACCCTGGTGTTCACAATCTTCTATCATTTGCAGGAGGAACCTGCCTTGCAATGCCAAGCAATATACGCGCCGGACTTATCGTCATTGAAGCCTGGTTCAGGGGCTACTGAGGGAGTCCTGGATTAGGGGGTGTCTGGATAGCCGGACTATCATCATCAGCCGAACTATCATTGGCCGGACTATCATCATCGACCGGACTCCAAGACTATGAAGATACAAGATTGAAGACTTCGCCCCGTGTCCGGATAGGACTTTCCTTGGCGTGGAAGGCAAGCTTGGCGATACGGATATGTAGATCTCCTACCATTGTAACCGACTCTATGTAACCCTAGCCCTCTCCGGTGTCTATATAAACCGGATGGCTCTAGTCCAGGGACAGTAACAACAACCCTTACAATCATACCATAGGCTAGCTTCTAGGGTTTAGCCTCCTTGATCTCATGGTAGATCTACTCTTGTAAACATCCACAATATCAATATCAATCAAGCAGGACGAGGGTTTTACCTCCATCAAGAGGGCCCAACCTGGGTAAACATCGTGTCCCTTGTCTCCTGTTACCATCCGCCTAGACGCACAGTTGGGACCCCTACCCGAGATCCGCCGGTTTTGACACCGACAGGCACCAGCCCCCCCAAGGCCCATGCGCATGGGAAGGGGGAAACCCTAAAGGGGAGGGCCTCCATTTGACTTGGGAGGCACTCCTCCCCCCTTGGCCGCCGCCCCAACCCTAGATGGGATCTAGGGGGGCCGGCCCCCTCTCCCCCCCCACCTATAAATAGTGGAGGGGTGGGAGGGCAGCCACACCCCAAGTTCTGGCGCAGCCCTCCCCCTCTCCCAAGTACTCCTCCTCTCTCGCGGTGCTTGGCGAAGCCCTGCAGGATTGCCACGCTCCTCCACCACCACCACACCGTTGTGCTGCTGTTGGATGGAGTCTTCCTCAACCTCTGCCTCTCTCCTTGCTGGATCAAGGCATGGGAGACGTCACCGGGCTGTACGTGTGTTGAACGCGGAGGTGCCGTCCGTTCGCACTAGGATCTCGGTGATTTGGATCACGACAGTACGACTCCTTCAACCCCGTTCTCTTGAACGCTTCGCTTAGCGATCTACAAGGGTATGTAGATGCACTCTCCTTCCCCTCGTTGCTGGTTTCTCCATAGATAGATCTTGGTGACACGTAGGAAAATTTTGAATTTCTGCTACGTTCCCCAACACAAAATAGTATGACGGACTAAGAATACCTATTTCTTTTATTAGTAGGTATAGATATAGATTAGACCCAAAAAACCACTCCAACCAATCCCTTTTCCCGTTCTAGTGGTGATCACCCCCAAAAGCACCAAATTCCCCCAATATAGACGAGAAATTGCCCCTCTCCAAATACCCCCTCTATCCAATGGTGCCCATATTTCACCCCACCGCCCTCCAACTCCACACCACCCGCTTGGCCCGTCCTTTGCCGTCTTGCACGCCCGACCACTAGAGTGTCACCACCGACCACCAGGCTGCCGCAACCGATAGTCATGGACTACCGCCACACCCAAAACCACTCTTCCCGCCCTTTTTCCTCCTCCCCCCCCCCCCCCAGTGACCCGCGCCACTCCAGCCCGCGTTGGCGCACCACCGACCCAGCCTGTGTGCCCAGGCATGGCCGCAAAATGCCCCCCTTGCGCACGCCCCATGCACGAGCTCGAGCCCAATCCCACCTTAGTGCCCCACCACCACTACCCTCCCCCGTATTTTACCCCATTGAAAAGCAATGCGTGTTGGAGATGAGTTTATTGATGATCTGCAAAAGCAACCACGGCCAATAATCTGAAAATTGTTGTTGGGGGGAGCCCTAATAACACTTTTTTGGGGATGATTTATTGAGGAGCTGTCAGAGATACCCATGCCTAGGCGTAATCATGCTAGATGTACGAGCGCTAGTGGTGGCATAACACATAATTAAAGCGTACCACATTATTTTTCTTGGGTGGCTCCCGATTTATCTGTCTAAAAAATGTTGTATAATCTCAACCTTTTAGTACACAGTTTCTTAAGGATATTATTCCTGGATTCATTTGTTGCTACTTCAATATATGTTCATCGACATATCATTTTTATCATAACAATGCAATATTTTGCCTAACTACTTGGTTATGTTTCCACCGCAGCATAACAAACATCATATTAAATTTGAGCACGACCCCAAAGTTTTCAACTCCCACCGCGACGGGATTGTGTTGGTTAAGAACTCACTTCAAAAATGTTGTACATAATAATTATTAAAAACAAATAGAAAACAAGAAATTAATAGCAATGGTATTGGAGCGGAAAGGGTACATTTATAAAAAATAAATATGATTTCGCCCTAAGTACAAAGGTAAAAGTAATGGCATCATATACAAGATCTTGGCCATTAATTCTCAGCTATTGTGGCCAAAGTGCTGTCATTAGGACTACAACCGACACACAGGACTGCTGCTAGTACTCCCTCCGGTCCTTTTTTTAGTCTGCATATAACTTTTGCTCGAAGTCAAAATATCTCTACTTTGACCAAACTTATAAAAAGAAGTATCGACATTCACAATGCCAAATTAATATTGTTAGATTCATTATGAAACATAGTTTCATAAAATATATATTTGGTATTGTAGATGTTGATATTTTTAATATATATTTGGTCAAATTTTATAAGCTTTGACTTGATACAAATCTAATACGCGAAGTAAAAAGGACAGGAGGGAGTAACTTGCTGCAGACGGGTCCACATGCGGCTATGTGTTCAAGTGGTGCAAGCCTGAAGGCTGCAAGAGAGAGAGAGGTGGACTAAAGAAAAAATATAGTCAGTTTAGATGTAAGGATGTCGGATCATGCATGAGAGGATGAGGAAAACAGCCGAGAAGGCTTGTGGCCAGAATCAAGAGGAGATAAACCACATGAAAAAGCGAACGAGGCTAGTACTACAAGAGGTTTACCTAATCAATGACATTAACCTAGCCTGTGGGAGGTTAAAATTAATCAAGTACTCCCTCTGTAAACTAATATAAGAGCGTTGAGACCACTACTTTAGTATTCTAAACGCTCTTATATTAGTTTACGGAGGGAGTACTCCCTCCGTCCCGAAAAACATGTCGTGAGTGGATATTTGCAATTTAGTCCTCCACGTTCTCCCGATCGAACCCGAGGTCCCTCTTCTTCCTCGCTCTCGCTCTCACTCTCTCCCGGCCAAACCCGACGACGGGCGCCGCCTTGCCGCCCCCCGCCGCCCCCGCCGCCCCTCTCCACCACCGCTCCTCCGCCCCACGCCGCCCCCACTGCCACCACCCCTCCTGCCTCACGCCCCACGCCGCATCGTTACCCGCCTCGTTCCCCAATGTGAAGCATGCGTTTTTTTGTCGATCCTCCCGCCGCTCCTGTCCGACGGCCATGTGTTTACCTCGCTGGGGCACGGCAGCGGGGCGCCCTCCTTTCTCGAATTCCTGGCACGACGGTTGCTCGACGGATTGCAAAGAGGCAGGTGGAGGAGCTCACCAAGTAGCCCGCCGGAGTCAAAGGTCTCCTTTTTCCCTTTCTCCTCCCTTCGATCTACTGCGCCCATTCAATTTCTTCTTTTATCTTCTTGGATTGTTTGGGCCATGTCCACCCAATTTCTTCTTCATCATCCTAGATTTCTACACGCGTTCGAGGATAGGGACAAGCCGGCGGCGCAGCCAGTGACTGGAGCGGCGGCGCGAGATCTGTCTCTGGGGAGAAGCCGACGGGCGACATCAGCGAGCTCGTCTCCGTGCGTTAACCCCTCCGTGCGTTGCGGGGTGGGGAGGCAACTCCGTGAGCTCGTCTTCGTGCGGCTGCCGGGGGTTTGCCCCTCAGCTCGCCGCAAACTCTATTTCCAGGGAGAAGCGCCGTCGGCGACTCCGTGAGGGCGGCCGCCGGCGCAAGCCCAGGTTCGCCCCTCACCCCATCCATCCCAACTCCAAACTCTGAAACTTCGTTTTTTATTTTCTGAAATGAACTCTGAAACTTCGTTTTTTCTTTTCTGAAATGAACCCTGAAACTTAGCAATGGTTAATGGTGACTGAGTAGGTCAATTTTCGGCGGTTTCGCTCAAGGCCGACGATTGGGCGCGTGTGGTGGCTGTTCGAGGAGTGGCGACATCTTCTGGTGGATTGATGTGTGTGCTCTGGTATGAAAGTTTGTGCTTGGAAGGAGTGGCAATATCTTTAGGTGGAAGGAGTGGCAGCTCAAGGACATCTTCAGGAGTGGTCTGAATTGATTCAGGTGATTCCTGAATTGCTGCATTTTCAACTGTTGAATTAGACTGAATGTTCCTCCTGTATAATGTCACAACTAAACATCTGCACTTCTAGAATTAGTGTGCACTTATAGAACTAGTCTGCACTTATAAAATGACACAATAGTGTACAGGAGTAATCTGTCATGTGACAGTAGTCATGATTAATCATCTTGAGCTTTTTTCATTTAATTTTTGAATCGCAGCATCATTTAAATTTGTTTTCAAACTTGTTTCGTGCATCCATGGCCGCACCATAGCAGCGAGTATTGCTTGTTGAGATACTACTGCTCCTGTCAATAGCATACTGAATACTCCTGTGAATAAACTGAATGGCACAATACTGTACAGGAGTATTTAGACAGTTTAATGTTGACGTATAAACTGAATGTTTAGACAGAGTTCTTATTCATGTGCTCCTGCCAATAGAATCAAAACTGATTTATTACCTTTCCAAGTTTGGTGAACATCGTGGTTCTAGTGCAAGTGCAAGCAGCATGCAGCCAGCTTCTTCCTCACTTAGATCATATATGGACACATATGGTCAAATAACTAAAATTAATCCAAATCAATTGAAATAAATCAAAAAACCCAAATTAATTCAAATAATCCAAATTAATCCAAATAATTCAATTAATCTGAATAACCCAGATAATTCAATTAATCTAAATAACCCAGATAATTCAAATAAATCCAAATAACCCAGATAATTCCAATAAATTCCAACAAAGAGTTGATATACAAGGATTAGAGAAGGCATACACAAGGGCATGACATAAGGGCCTCTTTGCCCCCTCTTGACACAAGATTACACAAGACATACACAAGGAGCACTGACTACATGACATAAGGGCCTCTTTGCCCCTCTTGACTACATTCTTTCTCTCGCCACTTCTTCCCTTCCCTTCCCTTTAATTTTCTGTCTTTTCCCTTCTCTAGCCAATTCTTTCCTTTCATTTTCTTTTCCTATTGCAATTTCCATTTCTTCTATAATGGCCCTAGTATCAACAACTACCTGGCTGTCGCAATATACACCGGTTATTTCCATTCCAGCATTCTGAAAGCGATCCTTGTGCAAGTGGGGCAACTTATATTGATTTCCTCCTTTGTCTTTCATAACTTCAAACATAATTGCTTCTAATGTGATAAAGCTTCTGTGCAACTTGTCGGGATCGTAGTTCTCGAATTCCTCTTCCACACCCTGTACCAGTTCCTGGATGTTTGTAGGTGACCTGCAGTCGGTTAGAGATTGGAGAGAGGTATGGAAGCAGAGGTCCAAACAATTTAACTCAGGGCTATTTGGGGGTTGTTGTAGCAATCGGATGTCAAGATCAGTTTGTTCCACAGATTCTCGAAAAGCTACATCATTGGGAAGGACATGGGGCTTTGCATTATCCTGTTGGATGAATATTGTTGCTCCCTCGTCATCGTCAGGCCACTTATCCTGAATTGCCGGGATAACCTTATTGATTAGATAATCTCTGCACACAGGCCTAGTTACTTTCACTGATGTCAACACTTTTGTTCCCTTTGTTCTGTTATGACTTGTCCGCTTCGCCTCAGTCTCTTCAACGAATGCCCAAATGCCAATCTTCCCGTCGAATGTTAGCTCCCCCTCATTGTTATATCGAGGCCTGGCAACAACTGTTAGGAACATCACCTTCCCAATGCTGTGAGTGTTTGACACGGTGCGCTTCGGCTCAGGTTCTCCTGGAAGTACATAGTAACTATTCTTCACTCTCGTCATGTCAAACCACTTCTCATCGATGTGAACCATATTCGTCATTGGTTTTAACATAGCCCGAGAAGTTGAGATTGAATTGTCATCGACCATGGACATACAAAATTTCAATCTCGCAAGCTTGTTCTCTAGCTTGAGGTGAGGCTTCACGGTGCTTGTGATGCGGTTGAGCTCATTCAACTGGAACCTCTTATGTAGGGTCGATCGGGCCACACCTAGAGACCGCGCCAGAGATCGAATTGTCCTTCTTTTATTTAGTGGGATTGTTGAGGTCCTCTCTAGATCCAGCTCCTTTCTCTTTCGGCCGGATCTTCCTGGCTTCTTGCTTGAGACATCTACTTCTTTGCCATCGGCAATTTGCTTTTTGGCTTTTTCCCAGATTCTTTCAACAGATCGTACACTTACGTCCAACAGGTTTCAGACTAGCAGCTTGTCGTCTGGTTGAACAGACCCATCTCTGAGCTCGATTACCAGCAAAGCGAAGTAAACACCATGCCTCTCCTTATCTGACAATTCTCTTCTCTTCTCTTGAAGTATCCAATTCATAACTTCATCCTCTTCCTCTTGAGCTTCGTCCTCTTTCCCTTCATCTTCTTCAGGCATCCAATTCATAGCTTCATCGTCTTCCTCTTGAGGCATCAAGTTCAAATCCATAGTTCCATTATCTTCCACTTGAGGTTCCTCCTGTTCAGGGATCCAATTCAAATTAATACCTTCATCGTCTTCCTCTTGAGGCATCAAGTTCAAATCAATAGTTTCATGTTCTTCCTTTTGAGGCATCAAGTTCAAATCCATAGTTATGTTTCCTGCCATCAATGACAAAAGATGAGTACACCATGGTACCATAACAAGAATATACACACACAAAATGAGTACGCAAGTCAAACAAGAAATAGGTGCCATGGCACCATTTCTAGTTTGATTGCCACGGTAGCCAAACAAGAAATGGTGCCATGGCAGCCTTTCTACAAATGGCTGCCATGGCACCATTTATAGAAAGGCTACCATGGTAGCCAAACACTTTACTCTAACCATAAGCCATTTTCTCTAGTTAGAGTAGTTAACAGAATTTTACACTAGTTAGAGTAGTTTTGCTGAATTTTACTTACTCATAGTACCATGCCTATGGTAGAAAAGTGTCAAGAAAAATATTATCAAGTGATTGTTATTGTCATTGAGCAAAGGAATTAAATCAATTTAGATTCATTCAAATTTTGTGAAACTATGTTCACCTCCCCTGTGAATTTTTTTTCAGGTTGTTCCTGCAGCTCCATTTGTATTATTGCGCTATGTTCATCACATTTGTTTTGCTGTAGCAATCAAATTGTTTCAGAAATTTTAGGTGTGGCCGACTCTATGCTGAATGGGTGAAGAAAACCGAAAAGGCGGTTGTGGATTTTGTGGTGCCTTTGTTCTGCCATGACTCTCAACAAACCATGACCTGCTGGTTCCCTGGCATCTGCAGAACCTGAATTTCTGTATTCAGTCCTGTTGCTATGTTCTCCAAGCCAAGCATCTATTTGCTCGAGCATGCTTGACCTCTGTTTAGCTACAGATGGGCTACTGTAATTGCAGTAATCGGTTAATTTATCAAGTTCACTGATCTGGTCAGAATATCAGGTTCAAATATTTTCAGTTGCTATGTTGGTACAGACAGGCGTGTGTGCCTGCTCCAGATTTTGAGGTATACATGTTTAGTGGAAGTCCAGTGTCGCTTTTGTCGTCGCACTGTGTTGTCATACTTACGATTATTTTCATGGCTTCAGGAACCAAAGTTTGAAGAGGACAGAACTGCCGCACAAGTCATGGATGCTTCTCTTCGAGATTCTGATTTTGAACACTTGCAGGTATGGTGGTTTTGTGTTGTGGAAACTTAACATGTTTTGGCTAAATTCTCAAACCAGAATCATCTAAAGCCGCATGACGTTGCTATCTTTATTCATTGTTGTCAACATGTTTAAGTCTTATTACTAGCTCTGGAAAGACAATATTAGCATCTTCTGGCCCAATGGTTCTGCCAACCAAAGGGCACATGACAACCTCTGTTACGAGCATGACCAGTGACATAATGCCAACAATGCTCACTTTTATTCTGTTGGGAACAAATATTTGAACAGATTATCAAGAATGAAGATCTTGAGGAGCTTAGGGAACTTGGTTCTAGTACTTTCGAAACTGTTTACCATGGGAAATGGAGAGGAACTGATGTGGCTATCAAGCGCATCAAGAAAAGCTGTTTTACAGGACGATCATCTGAGCAAGAAAGGCTGGTAAGCTCCTGAAACTGTTTACCATCAGAGAAGTGTTTTCAGAAACTTGTCCATATTCGCCTTTTTCAGTTAGTTTTTCCCACAATTTGGGAAGGAGCAACAGTCAGCAGTCTTAACATTTTAATATGTCTGAAACAATTACTCCCAAAGGAAACAAACACTTCAATTTATCATCATTTTGGAAAGAACCATGGTAAATGTTTGATCATGCTTTTTTCAGTTAGTTTTTCCCACATTTTGGAAAGAACCATGCACAAAGGAAACAAACACTTCATTTGATCATCATTGGAGTATTTGCAAACAAGGTAAAGCAATCCAAGATCAGCTAGGGGCAATTGCTTAAATTTACTCAAGGCCTTGCTATTAATTGAAAGCTTTTAGTTAACAGTAAATCAATTTCACAAATTGTCAGGTAGCAATACTCTGATGGAGTACCTTCTTCAGAGTGCAAATAGCACCAGCAGCAGCAGTCACGGCGGGAGTCAACAGCAACAATAGCAACACGGCACGGATCAGCAACAGCAGCACAAGCAGAGGAGCAGTAGCATCAACACGGGAAGAGGAGCAGCAGCAGCACGGGTTAGCTCTACCGGCGGCAGGGGAGAAACAGAGGAGAAACACGATGCAGCAGCACGGGCTAGCACCACCGGCGGGCACGCAGGCAGAGAAGGAGCACCACGGCGACGTGTGGGAGCTCGACGAGGACTCGCGGGAGACGACGGAGGACGCGCGCGAGCTCCTGTCCACCGGATCGTGGAGGCCGGCTCCGGCGATGACCGTAGGTGGATCACGGCGGGAGGGATCGTGGTGGCGCACGGGAGGCAGCTCAAGGTGGACTCGCAGGAGCACGAGGAGGACTCGCAGGAGCTCGAGGACGATGAGAGGGAGCTCCTGCTCCACCGGATCGTGGTTGAAATTCCAGCGACGCCCGCAGGTAATCGCCGCGGGATGGGATCACGGCGGCGCAGGTCTGGGCAGCGGTGGCGGAGTAAGTACTTGGCGACAGCGGTGGCGTTGAAGGTACGTGGCGACGGAGGCGGAACACTTCCTGGTGGGCGGCAAATCGCGCAGCTTGGCGGCGCCGGCCCCTGGAGACGCACGGGCGACAGAGGAGGAAGAAGACGTGTTTGTGATTGTTTTGAAACTACGAGGACTTTTTTATAAAACTGGCAATGAACTATGCCTGCGACATGTTTTTCGGGACGGAGGGAGTACTAATTATCAATACCAATGGAGGACTCGAGGGAGGGGTCGTGGACTCATGGACGATCACCGATCAATAGAAGCAGGTTGCGGACCTGGGAGATTGGCCGTCGGCGAAAGCAAACATATTTTTTTTAGATGGATGATTGGCAGAAAAGGAACGTCGAATATGTTTGCTTTCACTACGTGAGAGTTGCTAACACTACTGGAATCAACACACAGCAGAGAGATCCATACAAAGGAGACAGTGTACATTAGCTATTAAACTTGCACCAAAGTCACAGTTGAGAATCATACACCAAACCAGCAAAAAATCACCAGTGCTACATTACCATGTATCCAACCGAAAGCTAAGCAAATTAAGGCAACCATGTTGCGTGATACATATGTAAGAAGGTACGTAAAAGGGATATCATATATAAAATCTTCAATAATATATTAAAAGAGAGCCTCTTCTAGCTAGCCCTGCTAGTTACCTGTTAGCCTTTCTTTTTCTTTTTCTTTTCTTCTTTCTTTCTTGTGACGCTGTTGGGCTGTCAAGGTATTTGGAGAAGACAGTTGGAAGTAGGTGGACATATGGAGGAAACGTGTGTCCGTCATCCACACACCCACATTCCACATCTGCACACTTAATACAGTATGCAGTACATGACCGCATATATGCATGGTTCATGTCAACCATGATCGTCCACGCCTTACCACGAAATTCCTCCTACGTCAAAAGGCAGCACAGAACATCCGGGTCATCCGGGCTGACGAAGGGGAACTCAGGAAGACGCTGCGGTATGCCCAGAGCTTCGTAGCCACGTTGCGCCCACAGACAATCCAGGTTGATCACGCGGTGCGGCTCCCATTGGAACTCGGGGTTCAAAGTCCAAATGGTGATCCTCTGGCGAGTCTGCTGCTGCCGCCTTTTCCTCTCAGGTATCTGCGGGATCCATCGGGAGCGATCGTGGATTCTGTCGTGGAAGTCGTTGTCAATGTGGACAAAGCGCATCTTGCCTTGGCTGGCGGACACGCTTCGATATCTCTCCGGGTAGCGACTTTCGAGTCGTACCTCATTATGGTAGTCATTCTCTCCAGGGAATGGCACGAAGCGGAGCACCGGGGAGTCTATGGTGGAGAAGTCACATAGCAGGACGCCGCTGAAGTAGTCTACCCAGCAGAGGAAACGGCCGTCGAAAGCGAGCATGTGGTGGGTTGACCAGAGGTGGAAGAACTGGCTGCCATTGCTCTGGTCCAGGTCCAGCAGCTGCGGCTTGTGGATGATTTTCCACTTTCCAGTTCCGGAGTTGAAGACGCAGAGTTCGGCAGGCATGGAATGATTGCCGTGACATTGAGCTCGGCGACGATGTAGCGGTCCTGCTCCTTGATCCGCAGGATGCCTGTTGGGAGGTTACCCATCAGGAACGCCCTACCTCTCTCCCTGGTGAACGGAGGGAGCCGCTGCACCGAGGGGGAAGAAGAACCGGCGGCCGTGTAGACGAACAGATCTGGCGGGACGAGGAAGCTGTCAGTCTGTTTCGGGGTGGAGATGTCGAAGAGGACGAGGTCCTTGTCGGCTGCCCGGACGTAGGCATAGGCGGGAGAGACGGCTGAGCCCTGTTCCTCCGGCCAGTGGACGTTGAGGTAGGAGACTCCTTTTGGAGGGGCCGCGAGGGTGAAGGACACGTAGCAGGAGGGGCCGCCGTTCATGTCTAGTGGAGCGGAGGTCTTGTTCTTGTTAACAGCCACACGAGCAGCGTCTAGGCCGTCACCCAGCATCACCCAATCGGGGAAGACGACGGCGGTCTCTTCCTCCGGCTCCGGCGCGCCTCCGGTTGCCATGGGGATGGGGATCGAACTTGCCTCCAAAACCCTAACCCTATGTTCTTGGTGAGGGGAACCGACGGACGGGAAAGAAGGGCGACAGGCCAAGTTATACTACAAATATACTAGCAGGGCCATCGATCTCAATGGGCCAGGAAACTAGTGGCACAAGCGAACAACGCAGAGGAGTTTCCCGTTCTATTTTCTGGGAAAAGAGAAAAAAAAAATACTGTATAGGGGTCTTTTTTCTTGCCAAAAATACCAAAACAATACCACCTCCTTTTTTTTTAGGAGAATCTCTCTTAGTACGTACTACGTATATATTACTCAAACCGCGGAAAGGTTACAATCAAGTTTAACAGAGAGATTATTTGTCAAAAAAAAGTTTACAGAGAGATTAAACATCGTTTGGACCGGAAGCAATCCACACAGCTGTCTGTCCAGAGATTCTGCCAGTGTGACAAGTGCCATGTGATCACTAAGACACTAACAGAGTTTTGACAACGAGTGTATGACTAAGAGCATCTTCAACAGGCGCGCAACCGTGCGGCGTGCTAAAATAAGTTTACAACGTTGAAATAGCAACTTTTTGCGCGCCGCAGAGCGCTGGCTCTAGCGGCCACTGCAAAAAGTTGCATGCACGCCGCTCCAGCAGAAGCGCTAAAATACAGCGCGTGATACACATACGTACGCAAAAATAATTAAGATAGTTCGTAGCATAGGTAGATAAAGAAAGGTACATAGCCTAGATAGATAAAAAAAAGACAATCATATTTCAACTACTCGTCCTCCTCCTCCTCCGACTCCGACTCGGTGATGTCCTCCTCCTCCTCCTACGTCTTAATGAAGGCGTCAATCCACCGTTCATCGTTAGAGTCCCAGGTCGACGTTCTTTGAGCTCGTTGTTGAAGAGTGCGGCCGCCTTCCACGTACGCCTGTCCTCACGATAGGCGGCTCGCTCCGCCCTCTCCGTCCTCCTTCGCACGTAGAATTCGCGCTCGTTGACGACGTCCTCCGGGAAGCGTTGGCGCCACGATGCCATGGCCTCCTCGTCCATCTCAGCGATGCCAAGGTGGCGCTCCCGCCTCCAGTTGTCGCGACAGTTCTCGTCGGTGACAAGCCGCGGGGGAGGCGTGAGCTCCTGCGCCGCCACCTCGGGGAAGTTCATCTCCCTCCGAGGCCGCCGGAGGCGCCACGCCGCCGTGTCGTACGCGCGGGCGGCTTTGTGGGCAGTGTCGAATGTGCCGAGGCCGAGGTGCATCTCACCGGACCGGATCTCGGCGGAGAAGGAGCTGGAGGGGCGCTCGCGGACGCCGCGGTAGCCCGAATTTCCCCAACGGCGAGGTGGCATGGTGGCGCGGCGGCGGCGAGATGAGAAAAGAGGCAACAAAGAGTGGCGGAGAGAGCGGCAGAGGGCGCGTGGCGAGGCACAGAGTGGTATGCGGGATGACGCGTGGAGGGCGCTGGATTTTTAAAGCGCGTCGGACGCCGCACGCCAAAACTAGCGCGTGCCGGGCCGCTTTTTCGCACGCGTAATCTTTTCCCGCGTGCCGGAATCTCCCGCGCCTGCTCCGCGCGCGCTAAAACCCACGTTTCTCACGCGCGCGCATTTTTTACGGCCGCTGTTGGAGATGCTCTAATAATAGTTCTCATATGCTTCACACGCTCCTTGATTTCAAGGACGGGTGAGGCATAGCGTGAGTGGTTTAAACCTTCACTTTCTATCATGTTGACACTCTTCGAAATCAGATTCCACTTTGATAGGCAAGGTCTGCCTTGTGCAGCGAGAGACAATCAATCCATGATAGCCGTTAGCTCAGTTGCAAATGCATCGGAGCAGATAAGCAAGTTACGACATGAAACTTGAAAATAAAACAATGGGCCAGGTAACTAGTCAAACAAGCGAAGCAGGAGGTTTCTATTTTCCGCAAAAAAGAGAAAACTGAACATTTGTTTCAACCGGCTTTGCTATTTAGCAGGAAACTGGAATTTTTTGTTGGATGAGTTGATTCTTGCATGCGTGTAGCTCCCAGGTCCAGACAGGACGCGGGGTCCTAGAGAGGTCTCGGTTGCAGCAAGCCGAAGCTGACGGCGAGGGATGCCCAGTGGCGGCAGAGGTGGCGCGTGGCAACACTTGCTGGCCACGGACACTGGTTTGGGAGGGACGAGACTTGCCTGCTCCCTTTCCATGCTCCCATCCGTGCTTCCGCCTACGTGGTTTGATTTGATTGAAAAAAAATAAAACCTGGCCCCACCCCCTGAAAATCAGGGGGGAAGATGATTAGATTAGAAAAGAAAAAGGCAAAAGGACAGCCGTAGGATGAAGTGGGAGCACGGATGGGAGCATGAAAAGGGAGCAGGCAAGCCGGATCCCCAGGGGAGGGGGTGGGGCTGACACGTAGGGAGGAAGAAAAAGAGGATCGCACTAGAGGAGGAATAAAATTTAGTGGAAACATCGACATAAACAGGTATCTTATTAGGCCCTGTTTGTTTCATAAGTCTTAGGACTTTTTTAAGTCCCAACTTATAAGCACTGTTTTAAATAGCCCGCTATAGCAATGCTATAGCGTTTACAAAAGGCCTTGCGCTAAGAGATTTTACTCCAAACAAATGAACAAACATTTTAAATAGCGCGCTATAGCTCCGCTATAGCACGCTATAGCATTTGGAAGAGGTCCGCCGCTAAGATGCTTAGCGCGCTATTTAAAACTATGCTTATAAGTCATAAGTCCCTACCTGTTTGTTTACAAGTCCCTGTAAAAGTCCCTACCTGTTTGTTTACAGGGACTTATAAGTCCATGTTGCACCGCTACAACGAGGCTCAGGAGAGGGCCTGTCTGGCGATTGGAGGCACCGTTGCAACGAACCGAGGCAGAACGAATCGAGGCGGGGCGGCGACGGGGCGGCGAACCGAGGCGGAGCGGCGACGGGCGAGAGGCGGGCGGCGACGGGCGGCGAACCGAGGCGGAGCGGCGACGGGCGAGAGGCGGGCGGCGATGGGCGAGAGGCGGCGCGGGCGACGGGCGGCGAACCGAGGCGGGCGGCGACGGGCGAGAGGCGGGGCGGCGACGGGGCTGGCGACGGGGCGTGCGGGGAACGAGCCTGGAGCGAATAAGTCCCAATAAGCTCCTCCGTGAGAGTCTTATTTGATAAGTCCCAAATCACCACAATAAGTCCCTTGTGTTTGGTTTAGGTGGGACTTATAGGGACTTTTTTAAGTCCCTAAACCAATAAGTCCCTGGAAACAAACACCCCCTTAGTTGCATTATCCATAGGCGGTCCCTTGTTCAACAAACCATCCGCTCTCTTGATAATGTTTGCAGAGCTCTCTATTTCTTCTACGTTTGGATCCTCTTTATTTTAGAAGTGAGCAAGCAGTGTCCTTACTGATTGTCGCGATGAAGCCGTTAAGATTTCGCGTCATTTTTGCCATTTCTTCCACCGAACGCGGAAATTAATTGATCCATCCGCCTGTTCCACTGCGAGCGGTTGGGCGAACCCTAGCCATCGCCAGCTTCGACCTCTTCCGTGCCATCCATCCTCATCACCTCCGCCGCAACGCCAGCTGAAGCCCGGTTGCATCGGCAGCGGGGCCCTCTTCCCCTGTCGCTGGGTGGCTCGCATCATGGGGTGCAGTTGTCTGGCCGAGGTGTGTCGCTCGCACGGGGCGCGGTGGCGGATGCGCGCTCGGTCGTGCTGGTGGCATGGGTGGATGGGGATGCGACTGTAGCTACGTGGTGGCTCGCGCGCGACATGGTGATGCAACTCGTGGAGTGGTGGTTCTGGTGGCAGGGATCGTCCCTTAGCGGTGGGCGCTGGGGGTCGTCGGTCTCCTTCGATGTGGCGACGGCAGCAGTAGCGCAAGCGTCCTGGTGGTGTGGGGCATGCTTGGGCGGTGGAAATCCTCCAGATGTGGGCTGGCGAGTTTGTGTGACACGAGAGGGGCTCCTCTGCACGAGATGGGCTCTTCTACTCCATGGTGATGGACGACATCCGGCGACGCGCAGGTAGGGGGGTGGGGGGGTGGGGGACGCGGTCCGCGATAGTGCAAGACTTCGCGTTGTGCTTCTTGTTGTTTGTTTGTTGTGTCAGTCTGAGTCAGACTCTCATGGCACTTCCGTGATGTCGGACGGATCAAAACCAAAGGTCACAAGTGTGGCGGCGTGCAAGCTCGCCTATGCAAAAGGTCAGATTGCTAAAAGTCAAACATTTATAAGAACACACTAACAGAAAATTCATGGTATTAATACATTAAATGCGTCAACTAACCTAACCAGGCAGCATATGTATTGCATCATGTATAGGTACGTAGTAAAGATAAATAAGCAAAAACACGAGTGATATTGGAGCTTCCTCTAGTTATCTGTTGCCTTTCTTTTTCTTTTCTTTTTTGCCTTTTGCGATGCAGTTGGCCTTTCAAGGTATTTGGAGAAGACAGTTGAAAGTCGGTGTACACCATTAAAGTAAGCTTCCACACCCACAGATTCACATGACCGCAGACGTGCATGCTTGCCAATCATGATCATCCACCCATTACCACGAAGAAATTCCTCCTCCGTTAACAGGCAGCACAAAACACCTGGGTCATCCACGCTGATGATTGGGAACTGAGGAAGACACTGATCTATGTGCAGATCTCGGTAACCAGCTTGCGCCCAGAAAGAGTCCAGGTCGATCACATGATGTAGCTTCCACTCGAACTCGGAGTTCAAAGTCCAAGTGGTGATTTTCTGGGGAGTCTGCCGCTGCTGCTGCCGCCCTTGCCTTTTTCTACCACGAAGCTCAAGGCACTGGTAGCGGCCAGGGAGACTGTCATAGTAGTCATTGTCAATGTGGACAAAGCGCATCATGCCTTGGGTGATGGACACACTTCGGAACCTCTCCGGGGAGTACCTTTCAACACGTACCTCATCCGAGAAGTTATTTTCTCCAGGGAAAGGCACGAAGCGGAGCGCCGAGGAGTCTGGAGTGGACGTGGAGAAGTCACATAGCAGGACACCGCTGAAGTAGTCAATCCAGCACAGGAAACGGCCTTCAAAGGCGAGCACATTATCGGTTGACCAGAGTTCGGGGAACTGTCCGCCATTGCCTGGGTCCAATTTGCGGATGATTTCCCACTTTCCAGTCTCGGAGTTGAAGACGCAGAGTTCGGCACGCATGGCATTGCCCTTTCTTTTGGGGTAGACATTGAGGTCGGCAACGATGTAGCGGTCCTCCGCGAGCCGCAGGATGCCTGTGGTGAGGTTGTCCATCAGGAACGGCCTCTCCCTCTCCTTGGTGTACATAGGGAGCGGCTGCACCGAGGGGGAAGGACCGCCGGCCGTGTAGACGAACAGATCTGACGGGGGGTCCCAGTAGCAAGACCGGCTCGGGTTGGTGATGTCGAAAAGGACGAGGTCCTTGTCGGTTGCCCGGACGTAGGCATAGGCGGGAGGGGTGGCTGGGGTAAGTGGAGGTTCGTCCGGCAAGTGGAGGTTGAGGCAGGAGATCCCTTTTTGAGGAGCCGCGACGGTGAAGGACACGTAGCAGGAGGGGCCGCCGTCCATGTCGACTGGAACGGCGGTCTTGTTCTTGTTGGCAGCCACACGGGCAGCGTTTAGGCCGTTGTGGCAGCGGGTGCGGCCTCTGCGATCCAGCAGCGCCCATCTGGGGAAGACGACGGACTCCTCCTCCGGCTCCGGCGCGCCTCCGGTGTCCATGGCGATCGGGATCGGGAAAACCGCCTCGCTAAGTCTGACCTAGGTTTTGGACGGGAAGTAAGGGCGACAGAATCAAGGTTATTATACTAGGATAGAAGGGCCATCTCATTGGGCCAGGTGCCTCAAAGAAAGAAACCTATTGGGCCCAGGAAACTACTCGCACAATCGAACGAACTGGGAGGTCTGTCGTGGACCCCTCAGAAAAAAGGAGGTCTGTCGTGGGCGCGACGACCACTAGTCTGGACTATAAGATTAAAAAAAACCTAGTCTGGACTATCTCACCTTCAGTTATGTGCTTGGGATTTTTGTCTAAAAAAAAGTTATGTGCTGGGGAAGTGTGCCATAATATTGTCACGTAGATAGGGTGCAACAAAATCTCAGGGCTCATGAGCCGTTTGAGATTGATTCGTATTTTAGTTCGACTCCAGACAGACTCGAAAACAAAATTAGCTAAGTATGAGCCATTTATGTAGCTAGATTAAAAAACAAGCCAAGCTGATCTTCAGTTAACATTGACCCGCTCAATAGCTCGATATCATATAATTACACTAAATAATCTTGATATATATTTAAAAATAGGGTAATTTATTATCATATATGTTCTATATGATTTTTTGTCACTTTAGACCACCTGCACGAATGAAATGACAGAAAAGACCATGTTCAAATGCTTTTGGCAAAAATACCGTGGCATGGGCCCAACCGCCACCAGATGACACGTGGCACCTATCGCCACAGCCCACGGCGGCAGCCCGAGCATAACAACATTTTTTGGCCCCACGGCAGCCACAACGGAACGGTGTGTGGCTGTTGAAACCTGCCGCCGCACCTCGTCGTGGCACCCTCTGGCATCCACTAACATGTGCATTTGTGTGTACAATTCTTAATTAGAATGGCAGAAGAAATCAAAGAAGCCCGTTGCGTGCATGTGGACTGCTAACTAGTTCATACTCATAGGCTGTCATCAATGGATCACTCGTGGCTCATGGGGGCATGCATGAATTTGCTCCGAAACCTCTCACCATTTTGGTTCGATCCATGCGATGCAATGCAGTCTTTGCAGTCAGCCTAGAGTCGCCTCGGCTGTCATCGACCCAATCATGGAGAACGATGGTCTCCTCCTCCCTAACCTTCACCCTAGTTGATCATGCTAGTACTTGAGCGATCCTTGGCATTACTGAACCCGAGCTATCAATGAGAGACTCGACCGATCGATCGTTGCCCATGAGCATACGTGATTTGCTAGCATGATAGGTCGATGTGAGTCTCTCGGCTAGCCTGCAACTGTGCATGGTGTGTTGCGATCGTGCGTGGTAGTGTAGGAGGCCCCGATCAATCTCCGTTCTTTGTATGCGTGAGTGTGTAGTAGTTGCGAGTATCCCCACGCGCGATACGTAGAGTGAATATGAGCTGATTGTTGCATCGAGCCCTCGTGCGCAATGTGTAGAGTTGTCTTGGTGTTGGGGAACGTAGTATTTCAAAAAATTTGCCTACGATCACGCAAGATCTATCTAGGAGAAACATAGCAACTAGCGGGGAGAGTGTGTCCACGTACCCTCGTAGACCAAAAGCGGAAGCGTTTAGTAACGCGGTTTATGTAGTCGAACGTCTTCGCGATCCAACCGATCAAGTACCGAACGCACGGCACCTCCGCGATCTGCACACATTCATCTCGGTGACGTCCCTCGAACTCTAGTCCAGCTGAGGCCGAGGGAGAGTTTCGTCAGCACGACAACGTGGTGACGGTGATGATGAAGTTACCGGCGCAGGGCTTCGCATAAGCACTACGACGATATGACCGAGGTGTGAAACTGTGGAGGGGGGCACCGCACACGGCTAAAAGATCAACTTGTGTGTCTATGGGGTGCCCCCACCCCCGTATATAAAGGAGGGGAGGAGTAGGAGGGCAGGCCACAAGGGGCGCGCTGCTACCTCTTGAGCACTGCGTTGGTTTTTCCCTTTAAGAGGAAAGGGTGATGCAGTAAAGTAGCGTAAGTATTTCCCTCAGTTTTTGAGAACTAAGGTATCAATCCAGTAGGAGACTACGCTCAAGTCACACGCACCTACACAAACAAATAAGAACCTTGCAACCAACGCGATAAAGGGGTTGTCAATCCCTTCACGGCCACTTGTAAAAGTGAGATCTTATAGAGATAATAAGATAATATTTTTGGTATTTTCATGATAAAGATAAAAAGTAAAGATTGCAAAATAAACGGTAATAAAAATAGCTTGTTGACGTGAGATTAATATGATGGAAAATAGACCCGGGGCCATAGGTTTCACTAGTGGCTTCTCTCAAGATAGCATAAGTATTACGGTGGGTGAACAAATTACTGTCGAGCAATTGATAAAATTGAGCATAGTTATGAGAATATCTAGGTATGATCATGTATATAGGCATCATGTCCGTGACAAGTAGACCGACTCCTGCCTGCATCTACTACTATTACTCCACACACCGACCGCTATCCAGCATGCATCTAGAGTATTAAGTTCATAAGAACGGAGTAACGCTTTAAGTAAGATGACATGATGTAGAGAAATAAACTCATGCAATATGATATAAACCCCATCTTTTTATCCTCGATGGCAATAATACAATACATGTCGTTTCCCCTACTATCACTAGGATCGAGCACCGCAAGATTGAACCCAAAGCTAAGCACTTATCCCATTGCAAGAAAGATCAATCTAGTAGGCCAAACCAAACTGATAATTCGAAGAGACTTGCAAAGATAACCAATCATACATAAAAGAATTCAGATAGGATTCAAATATTGTTCATAGATAATCTTGATAATAAACCCACAATTCATCGGATCTCGACAAACACACCGCAAAAGAATATTACATCGAATAGATCTTCAAGAGAAACGAGGAGAACTTTGTATTGAGATCCAAAGAGAGAGAAGAAGCCATCTAGCTAATAACTATGGACCCGAAGGTCTGAGGTAAACTACTCACACATCATCGGATAGGCTATGGTGTTGATGTAGAAGCCCTCCGTGATCAATGCCCCCTCCGGCGGAGCGCCGGAAAAGGCCCCAAGATGGGATCCCACAGGTACAGAAGGCTGCGGCGGTGGAAATAGGGTTTTGGCTCCTCTGCTGATGGTTTGGGGGTACGTAGGTATATATAGGAGGAAGAAGTAGGTCGGTGGAGCCACGAGTGGCCTACGAGGGCGGAGGGCGCGCCTAGGGGGGTAGGTGCGCCCCCTGCCTCGTGGTTTCCTCGTTGGTTGCTTGACGTCCACTCCAAGTCGTTTGGATCACGTTTGTTCCGGAAATCACGTTCCCGAAGGTTTCATTCCGTTTGGACTTTGTTTGATATTCTTTTCCTTCCAAACACTGAAATAGGCAAAAAAAACAGCAATTTGGGCTGGGCCTCCGGTTAATAGGTTAGTCCCAAAAATAATATAAAAGTGCATAATTGTAGCGACCTGACCCAAAATCGGTCAAATCTCTGTGTCTGTACCATCCCAAGATCATGCTGGTACTCACAGTACATCGATAAAGTAATCAAAGTTCAATCACACCTGAATATCATTAAACGATTCTCATATAGAGTCTTTATTACAAGGGAATAAATTCGGCTCAAGGCCAACTCATGAGAAATAAACTAAAAGTGCTGCGGAAGCGTCGAAGATAAGCGAGTCCATCCGACTCCAAAGGGCAATCGCCAAGCGCGGAGCGTAGCCTCACTCCTGATCGGAATATATCTCTGCAACATAATACGTTGCAGCCATGTAGGTCAGCTTTTGGAATAAGCTGGCAAGTCATGAAGAATAACAATAATAAAGTTACTAACTCTATATGCATTTTGGCTGTGGAGCTCTAAGTTTCATCATTTTGCGTAAAGCCAATTTTATCCTACTACAGTGGACTTATTTGCAATTTACTACAAATTGTTGGTAGTTATTGAGATGGTTCCGCCAACCAATATCTCGTTCCCAAATTATTATTAAGTCATAAACCCTCAAAATTAATCCATAAATTTTAGTGTTGAGATATCCGAATACTTCCAAGGTCCAGAGGCTCAAATGTCCGTAACCGGGGACACGGCTAATCGATTAGGTTATAACTCTCTGCAGAGGTTTGCGCACTTTCCCCGCAAGAATCATTCCTCCTTTAAAGTCTTCGCACTTCATGGTGTTTGAAGACGGACTAATGAAACAGGTCTTCCAAAGAGTTCTTCCGCCACCGCCGGTACCCATCCAATCCTACCGTTCGTCTACTTCTCGTAGTACCGCCCAGCCAGCGTCACTACTAGGGTCAACCCAGCCAGAGCCCATAATGGCTTGCGGCTGCACATGTAAGCTTCCGGTCATGGGGCATCCATCCTTCTCTTCGTGGCTGGGTGAAGCTTTCGCAGGATGTCATGGCGCTTCTCCATGCATCCCGCCACCACTGGTGCTCCAGGTGCCCGCCAACCGCCCTCCACCCAGAGTGATTTTCCAAGTCCATCTTGATCATTGTAGTCCATGGGTTGTCATCATCATTGACTCTCACATCTTGCTTATGAATTTCACTCATCCCAAATCCCGCTCACGAGCATAGCAAAATAACTACTACGTCCGGGGTCATGGTAACAAGGGATTGGTTCATCCTACCACATGATACTACTCAAGTTTAATGACTTCAAGATTTCACTACTGCATGCAATGGTGGGGTGGTGACAACTACTAATGCACAAAAACATAGGTATAGAAATAACATGATCAAAACTTGCCTTGCTGATGATCCTCGTAAGCTAAAGAGTCGTAGTAGCAGGCTTCGCACTCCGGAAACTCTACCGAGACAAACAATAGCACAATAAGCACAATGCAAAAGGATCACACAAGATAACAAAAGCAACATAACTCAACAAAACAATCAAAACCAAATCCAAAAGAAAAAAAACTCAAAGAAAACAATTCAAAGTTTTTCCCTACTCCAAACAATAACAAAAATAGTTTTTTTATAAAACAAAAATTCCTTAATATAACCTAATCATGGTTTTAGGTTAACTTAACAGAAAAGGATTAACTAAGCAACTAGGAGCAAAAAGAATTAATTAAATAGCTATTATAAAACTCATTTTAGGCCTAATCCAATTTCTATTAAGAAAATAATTTAAAACTTTTATTAATTATAAATAAAAGTTCATCTAATGGAGTGACAGAAACTAACCTAGAATAACTAATCACAAGTTAAAAATAAATTAATTTACTAATTAATTAATTAGGAAAACAGGAACTAGTTAATTAATTAGGATTAATAGGATTCTGTCTAAAACTAATTATTTATTAATCCTAAAATACCCAAATTAATTTCTAGGGTTTGGCAATGTCAAAATAAAGTGGTGACAAAAGAATCATGCAAAATAATTTTTCTAACTAAAGTTATAGCAGATTTGCTATTCTGACTAAAACAATATTAAAGCATTTTTAATTATTTTTAACATAGCTAAATATATATTTTTCAGAAACTACATAAAATTTGCAATCCAACAAAAAAATAATCACTCAAAAATATTAAACAGAATAAAAGATATACGTTTTTGAAAATTGAAACTATTCGGCTAAAACAGAAAATCAAAATAAAAAGAAAAAGGCCTAATGGGCCTATACTGTGCACTAGGCGTAGTTTAGTCTAAACGGGCCCTAGGTTTAAACTAAACGAACCGGCCTAATAAAAATAAACCTAAACTAATAATTAAACCGATCGGGCCGGCCGGTTTTATTAATAAAACCTACCCCTTCGGGGGCTTCTAATCTAGGCCATCGATCTAAGATCGGACGGTTGGGGGGTGCTGCCGGGGACTTACCGGACTCCGGCGACGGCGGCGGCGGCGGCGAAAGTGCTCTGAGGCGTCTGGGCGTCGGGGAGCTCCGGCGACTCGTCGAGGGATGCGCACGAGCACGGGGAAGGGTTCGGTGGTGTTGGGAGGGTCGGGGTGGACTGTGGTGGCGTCGTGGCGACTTTGGCGGCGGTGGCGAGCTGGACTCCGTGAGCTCGGGAGGAGAGGGAGAGGGGTCCGCGAGGCTAGGGGGAATGGGGTGCGGGGGTTCGCTTTATAGCCTGGGGTCCGCGAGCGGAAAGGATCGGGGGTGTCTGGGATCCGGATCCTTCGGGATCCGGTGGATCTCCGCGAGGTCGGTGGCGTGGGCGAGGGAAGAAGAGGGGGGTCCCACGGGTCAGCGAGAGGAGGAGCGGCGAGGGTCGGGTGGCCGAGGCCTAGGCCTTTCAGCGAGGGCGCTGGGGGGCGCTTGGCTGGCTTGGGCTGGCTGGCTGGTGGCTGTTAGGGGTTTCACTGGCCAAGGGTGGGTCAGGAAGTGAGGCGGCTGGCTGGGCTGGGTGGCCTAGCTGGCCCGAGGGTTTTTTTTTATTTTTTAATAAAACTAAAACAAAAATAAAACCCAAACTATAAATAATTTATATAGGGTATATATATACCAAATGATCAGGGGAATATTCCCTTTCATTTGAACATTTTTCCAAAGGCAAAATCCAAACTTTATAAAAATCCATTTTTTTCAAATTCAAATAAAATTCAGATTTGAATTCAAATCTTTTGGCATTGTTTCCTCTGATATTTTTGGAGTGTCATGTTTGCTCCTCTCATACTTTTGATCAAGTATTTATCAGGCTTAGTTTTTTTTTGAATTGTTTCCCACATGCCAAAGTTTGAAATTCCAATTCAAAACTCAAATAGCTCTGAAACTTCAAAAGACAATCAAATTCAAACAGAATGCATAGGATGCTTATCTATAATTGTAAAACATTCCAAATAGGAAATTTGGGATGTTACAATAATAAAGCCCATTAAACATCCAAAACAGAATATATAATAGCATGGAACAATAAAAAAATGTAGATACGTTGGAGACGATCAAGCATCCCTAAGCTTAATTCCTGCTCGTCCTCGAGTAGGTAAATGATAAAACAGAATTTTGATGTGGAATGCTTCTTAGCATAATTTTCAATGTAATTCTTTTATTGTGGCATGAATATTTAGATCCGAAAGATTCAAGATAAAAGTTTAATGTTGACATAAAAACAATAGTACTTCAAACATGCTAACCAAGCAATTATGTCTTATCAAAATATCATAGCCAAAGAAAGCTCATCCCTACAAAATCATATAGTTAGGCCATGCTTCAATTTCGTCACACAAAACGTTCTCATCATGCATAACCCTGATGACAAGCCGAGCAATTGGTTCATACTTTTTAACTCGCTTCAGCCTTTTCAACCCTTACGCAGTACATGAGCGTAAGCCATGGATATAGCACTACAGGTGGAATAAAGTATAATGATGGGGGTTATGTGAGAAGACAAAAAGGTAGAAAGTCTCACATTGACGCGTCTAATCAATAGGCTATGGAGATGCCCATCAATTGATGTCAATGAGAGGAGTAGGGATTGCCATGCAACGGATGCACTAGAGCTATAAATATATGAAAGCTCAACAAAAGAAACTATGTGGGTGTGCATCCAACTTGCTTGCTCACGAAGACCTAGGGAATTTTGAGGAAGCCCATCATTGGAATATACAAGCCAAGTTCTATAATGAAAAATTCCCACTAGTATATGAAAGTGATAACATAGGAGAC
This sequence comes from Aegilops longissima, assembly GCA_021605205.1. Taxonomy (NCBI): domain Eukaryota; kingdom Viridiplantae; phylum Streptophyta; class Magnoliopsida; order Poales; family Poaceae; genus Aegilops; species Aegilops longissima. Next base: position 654,997,656 of record CM038680.1, read on the forward strand.
TCTCTATTATGAAGATCAAGGTGCTACTTTGAAGAACAAGTGTGGAAAAAGGATAGTAACATTGTCCCTTCTCTCATTTTTTCTCTCTCTTTTTTTTGTTGGGCCTTCTCTTTTTTTTTCTTTGGCCTTTTTTTATTTAGTCCGGAATCTCATCCCGACTTGTGGGGGAATCATAGTCTCCATCATCCTTTCCTCACATGGGACAATGCTTTAATAATGATGATCATCACACTTTTATTACTTACAACTCAAGAATTACAACTCAATACTTAGAACAAAATATGACTCTATGTGAATGCCTCCGGCGGTGTACCGGGATATGCAATGAATCAAGAGTGACATGTATAAAAAATTATGAAAGGTGGCTTTGCCACAAATACGATGTCAACTACATGATCATGCAAAGCAATATGACAATGATGGAGCGTGTCATAATAAACGGAATGGTGGTAAGTTGCATGGCAATATATCTTGGAATGGCTATGGAAATGCCGTGATAGGTAGGTATGGTGGCTGTTTTGAGGAAGATATAAGGAGGTTTATGTGTGATAGAGCGTATCATATCACGGGGTTTGGATGCACCGGCGAAGTTTGCACCAACTCTCAAGGCGAGAAAGGGCAATGCACGGTACCGTAGAGGCTAGAAAATTGTGGAAGGCTGAGGATGTGTATAATCCATGGACTCACATTAGTCATAAAAAACTCATATACTTATTGCAAAAGTTTATTAGCCCTCGAAGCAAAGTACTACTACGCATGCCCCTAGAGGGATAGATTGGTAGGAAAAGACCATCGTTCGTCCCCGACCGCCACTCATAAGGAAAGCAATAAAAGAACACCTTATGTGTCAAAATTGTCACACAACTTTTACCATACGTGCATGCTACGGGACTTGCCAACCTTAACACAAGTATTTCTCAATTTCACAATTACTCAACTAGCACACTCTCATATTACCACCTTTATATCTCGAAACACTTATCAAGTATCAAACTTCTCATGATATTCAATGAACTCAATATGGAAGTTTTTATTATGCTCATCTTGGATGCCTTTCACATTCGGATTAATTTCACAATTAAAGCAAATTACCATGCTTTTTAAGAGTCTCAAAATAATATAAGTGAAGCATGATAGATCAATAATTTCTATAAAATAAAAACCACCACCGTGCTCTAAAAGATATAAGTGAAGCACTCGAGCAAAAACTATATAGCTCAAAAGATATAAGTGAAGCACATAGAGTATTCTAACAAATTCTGAATCATGTGTGTCTCTCTCAAAAGGTGTGTACAACAAGGATGGTTGTGGTAAAATAAAAAGCAAAGACTCAAATCATACAAGATGCTCCAAGCAAAACACATATCATGTGGTGAATAAAAATATAGCCCCAAGTAAAGTTACCGATAGACAAAGACGAAAGAGGGGATGCCTTCCGGGGCATCCCCAAGCTTAAGCTTTTGGTTGTACTTGAATTTTACCTTGGGGTGCCTTGGGCATCCCCATTCTTAGGCTCTTGCTAATCCTTGTTCCATAATCCATCAAATCTTTACCCAAAACTTGAAAACTTCACAACACAAAACTTAACAGAAAATCTCGTGAGCTCCGTTAGCGAAAGAAAACAAAACACTACTTCAAGGTACTGTAACGAACTCATTATTTATTTATATTGGTGTTAAACCTACTGTATTCCAACTTCTCTATGGTTTATAAACTCTTTTACTAGCAATAGATTCATCAAAATAAGCCAACAACACACGAAAAACAGAATCTGTCAAAAACAGAACAGTCTGTAGTAATCTGTATCAAACGCAAACTTCTGGAACTCAGAAAAATCTACTAAAATAGGAAGACCTAGATAATTTGTTTATTGATCTACTGCAATTGGAGTAAGTATTTTATCACGTTCTGGTGATTTTAAACAATTTTTTTCTTGAACAGAAAGTTTCTGGAATTTTCAGCAAGATCAAATAACTATCATCCATGAAGATCCTATAGGTTTGATTTGGCTCAAACACTAATTAAGACATAAAAACACATATAACCAGAGGCTAGATCAAAGATTTATCACTAAACAGAACCAAAAATCAAGAAACTAAAATAAAATTGGGTTGCCTCCCGACAAGCGCTATCGTTTAACGCCCCTAGCTAGGCATAAAAGCAAGGATAGATCTAGGTATTGCCATCTTTGGTAGGCAGTTCTTCAATAAGACACCTATAACCCCTAGGAGTTTCTTTCTTTTTATTAATTATCAAACTCCTAGGCACAAAAACGAGAGAATCATTTGTAGCAAAAGGTTCCTTAAGGATAGCGAGAAAGTTGGGGGTGAACACTTATGGATTTGAGGTCCGCATTTCCCTTACTAGAAGTTTTGCCCTTATTTTTAGGAACATACATCAATTTGGCAATCTTAGCATCAGAAGGAGTGTGTTTCACAGAAGAAAAGGCAGACCCTAGGTTGGTAATAATATCCTCAATTTTATCAATTCTAGTGGAATCTTGATCTATCTTTTCATTAACCATAGGTTCCTTTTCTTTAAAAAATTTAAGAGCAACTCCTACCTTAGATCCGTAGTGGGTAACTTGGTTGTGGATCTTCCTATCCAAATTTTCAATCAACTCTACGGTGGCAACTTTATTTTCAATAATTTCAAGCCGTTGCATCACATGTTCCAAAGTTAAAATAGTTCCATTAACCAAAAGAGGTGGTGGGCCAAACAAATCTATCACAGCATTATAAGAATCAAAAGTATGGCTACCCAAGAAATTTCCTCCGGTAATGGTATCAAGAATATGTCTATTCCAAGGAGTGACGCCTACATAAAAATCGCGAAGAAGAACGGAAGTAGATTGCTTCCTAGTAGATTGCAAATTCTGTACCAAGCATCTTTTAGATTTTCTCCCTTCCTTTGTTTAAAATTAAGAACTTCACTCTCGGGAGACAAAGGAGTAGATAAAGGACTAGCCAAGACGGCACACGGGACAGAAGAGGCAAGCGAAAAAGAAGCGGACGGAAAGAGAGGACGAATAAAACGGCAAGGGTGAAGTGGGGGAGAGGAAAACGAGAGGCAAATGGCAAATAATGTAATGCGAGGGGTAGAGTTTGTGATGGGTACTTGGTATGTCTTGACTTGTGCGTAGACTCCCCGACAACGGCGCCAGAAATCCTTCTTGCTACCTCTTGAGCACTGCGTTGGTTTTTCCCTTGAAGAGGAAAGGGTGATGCAGTAAAGTAGCGTAAGTATTTCCCTCAGTTTTGAGAACCAAGGTATCAATCCAAGAGAAGACCACGCCAAGTCCCACGCACCTACACAAACAATAAGAATCTTGCAACCAACGCGATAAAGGGTTGTCAATCCCTTCACGGCCACTTGCAAAAGTGAGATCTGATAGAGATAATAAGATAATATTTTTGGTATTTTTATGATAAAGATAAAAAGTAAAGATTGCAAAATAAACGGTAATAAAAAATAGCTTGTTGACGGGAGATTAATATGATGGAAAATAGACCCGGGGGCCATAGGTTTCACTAGTGGCTTCTCTCAAGGTAGCATAAGTATTACGGTGGGTGAACAAATTACTGTCGAGCAATTGATAGAATTGAGCATAGTTATGAGAATATCTAGGTATGATCATGTATATAGGCATCACGTCCGTGACAAGTAGACCGACTCCTGCTTGCATCTACTACTATTACTCCACACATCGACCACTATCCAGCATGCATCTAGAGTATTACGTTCATAAGAACAGAGTAATGTTTAAGCAAGATGACGTGATGTAGAGGAATAAACTCATGCAATATGATATAAACCACATCTTTTTATCCTTGATGGCAACAATACAATACGTGTTGTTTCCCCTACTGTCACTAGGATCAAGCACCACAAGATTGAACCCAAAGCTAAGCACTTCTCCCATTGCAAGAAATATCAATCTAGTAGGCCAAACCAAAATGATAATTCGAAGAGACTTGCAAAGATAACCAATCATACATAAAAGAATTCAGAGAAGATTCAAATATTGTTCATAGATAATCTTGATCATAAACCCACAATTCATCGGATCTCGACAAACACACCGCAAAATAAGATTACATCGAATAGATCTCCAAGAGAAACGAGGAGAACTTTGTATTGAGATCCAAAGAGAGAGAAGAAGCCATCTAGCTAATAACTATGGACCCGAAGGTCTGAGTAAACTACTCACACATCATCGGAGAGGCTATGGTGTTGATGTAGAAGCCCTCCATGATCAATGCCCCCTCCGGCGGAGTGCCGGAAAAGGCCCCAAGATGGGATCTCACGGGTACAAAAGGTTGCGGCGGTGGAAATAGGGTTTTGGCTCCTCTTCCGATGGTTTGGGGGTACGTACGTATATATAGGAGGAAGAAGTAGGTCGGTGGAGCCACGAGGGGCCCACGAGGGTGGAGGGCGCGCCCAGGGGGGTACGCATGCCCCGTGGCTTCCTCATTGGTTGCTTGACATCCACTCCAAGTCCTCTTGATCACGTTTGTTCCGAAAATCACGTTCCCGAAGGTTTCATTCCGTTTGGACTCCGTTTGATATTCTTTTCCTTCGAAACACTGAAATAGGCAAAAAAACAACAATTTGGGCTGGGCCTCCGGTTAATAGGTTAGTCCCAAAAATAATATAAAAGTGTATAATAAAGCCCATTAAACATCCAAAACAGAACATATAATTGCATGGAACAATCAAAAATTATAGATACGTTGGAGATGTATCACGCGCCCAAGGGGGGATTCCTACTCCTAGTAGGTGTAGGTTTCCCCCTTTCCTAGTCCAAGTAGGAGAAGAAGGAAGGAGAGGAAGAAGAGAAGGAAAAGGGGGGGGGGGGGCTTAGCCTTAGTCCAATTCGGTTTGGGCTAGTGATACGTCTCCGTCGTATCTACTTTTCCAAACACTTTTGCCCTTGTTTTGGACTCTAACTTGTATGATTTGAATGGAACTAACCCGGACTGATGCTGTTTTCAGCAAAATTGCCATGATGTTGTTTTATGTGCAGAAAACAATAGTTCTCGGAATGACCTGAAACTCCACGGGATGTCTTATAAAAAATAATAAAAAAATCCTCGCCAAAGATGAAGACCAGGGGGCCCACACCCTGTCCACGAGGGTGGGGGGCGCGCCCCCCTACCTCATGGGCCCCCTGGAGACCTTCCGACGCCAACTTCAACTCTATTTATTGGCTTTCGGGGAGAAAAAAATCAGAGAGAGAGAATCATCACGTTTTACGATACGGAGCCGCCGCCAAGCCCTAATCTCTCTTGGGAGGGCTGATCTGGAGTCCGTTCGGGGCTCCGGAGAGGGGGATTCGTCGCCATCGTCATCATCAACCATCCTCCATCACCAATTTCATGATGCTCACCACCGTGCGTGAGTAATTCCATCGTAGGCTTGCTGGACGGTGATGGGTTGGATGGGATTTATCATGTAATCGAGTTAGTCTTGTTAGGGTTTGATCCCTAGTATCCACTATGTTCTGAGATTGATGTTGCTATGACTTTGCTATGCTTAATGCTTGTCACTAGGGCCCGAGTGCCATGATTTCAGATCTGAACCTATTATGTTTTCATGAATATATGTGTGTTCTTGATCCTATCTTGCAAGTCTATAGTCACCTATTATGTGTTATGATCCGACAACCCCGAAGTGACAATAATCGGGATACTTCTCGGTGATGACCATAGTTTGAGGAGTTCATGTATTCACTATGTGCTAATGCTTCGTTCCGGTTCTCTATTAAAAGGAGGCCTTAATATCCCTTAGTTTCCAATAGGACCCCGCTGCCACGGGAGGGTAGGACAAAAGATGTCATGCAAGTTCTTTTCTATAAGAACGTATGACTATTTACGGAATACATGCTTACATTATATTGATGAATTGGAGCTAGTTTTGTGTCACCCTATGTTATGACTGTTACATGACGAAACACATCCGGCATAATTATCCATCACTGATTCGGTGCCTACGAGCTTTCCATATACTGGTCTTCGCTTATTTACTTTTCCGTTGCTACTGTTACAATCACTGCAAAAATACCAAAAACATTACTTTTGCTGTCTTTACTTTTGTTACCGTTACCATCACTATAATATTACTTTGCTACTAAACACTTTGCTGCAGATACTAAGTTTCCAGGTGTGGTTGAATTGACAACTCAGCTGCTAATACTTGAGAATATTCTTTGGCTCCCCTTGTGTCGAATCAATAAATTTGGGTTGAATACTCTACCCTCGAAAACCGTTGCGATCCTCTATACTTGTGGGTTATCAAGAGCATTTTCTGGCGCCGTTGCCGGGGAGCATAGCTCTATTCTTTGAGTCACTTGGGATTTATATCTGCTGGACACTATGAAGAACTTGAAAGACGCTAAGACAAAAATTTATCCCTCAACTACGAGGGGAGGTAAGGAACCGCCATCTAGCTCGCACTTGATTCACCTTCATTATGAGTAAGCTAGCGACACCTAAACCTACTTCATTATTCGTTCGAAATGTCGCATGTTATTGATGATGCCATCGCTATGCATGATACTTATGATGAAACTACTTCTATGCTTGATACTACTGTGCCCCTTGGTGAATTTCTAGATGAACAAATTTCTAGGTCTAGAGAAAGAGAAATTATTGAAACTGAATACAATGATGAAAGTGATGATGAAAATATGCCTGCTATTCCTGAGGGTTATCTTTTAGATGCGAAATCTTCTGCAGCTATTTTTGCCTGCCAGGATAGATATGAACTTAAGAGGCTGCTAGTTAAATGGAGTAAAGAATCTCTTAGAGATAGGACGCGACCTGACCCTGCTTTTGCTACTTCACCTATCTGTGTTCCCGATAAGGATTATTATGAATTCTCTGTTGATCCTGATATAATTACTTTGGTTGAATCTGGTCCTTTTTATGGCTATGAATCTGAAACTGTTGTGGCACATCTTATTAAGTTAAATGATATAGCTGCCCTGTTTACTAATGATGAGAGATCGCGCTACTTTTATATACTCAAAATATTTCCGTTCTCATTAAAGGGTGATGCTAAGATATGGTTTAATTCTCTTGATCCTGGTTGCATGCGTAGTCCCCAGGATATGATTTATTACTTCTCTGCAAAATATTTCCCTGCTCATAAGAAACAAGCTGCTTTGAGGGAAATATACTCGTGCAAATTGAAGAAGAGAGTCTCCCACAAGCTTGGGGGAGGCTTCTCAAGTTACTTAATGCTTTGCCTTATCATCCTCTTAAGAAACCTGAAATACTTGATATCTTTTATAATGGACTAACCGATGCTTCCAGAGATTACCTGGATAGTTGTGCTGGTTCTCTTTTCAGGGAAAGAACACCGGATGACGCTGAAATTCTATTGAATAATATGTTGACAAATGAAAATAATTGGGCACCTCCTGAGCCAACTCCCGAGCCAGCTCCGAGCCAACCATCGAGCCTATTCCTAAACCAACTCAAGAAGAGAGGTGTTCTATTTCTCAGTCCTGAAGATATGCACGAGGCAAAGAAATCTATGAAAGAAAAAGGTATTAAAGCTGAAGATGTTAAGAATTTACCTCCTATTGAAGAAATACATGGTCTTGATTTACCGGCTGTTGAAGAAGTATATGATCTCAATCCTTTATTCACTGAAGAACCTTCTGATCCTGATATCCCTACACAGGTAGTAAAGGTAAATTCTCTCTATAGATATGATAAAGCTGAAGTCCCTCCTACTAAAATTGCTAGTCAGTGCTTGGATGAGTTTGATGACTTTATGTTTAAGCAAGATGACTTTAATGCTTATTTTGGTAGACAATTGAAACAGAATACCTTTATGATTAAACGCTTGAGTGATTATATGGCTAATATTAGAGGTGAACTTAAACTTGTTAGCAAACATGCTTCTATGGTTACCACTCAAGTAGAACAAGTACTTAAAGCTCAGAAAGAAGTGCTTGATTCAATGAACAGTAAGAAAAATGATTATGCTGTTAGAGTGGCTACTAGAACTGGTAGAATGACTCAGGAACCTTTGTATCCTGAAGGCCACCCTAAGAGAATCGAGCAAGATTATCAAAGAAATAATATTGATATGCCTAGTTCTTCTAAAAGGAAGAAAAAGAAAAATGATAGGACTATGCAAACTTCTAGTGAACCTATTGCGAACCACCGAGAATCCAAATGATATCTCTATGTCCGATGTGAAACACAATCTGTAATGAACATGAAACTAGTGAAAATGTTAATGATGATGTTCATGATGATACTCAACCTAGTAATGATAACGATGTAGAAGTTGAACCTGCTGTTGATCTTGATAACCCACAATCAAAGAATCAACGTTATGATAAAACAGACTTCGTTGCTAGGAAACATGGTAAAGAAAGGGAACCATGGGTTCAGAAACCCATGCCTTTTCCTCCGAAACCATCCAAGAAAAAGGATGATGAGGATTTTGAGCGCTTTGCTGAAATGATTAGACCTATCTTTTTGCGTATGCGATTAACTGATGTGCTCAAAACAAATCCTTATGCTAAGTATATAAAAGATATTATTACAAATAAAAGAAAGATACCGGAAGCTGAAATTTCCACCATGCTTGCTAATTACACTTTTAAGGGTGGAACACCAAAGAAACTTGGAGATCCAGGAGTACCAACTATACCATGCACCATTAAGAGAAATTATGTTAAAACTGCTTTATGTGATCTTGGAGCCGGTGTTAGTGTTATGCCTCTCTCTTTATATCGTAGACTTGACTTGAATAAGTTGACACCTACTGAAATATCTTTGCAAATGGCTGATAAATCAACTGCTATACCTGTCGGTATTTGTGAGGATGTGCCTGTTGTGGTTGCAAACGTTACTATTTTAACGGACTTTGCTATTCTTGATATTCCCGAGGATGATAGTATGTCTATTATTCTTGGAAGACCTTTCCTTAATACTGCAGGGGTTGTTATTGATTGCAACAAAGGCAATGTCACTTTTCATGTTAATGGTAATGAGCACACGGTACACTTCCGAGGAAACAACCTCAAGTTTATAGTATCAACTCTATTGGAAAAATTCCATCGATTATATTTGGAGGTTTTGAATTTCCTCTCCCTACTGTCAAGAATCAATATGATATACTTATTATTGGGGATGTCCATATCCCCGTTGAGGTAACATAGTGTTAATCGAAATTTCTCCAGTCCCATGTTAATCGGAATGAGTTTGTTAACAAGACTTGATCAACCTTGTTAGTGGATTCCTTTTGATGAGCATGAGACGGATGAAACTAGAAGCACAACCTTCTATACCCTCTTTATATTTTCTGTTATTTAGTAGAAATAAAGTAAAAATAGTATTTTTCTGTCTGTTTCCTGATTTATCCGTGCAATATAAAAATATCCCAAAAATAAAAGTCCTCAGAATGCCATGCCAATTTAATATGATTTTTTCGGGAATATTTGAAGATTTTTAGTGCAAAAATTACCGCGGGGGGAGCTGCCACCTGGCCACGAGGGTGGAGGGCGCGCCCTACCCCCGTGGGCACGCCCCCTGCCTCGTGGGCCCACGGTGGTCCTCCTCCACTTATCCCTACACCCATCTTCTTCCTCTGCCTCACACAAACCCGAAAAACCAACTCAAGCTCGTGTTCCAGCCACTTTTGCTGTGATTTTCGATCTCCTTGCTCAAAGCACCTCTCGCAAAACTGCTTGGGGAGATTGTTCCTTGGTATGTGACTCCTCCATTGGTCCAATTAGTTTTTGTTCTAGTGCTTTATTCATTGCAAATTTGTGCTGCATAGGTGACCATGTTCTTGAGCTTGCATGTCAAATTTATATGGTTCCAAGTAGTTCTAATGCTTGATATAGGCTCTAGGCACTTCTAGGAGTAGTCGCTATCAGTTTTATTGAAGTTGGTTCACTTTTGTTTGAAGTTACTAAAAATTTCAGAATTATTTTTCAGAGAAAACAATATGTTTAGGAAGATGTTCCAAGCTGGTTCTTCAAGGAAGCAAGGTCCCAGGCTTGCAATGCGTGATGCTGACGAGGAACCACCAAGAGACGCTCTTGTGAGGCCCTGTGAATGGCCTTCGGAAAATTTTATGAATCAAGCGGGAATCAAGGAAGAATTTAACGTATATTTGCGTAATGCCAGTCTTGAGGACTTTGAAGCTGACAAATGCCCCCAGTATCGTGATCTCACAAGTTCATTTGTGGGGAGGATTGAGTTTTCATCTTCGCGTAATTCTCCTTCAGTCATGTTTGACCTTTATGACAAATCTTATACCATGGACTTGGAGGATTTCACTTTTGCTTGCAAACTTCCATCTTGTGGTAGTGTTAGAGATCCCCCTAAATCTGAATATAGAGATTTTCTTGCTAGAATAACTGTGGGGGAATCTAGAGATATAACACAAGCCACTATAAGGAGCATTCACTTTCCTGCTATACATTATTTTGCTCTCTTCATAGGTAGATGCATAAACGCTAAGGACGAAGCATGTCACATGTGTTCTCGATCTCAAGATTCTCGTAAGTGCTGTGTTAGGGGACCAATCTTATCATATGGGAGCCATTGTAGCTCATAGGTTGCATCATAATAGACATAACGGAGATTTCTTTGGAGGAATTTATGCAACCCGCTTAGCTAATTTTCTTGAGATAGACATTCGTGAGGGTGATATGGAGTTACCCCCTGCTTATTTAGATTTTGATTCTATGGTTTCCCACCAGTTTGTTGAGAGGACTGAACCACCTCTCTAGTATCGACTAATCTTTAACAAACGGCATGTTGTCCATATTACTCTTCCTGCTCCTGCCTTCTTTGATTCTCAGGCAAGAGGAAGATATATTATTACCAGAGAGGAGGCAGATGAGTACGAGAGGAGAGCGGAGGCGGCTCGACACCACGCTGCAGCTCAGGAGGCGATAGCCGCTGCATCACAGTACGACCCCAGCTACACCTATGGGTATCAGCCAAGCTATCCCTGGAAATAGACCAACTTAGGCCAAAAGCCTAAGCTTGGGGGAGTACATATTTCTCACCGAAATTACATTTATGTTCACACACACTCATTGCTAGATGTCGGTGTTCATACTCTTTCACTGTAATATCCATGCTAGTTTATTTCCTTTTTCCTGCTTTCTTCTTGTGTGTTTAATAAACCTTAGAAAAACCAAAAAAAATTAGTAGTAGTTTATTTTTCCTGCTGTAGTAGTAGTAATTAAAAAGAAAACCCAAAAATATGTCCCGTTCTTCTTTTGCTTGTTGGGAGCTGAGGGAGTCCTGGATTAGGGGGTGTCCGGATGGCCGGAGTATAACCTTTGGCCGGACTCCTGGACTATGACGATATAAGATTGAAGACTTCGTCTCGTGTCCGGATGGGACTTCCCTTGGAGTGGAAGGCAAGCTTGGCGATACGATATGAGGATCTCCTCCCATTTGTAACCGACTCTATGTAACCCTAACCCTCTCCGGTGTCTATATAAACCGGAGGGTTTTAGTCCGTAGGACGAACAACAATCATACCACAGGCTAGCTTCTAGGGTTTAGCCTCTCTGATCTCGTGGTAGATCTACTCTGGTACTACCCATATCATCAATATTAATCAAGCAGGAGTAGGGTTTTACCTCCATCGAGAGGGCCCAAACCTGGGTAAAAACATCGTGTCCCTTGTCACCTATTACCATCCGCCTAGACGCACAGTTCGGGACCCCCTACCCGAGATCCGCCGGTTTTGACACCGACATTGGTGCTTTCATTGAGAGTTCCTCTGTCGCCACCTTTAGGCCCGATGGCTCCTCCGATCATCAACAATGATGCGGTCCAGTGGTGAGACTTTTCTCCCGTCAGATCTTCATATTCGGCGGCTTTTGCGCTGCGGGCCAATTCGCTGGCCATCCGGAGCAGATCGAAGCTACGCCTCGGCTATCGAGTCAGATTTGGGAGTTTGAACTACACGGCCGACGCTCGCGGAGACTTGATCTTCGACGGTTCGAGCCATGACCAAGCGTGCCGCCTTGTCACGATGGGCATGATCTAGCTCGCCGCCGAACAAAGGTGCCTCGAGGTCGCACCGCGCCGCTCCGACCCTTAGCTCGGAGCCGGCTGCGCCAATCGACGACGGGTGGCTGGACACCGCCTCGGGGGATGTGATCTCCATGGCGATTGAGCCGAACTCTAGCCCTGTCCTTTGCAAAGCTCGTGACTCCAAGGTGCCAGACTCCTCTCCGGACTCCGAACCTTCCGCGCGCCTGCCAATCGAATCCGATTGGGCGCCGATCATGGAGTTCACCGCCACGGACATCTTTCAGCACTCGCCCTTCGGCGACATCCTGAATTCACTAAAGTCTCTCTCTTTATCAGGAGAGCCCTGGCCGGACTATGGTCAGCAGGGTTGGGATGCGGGCGACGAAGAAATTCAATGCCCACCCACCACCCACTTCGTAGCCACTGTCGATGATTTTACCGACATGCTCGACTTCGACTCCGAAGACATCGACGGTATGGACGATGATGTAGGAGACGAACAGGAACCAGCTCCTATAGGGCACTGGACAACCACCTCATCTCACGATGTATACATGGTGGACACACCTAAAAGAAACGACGACGAGGAACAAAGGGACGCAACGAGGGATCGTTCCCTCGAAAAGCAGCCAAAGCGGCGGCGTAAGCGCCGCTCCAAACCCCACCTCGACAGAGACCCAGCCATAGAGCAGGGCGAACCGGCGGACGATGAACATGCCATCAAGCAACCGTCCGAACAGGGCAACTTGGATGAACAAACCAGGCAACCCGTCCCCGGAGAAAATAAAAGTCCGGACGACCACACGCCGGACAAGTTAATGGAGCAGAAGAACCTCCACAAAAGGCTCGTCGCCACTGCGCGCAGCCTGGAAAAGCAGAAACGGAAGCTCAAAACAGCGGAAGATGCACTCAAAATTAGATGGAGCAAAGTACTCAACACCGCAGACAAATACGGCGACAGTCGCCGCAGAAAGAGCTATCCGAAGCGAAAATTACTGCCGGAATTTGATGAGGAGGCCCTAAAGCCCCCGCAATCAAAAAATAAGGAAACCACCCGCTCGGGTGAGCAACCCCATGGCCAACATAGAGCGGCAAAAAGTGCCGCACACAAGCCGGCACGCGATCCGCACAAGGATTCGCACCAAAAAGATGGCCCAGCCAGATCTATCTACGGGCCAAGAAAGCAAGCTCTAGTAAGCAATGCAACACATCAAGTATCCGGACATCACAGTACACCCAAATATAGGGGTGCTGCACACCCCCTATGTTTCACCGATGAGGTGCTGGATCATGAATTTCCAGCGGGATTCAAGCCCGTAAACATAGAGGCATACGACGGAACAATGCACTCGAGTGCGGATTGAGGACTACATCCTCCACATACACATGGCTAGAGGAGATGATCTCCATGCCATAAAATACTTACCCCTCAAGCACAAAGGGCCAGCCCGGCATTGGCTTAAAAGCCTTCCCGAAAACACCATCGGAAGTTGGAAGAGCTCGAGGATGCTTTTCGGGCAAATTTTCAAGGGACCTATGTCCGACCTCCGGATGCAGACGATTTAAGTCACATAACTCAACAACCTGGAGAGTCAGCTTGGAAATTCTGGAACAGATTCCTTACTAAAAAGAACCAGATAGTCGACTGTCCAGACGCCGAAGCCTTAGTAGCTTTCAAACACAACGTCCGAGACGAATGGCTCGCCAGAATCCTCGGCCAAGAAAAGCCAAGAACAATGGCCGCATTAACAAGCCTCATGACCCGCTTTTGCGCAGGAGAGGATAGCTGGTTGGCAAGATGCAGTAATAGCGACCCAAGTACATCCGGGTTAGGGATGGAACGGAAACCGCGACGCAGCAAGGGCCAGCGCCGGACCAAGGGAAACAGCCCAAGAGCACGGCAGTCAACGCCGGATTCAAAAGCTCGGCAGAATCGAAAAAGCTGCCCTCAAGGATAACAGGACGAGCTATCTAACCTAAACAAAATCTTGGACAAGATATGCCAAATCCACAAGACTCTCGGAAGCCGCAAACCATACCCACAGAGATTGTTGGGTCTTCAAGCAATCCGGCAAACTCAACACCGAAGACAAGGGGCTCGACACACCCATCGAGGACGATGACGAACCCCACAAGCAGAACACCGGAAAACAAAAGAATTTCCCACAAGAAGTCAAAACAGTAAACTCACTTCACGTGACATCAGAGCGGCGCCTATAGAGATACGCGCCATACGGCCTGTCCCAGAGGAGTCCCGCCACTGGTTGTTAAAACCAATCACCTTCGACCATGAGGATTACTCTAGAAGTATCCGGAATACAGGCCGAACTGCCTTGATATTAGATCCGATAATTGACGGACTCCACTTTACACAAGTCCTAATGGACGGCAGCAGTGATCTAAACCTGCTATATCAAGACACAATCCGCAAAATGGGGATAGACCCAACAAAAATTCTCCATAGCAACACTTCCTTTCAAGGGGTAACGCCAGGCCCAGATGCCCATTGTACGGGCTCTCTACCGCTAGAAGTCATGTTCGGCTCCCCGGACAACTTCCGCCGCGAAAAGCTAACCTTCCACATCGCCCCATTTGCAAGTAGCTATCAAGCACTACTGGGACGCGAAGCTTTCGCCCGCTTTAACGCAATACCGCATTATGCATCTCTTATACTTAAAATGCCCGGTCCATGAGGCATCATCTCATTAAAGGGAAATATCGAGTGTTCCTCGAGCGCGGAAGATTGTGCGGCTGCCTTGACAGCCACACACTAAATCGGCTTCACTAATCAAAGCACCTAAACAGGTCGTTCAGACCCCGGACATGGCTAGACGACTCCGACGTAAACATACAAGGGCTTACTATCCGCATACCCCCTTGCAAGGGGCTCCGCGCATGTACAACAAGAGACAATAAAGCTCAATTTTATTCATTTTTCGAATTATACTTTGTTTATTTAACATAACATACATTTTCGCATAATCTTTTTCAACTAAGTTCCTCTCTTTTACAGATGAACACCGTGCTACACCCGTCCAGGATACGGCACAACGGAGACACGGTATAAGCGTGCGAAGAGGGACCCGCTCCAAGGATTCTTTTCAGATTAAGACCCTGCGTAAAACTTTTTTACTGTCTCTTATTGATACACATCCCCCGGTTTCATGATATAACCGAGGAGGCTGGCGTCTTGGCATGTGGCCACGTCAGAATTTTGCGCGTACCTGGACACCAGGGGCTTATTACCAAGGGCGTTGTTCAGCCCGTTTTCATAAAGACCAAGTACCTTAGGGAGTGTTCGCGTCGCGAGTTTGGCCTTATATGCATCAGCTCGAATCATGTCTTTGGTCAAATGTTGGGTTTGCCCGGCTCTCGTGTTTTGCTGCCTTACGTTCCGCTCTATCGGCTAAGGCGACACCGGAGAACTCTGCGATTGTGCCCGGTTCGCCAAAGAGCACCAAAGAGATGAAAGCCTAAAACTGATCTGTCATGATATAGTGTGATACTGGTCAACCACTGATGACCCGCCGGAATCTTTAGGATTCTCTCTGATTAACGAAGGGCGTTTCGGCCAGGAACACACGCGCCCCGAATTCGGGTGAGCGCGGTGCCCCTAGGGGCTATATAGTATCCCCACTGTCAAACTCCTATGGCTAAGTGAAAGTGATAAAGCATTATAGTCCGGTTGCCTAGTTCGCTGCGCTATCACCTCCTTAATAGGACCAAGACATTGGATCAAGTGTGAAAATGCGCCTTTTTGCGAACACCCCCGCATTATATGTGTTGGGGATGTAACTACTGAATATAAACCGCCCTGAAGGGGCCGATTTACCCTCGTCCATAATTAGGGCCCACGAAGGCTCCAAGAGTGGTGATGACCGTAGAGGCTAGAGGCCCGGAGCCCAGGGGCGGATTAGGGCCCATAATGGTAAACCGCCTTAACCATGTAACTTTGTCAGAAGATAAGAGAAAGGAGAGACCGAGCGGACACTTGTATGAGCCGGCCTCGGGACTCTCAGAGACCGCCGGGTTAACCCGTGTATATAAGGGGCGACCAGTGGCGGTTTAAGGACAACCACAATTCGAGGCTTAGCGAAGCTATTGCTCCCTAGTCGCCAAATCATATCAATCCCATCACAAACTAGACGTAGGCTTTACCTTCATCGAAAGGGCGAACTAGTATAACTCTCGTGTCTTTGCGTCCGCTTTAACCCTCTAAGTTAACCCGCACGATGGCCCCGCCGACTAAGTCCTTTCATGAGGACATCTCGCCGTGACAATTCCACGACGGTTTGGCGCCACCGTGGGGCTATCGCACGATGGTTTGATGATCTTAGAGGGCAAGTTCAAGGACTCGAAGGTTATCTTGTGGGCGGATGACCAAGAGTCATCGCGGCAAGCTCTACATCGACGATGCAGGCTGGGCCCCGAGGCGGCTCGATTGAGTCTGGTACCGGTCCCCTTTGGTGGCATACACGTGTTCATCGGCAAGATCGGTGAGCCAGGGCTGGGCGGACATCCGCACCGACCTCGTCGAGACGGCTCGTGCGGGCGAAGAAGAATCCTGCCCTGGCTAAACCGGCTGTCAAGCGTGCTTTCGTGGGAGTCATCCACGGAGGAGACTGTGAGGGCGGATCAGCATCTGGTGGCGAAACCGTTGTCTACTCTGATGACGAGTCGTCGACCGGAGAAACCGAGTCTCTGTACCAGCCGCAAGACGGCCGATCGGGGCTGTTCGACGGTGAGAGTATTCCGGAACCCTTTGATCTGCCCAACCGGGTTGGAATATTCATGGCCGGTACACAAGCGACGCTTCACTCTTCGACCGCAGCGCCCATGGTCGCCGGTTCAACAACGGTGATGGCAGCCGGTGCAGGAGGCCCTGTGCGCCCGCCGGCTCAAGTTTTAACAGAGCTATTTGACGCATTGGTTGTGCTCATGGCAGAGGCTAATCCGGCAGATCAAGACCTGCATAATGCAGAGATTGCAAAGGTGAAGGAACAAATCACTAAGGCGAAAGCGGATCTGGCGGCCGCGGACGTGAGGATGGCGGCAGAACGGGCCGCTTTGGATGCGCAAGCTTATAGGCTCATGCTGGATTAGAGCGCGTCGCATGAAGTCATGAAAAGAAAGTACAGATCCCGTTTGCCTTCGGTTTTCGATTGAAGAGACCTCTTCAACACCCCAGGAGCAGGGACCAGTAATCCGCCGCCGGTGGTGAACCGGCGGAAGCTTTGGACGGGCGCGCGCCGATTCAGCCCGTGTAATAGATCTGCCTCGCCATCATGCGGCGCGCTTCAGGCTGTGCAAACACCTCCGGTCACTACTCAACCCGATGGATAACCTTGTTGCGGCTGCGACACGGTTGAGGCGATTCAATCGGCGCGATTCACCGCAGGCGGTAGAAACACGTCGGGCAAAAGAGCTCCTCAGGACGGCCCTAGCTCAACAGGAAGCGTATTCATACAGCCGTGATCGGATCCACTCCACCCCCCGCCCAAGCCGGAGTTATAGCCGGCACGCGGACGAACCGGCCGTGTCAAGCAATGCGCAGCGCGGTCCGCCTCGCGGCAACAACCCGGCGGGTGGCTTCGAAAACGCTCAAGTGGTGGTGGACCGGGCCAGGGCACGTAGGGAGGCCGAGTTAGCAGCACAACATGAGGATCATCAGCTCGCGCCGGTTCGACCGACCATCTTCGAGCCCGGGGTCACATCTGGCTCTTTGGGGGTGCCTTGCCTCGTCCCCGCTTTACGCAATGTACGTTTGCCCAAAGGAATTCAAGGGGCCGCAAGGTGCCCAATTATACCGCCGATTTGGCTCGAAGCGTGGATAGAAAGCTATGAGATGGCCATGGAGATCTTTGGATGTGGATGAAGCGGCGTGTCGAAGTATTTCACCATGATGTTAGAAGGTACGGCCCGTGCTTGGTTGAAGAACTTGCCGCCTAACTCCATCAGTTCATGGACCCGATTGCGGACCGGTTCATTCAAAATTTCAAAGACACACGTAAGCAGCCCATGTGCGTAGTGGATTTGGCGGCTTGTGTCCAGCGGAGGGAGAATCCACAACCCATTGGGTACGCCGCGTTTGGAAGTTTTACATTCTTGAGACGGATCAACCCGATTCCGCGATCTTAACCCTAGAAGGCAACTGCCGGTTCAAGCCTTTAAAGTTGAAGCTGGGTCGCATGAAGCGTTTTTGCAATGACATGGGCACTCTCATGGGCGTTTTAGTGAAGTATGCTAATTCTGATAGTACCAAGGATCCCGAGTCTGAGGAGGATGACGAGATAGGGAAGGGAAAACAGAACAGCAACTCCAGAGGCCAGCAGCATCAATCGGCAGGTAATGGAGGAAACAAGCGTAAGGCAAACGGTAACATGGGCTTCGTAGCCAACACCAACGCGCAGGACAAGGGTCAACGGCGCAAGGGTAAACAACCAAACCGGGGTGGTGCGCCTAATCACAATCCGGATCGTTTGAATTATCTGTTGAATCAACCCTGTCCGAAGCATGGGACGAAGGAGGCACCAACAAACCACCTCTGGAAGGATTGTTACATTATGCAGGAGTTCAAAAGTTCTAATGCTTTCCGGTATGATCAAGGGCCCGGCGGCGGTTCAGGGTCCGCGCCGGGTTACGGTGGAGGAAATTCCGGCCCAGGGTTTAGTGGTAATCCGGGCGGGCAGAACAATCAGAACAATCAGAACAGTCAGAACAATCAGAACCAAGGTGGTTACAATCAACAGCAGCAGCAGTCGGGTTATCAAAGCAATCCGAAGCAGTTGAACGGTGGACAGTACCATGTCTTTACCACCAGCTTGGACAAGCGAGACCGAAAACTTCATAAGCGGGCAGTCAATGTTGTTGAACCGGCCGCGACGCATTACCTACGCTGGTCAGAGCAGCCTATTGTGTGGAGCAGCGAGGATCATCCTCCCCGGGTTTACAATCCGGGTCAGCTAGCCCGAGTGGTGGCGCCTCAGGTGGGAGGATACAAGTTTACCAAGGTGCTTATGGACGGAGGGAGCAGCATCAACATCCTGTATTATGAGACCTTCCGTCGTATGGGGTTAACGGATAAGCATCTCAGGCCGTCCAGTACAGTGTTTCATGGTGTGGTGCCTGGCAAGTCAGCATATCCGGTCGGTAAAATAGCTCTGGAGGTGGCCTTTGGGGATGAACATGACTCCAGATTGGAAACATTGACGTTTGAAGTGGTGAAAATTCAAAGCCCTTACCACGCCCTATTTGGGCGGCCGGCTTATGCTAAGTTTATGGCACGGCCGTGTTATGTCTATTTGCAGCTAAAAATGTCGGGTCACAAAGGGACGATAACGGTTCATGGGAGCCGCAGGATCGCTTTGGAGTGCGAGGAAGGTGATGCGGCTTACGCAGAGTCGGTTTGTGCCACTGAAGAGCTAAAGTACTATAAAGACAATGTTGATCCGGCGGATATGACCCCGTTGAAGAAGCCAACTACAGAGCACGATCCGGATTTGAAGTTTAAATCGGCGGCTGAGACTAAACTTGTTGACTTTGTGCCCGGCGATTCGTCCAAGCAGTTCATCATCAGTGCTAACTTGGATCCTAAATAGGAAAGCGCGCTCATCGAGTTCATCCGTGAGAATCGGGACATTTTTGCATGGAAGCCTTCTGACATGCGGTGTACTGAGGAACTCACTGAGCACACTCTTAATGTTGATCCCAAGTACAAACCGGTAAAGCAGTTTCTTCGCGGTTTAACGAGGAAAAGCGCAAGGCCATCGGAGAGGAGGTTGCCAGGCTCTTAGCAGCAGGTTTTATCGTTAAAGTTTTCCATCGAGTGGCTTGCTAATCCGGTGTTGGTCCTTGTAAAAACGACACTTGGCGCATGTGTGTGGATTACACAGATCTTAACAAGGCTTGGCAGATCCTTCGCCCTCCCGCATTGACCAGATTATTGATGCTACGGCGGGATGTGGCGTCGAGCTTTTGGATGCGTATTCGGATATCATCGATCAAGATGGCGGTTAAGGACCAGGAGAAGACATCGTTTATCACTCCCTTTGGAGCTTTCGCTATGTGTCTATGCCTTTTGGGCTCAAGAGCGCCCAAGCAACTTATCGGCGTTGCGATGTAATTGCTTGCACGAGCAGATCGGCCGAGCGATGCATGCTTACGTGGATGATATTGTGGTTAAATCAAGGAAGAAGGAGACATTGATTGAGGATCTGAAAGAAACCTTTGACAACTTACGGGTGTACAAGATGATGCTTAAGCCGGCCAAATGTGTTTTTGGTGTTCCGGCAGGCAAGTTATTGGGTTTTCTTGTGTCCAACAGGGGGATTGAAGCTAATCCGGAGAAGATTACGGCTATCACCTCCTTGGCTAAGCCAAAGTGCATTAATGATGTCCAGCGTTTGGCGGGTCGGATTGCGCGCTAAGCGGTTTATCGGCCGCCTCGGAGAGAAGGCCATTCCTTTGTACCGATCTTTGAAGAAGGCGGATCGGTTTATGCGAGTTCAGCCGCCCGATGAAGCATTGGAAGATTTAAAGCGGCAATTGGCCAACCCGCCTGTTCTCGCTGCTCCCATTGACAAGGAGCCGCTCTTGCTATATGTTGCTGCTAATGCCAGGGCGGTTAGCGTAGCCATTGTGGTAGAGCGGAAGGAGGCAGGGAAGGAGTATCCGGTTCAACGTCCGGTTTATTACATCAACGAGGTGCTCATTGAGTCCAAGCAGAGATATCCGCATTGGCAGAAACTGGTGTATGGAGTTTTTATGGCAAGCCGGAAGCTGAAGCAATATTTTTAAGGGCATCCAATCATGGTGGTCAGTTCAGCTCCCTTGGGCGATATCATACAAAACCGAGAGGCGACTGGCCGGATTCCTAAGTGGGCCATAGAGCTTGGGCCGCACGGTTTAAGGTATGTGCCTCGGACGACAGTAAAATCCCAGGCACTTGTGGAATTCATTAATGATTGGACGGAGTTACAAGCACCTGAAGAAAAGCCGGATCATACCTACTGGACCATCCACTTTGACGGGTCCAGACAGTTGGAGGGCTCAGGGGCTGGAGTCGTGTTAACTTCCCCACGAGGTGAAAAGTTTTGTTACGTCCTCCGCTTAATGTTCCCTTGTACTAACAATGCAGCTGAGTATGAAGCCTTGCTCCATGGTCTTCAAATGGCTAAGGAGATGAATCTAAGCCGGGTTAAGTGCTTCGGCGACTCGGACTTGGTGGCCCAGCAAGTGTCAGGCACTTGGGATTCCAAAGACCCACTCATGGCTGCGTATCGTCGGGAGGTGGATGTTGTTGCAAGTCATTTTAAGGGCTATCAGGTGGACCATGTGGATCGTCGCAAGAACGAAGCGGCGGACGCTTTAAGCCGGTTGGGCTCTCAACGGAAACCGGTACCACCCAATGTCTTCCTTGATGTGCTGCACAACCCGTCAGTCAAGCTTCCTGATGAAGTAGATTTGTCTATTCCTGATCCGGAGGCTCAGTTGGTGGCAGCCCTGCATGTCATTCCGGATTGGACGCTCCCTTATTTGGCGTACATGAGCCGGGGCGAGTTACCAGAAGATGAGACATTGGCCCGGCAGATAGTTCGGCGGTCTAAGTCTATGCCCATTGTTAATGGCGAGCTACATCATTGCAGTGTGTCAGGGGCGTTTCAGCGTTGTGTGTCCCCTGAGGAAGGCTGTGAAATATTGCGTGAGATCCACGAAGGGGATTGTGGTCACCACGCCGGTTCAAAATCCTTGGTGGCTAAAGCGCCCGCCATGGTTTTATTGGTTGACTGCCCATGCCGATCACGGAAGACCTGGTCAGGCGTTGTGATGGTTGCCAGAAGTTTTCTAGACGTACTCATATACCGGCACAAGAATTGAGGATGATTCCAATTACTTGGCCGTTTGCGACTTGGGGGCTAGACATGGTGGGACCTTTTAAGAGATCCAAGGACAAGAAGACGCACTTGCTGGTAGCGGTCGACAAATTTACAAAGTGGGTCGAGGCAGAGCCTGTTAGCAAGTGTGATGCGGCCACAACGGTTCAGTTCATCAAAAGGGTGATCTTCCGGTTTGGGTTTCCACACAGTATCATTACAGATAATGGTACTAATTTGTCTAAAGGTGCCATGAAAGAGTTTTGTGAACGTGAGCACATCCGGCTTGACGTTTCTTCAGTAGCTCACCCACAGTCCAACGGTCAAGCAGAACGAGCTAATCAGGAGATCTTGAGAGGTATCAAGCCCCGGCTTATGGTCCCTTTACAGAGGACGCCGGGCTGTTGGGTAGAAGAGCTGCCATCTATGTTATGGAGTATAAATACTACCCCTAACAGATCCACTGGATATACACCGTTCTTTATGGTCTATGGAGCGGAGGCGGTCCTCCCCAGCGATATCCGTCATGACTCACCTCGTGTGGCGGCGTATGTTGAGGCAGATAGCAAAGCAGCACGGCAGGACACTTTGGATCGACTGGATGAAGAACGGGATATGGCGGCTGCTCGTTCGGCGATTTACCAGCAGAATCTCCGTCGGTATCACAGTCGGCGGGTCAGAACTAGAACTTTTCAAGAAGGAGACTTGGTACTTCGGCTCATTCAAGACCAGACGAATATGCACAAGTTATCCCCACCTTGGGAAGGACCTTTTGTGGTCAGCAAGAATCTGCACAACGGGTCATACTATCTGATTGATATTCGAGAGCATAAAGACTCACGCACGTCAGAAGAGGAGACCAACAGGCCGTGGAACATAGCTCATCTTTGGCCTTATTATACCTGAGCCATCGGCTCTCCTTATGTACATATTATGACAATGTATATATTATGAATAAAAGCAATAAACCGAGCCTCGGCTAAAGCGGGGTATCATACGTAAAAATCCGGCTTGGGTACATGGGTTGTTGTCTTAAAAGCGGCCTCCGGTTTATCCCTCGAGCTGGCTTTTGAAGCTTTTAGATGTCATCTGGGGGCTTGGTCGTGTCGAACCAATGCAACACCTTTTGATAGGCGTAAAGCCACCAGATCACACAGGGACATGGTCAAGTCTGAACCAGATCACGCCTCTTGGTCGGCCTAAGGTCACAGAGTCACTTGGGGGCTTGGTCGAACCTGAACCATTGCCACGCCACGTGATCGGCATAATGCCACGGTTTCAGTTGGGAACCTGGCTGACTTGAACCATAGCTACACCTTATTGGGAGCTTGGTCGAGTCCGACCATGGTAACGCCATCTGATCGGCTCAGTAAAGCCTCTTTTTGCAAACGGTTTATACTTGCCTTTGTTTTCATATTTCTTCATAACTGTTATTCCAATCGGTTTCAACCCGTCCTTTGACGGAATTTGGTTTATTTTTCTTACTCCGGAGACAGCTTTCCCGGTTTGATTCTTCCTGTTGAACATCCCATTATGGAGTAACAGGGGGCTTAACATGGCCCGGCATGGTTTACCTGTTAAACCGGCATCTTAAACACAGGAGCTATTGTCTCCTTTTGACGGTAATGGTTTATACAACCTCCGCTTCAAAGATTGGCTCAGCCGACTGCATGCCCGACGCTGGCAGGTATTTTGTCAAAATTTTGGTCATATACCCCAATGTTTTCCTTACATATATATGTGAGCATCATAAACCGGCTGGCGACACAAGCCGCCGTGGCGGTTTAAGAATTTGTGATTGCAGGCAAAATAGATTGAAGGTTTCAGCTATTCAAAACAAAAGTATCAGCGCCTCTGCGCGAAGGTTGCAGGCTGAAAGGCATACAGGCATATTTAAAACAAAAGTACTGGCTATTCTATTACAAGGCTTTTTGAGGCCCAACACTTCGAATGGCGGCATGACAAGCAGCTTCTGATACATCAACCGGCTTGAACGGATTAAGCTTCCTCGCCGGGTTGACGTGAAGAAGATGGGTCGTCCGGCGTCGGTTCAGTTTCTTCCTCTTCCTCGCCCAGTGGCCGGAAGTCATGGGTAGACCAGTCAATCCGGTTTAAAGCCTGAAAGACAGCCTCTTCACTTATAAGCTCAGCCGGATCAACGTCAGGGGCGTAAGTGTGCTTACGGATTGGAGGAACAAGGCTTTGGACTTCTGGGATGACAAATTCAACACGCTTGTTGTTTGCATCATAAAAAGTGCGATAAACCGCCAGGTTGGCTTTTGCTGCCAGTTGACTCGCCAGAGGACGCATCTCCTTTGTTATTCGCTTGAGGGTGTTGTTATCAAAGGCTTCACCATTTTCTTGAGCGCTGGGGAAACCCTTGGCTATGTCAGCCGGATCAAGGTCCGCTATCCACGCCTTGGCACGAGTTAGAGCCAATAAAGTGCCAGCCCGGGCTGCAGATCATTTCAACTCTTCAAGTTGTGCTGGAATCATGGATAGCCGGCCCAGTGTGTCTTTGATTAAGGACGGAGCTGCGTTATCATACGACGTAGCGCATATAACTCGCTGGGTGCCGGTGTACAGTTGTTCAATCAGCGTATATGCAGCCTTGAGCTTCTTCCGCATATCAGCGCCCAGATGAGCAATACGCTTCCCTATACCGGTTTCAGACAGCTCAGGTTAAACTAGCGACACTATCAAAATGGAATAGTAATCAGAGAAACAGATCTTACCAAAGATCGCAGAGGTCATGGCATTAATTTGGCGTTTTAGTCCGGTGAGCTCTTCTGTCACCGGTTTAAGAGCCGCTTCAGCATCTTCTGCCCGTTTTAGCAAACCAGCCTTCTCCGTGTTCGAGTTGGCCTGCTCGGATTTATACCATTCCTTGAGCTGCTCCATAGTGGTCAAAGGCGGTTTTGATTCATCCTTCGCCTTGGTGGTTTACATTTGTTGAGTCTCAGTTAGCACGAAGGTCACAGGTTATGCGGTTTCTTTGGTATATCTCACTCTGATAAATATGGATCACGTTAGCTGTTTTATTATGAAGTCCCAAGCTCAATACAGGTATTCAACTTGGCACTTGGGGGCTAATGGCTAATTGATCTCATCCTGCTATGGTGATACAAGTTAAGACCCGGTTTAACTATGCTAAGTTGAACCGCCCTTGAAACTCTACCACGGAAGTTTGAGGCGTATGAATTCTATATTAAGTCCCGGTTTAACTATGCTAAGTTGAACCGGCCCTTGGGAGCTACTGCACAACAAAAGTACAAGTGAGGCATAACTCATTACCTCATAGCGTTCCTTCATGCGATTCACCAGACTGGCCTCGAAGTCACGACTTGTGTAGAGTCGATTCAGAAGCGGAGTGAAGTTCTTGGCGCAGAGAAGTTGTCGTGGCGACGGATCGATTTTCCCTTCTCTTTGCTCATGGCGATAGACTCTTCCACAGCCTGTGTTTTGCTAAAGCGACCGGATTGCCAGGGGCAGTGTAGGCAGTACCCGTCACCACGACATCATCATTTTTGGCCGGGCTGGCCGGATTGGCATTCTTCCTTGGGCTCGATGTTTTCATGCTCAGGCTCGGCGGTTCAACAATTACAACCCGTTCCGCTGCAGGACTTGGTGGAGCTGGAGGTGAGGTTTCTGCTTGGGCATCTGGTTCAGATTCCGGCGGATTAGCATTGTCATCTTGATTCAACCCGCGAGAATTGTTTGTAGCAACTTCAGGCTTTTCGCCGTGGTGCTCTGGAGTCTTCTCCGATTCAACATCCACGGTAGGGTCAAGGGTTTTCGCCTTCTTACTTAAGCGAGCCTTGGTGCTGCAATGTTCAGAGTTAAGAGTATGATAAGCGGACCAATGCGAAGGAAAAAAAAGGGGAGTGTTATGCTTACCCCGCAGCAACTTTAAGAGGAGGCAGTTGAGTGGTTGATGAACCGCCAGATGAGTTGGAAGAGGCTTGATAATTCGGATCAGACGGACCGAGAGGACATCGGAAGAAACCTTTCAAAGGATAACGCTTTTCAGGAGAACAAATCACCTCTGGACGACGCTTCCGGGTTGGGGTGTCAGGTAAACCGGACGATGTGATTTGTTGGCCGCTGTGCCGGGTCGTACGGCGCTCTTCAGTCTGCTGTGTCTTCAAAGAAAGGTTGGGATTCAAATGAACACGGGGGTGAGATTTTTTCACTTTCCGGACTGTGCGGCGAGTTCTTTTAACCGGCACAAGATCAGATTCGGAAGAAAGAAAGATTACCTCAACTGGATCGGCATGACTGACTTCAGCATCGTCCTGGGAATTGTAACTGTCAATAGGATGAAAGATAAAAAGGGACAAAGTAAATCAAGCTTTACCTCAGCTTCTGACTCTTCCTCCTCCGGCGGATCAGAAGACTCGGCGGGTTTCTTCTTAGCAGCTTTCTTGGTGGCCTTGGACTTTACACGAGGAACCCGGGCCGGTTTGGTTCGTTTCCAGAAGGAGCTGTTAGCCTGAGAAGTAATAAGGATTAATATATATCAGTAATGCATGAATATCAACAGAGTGTTGAGCGGAGCCTTACCGCAGGCGGTTTGTTGGAGACACAGAACGGGGCCAACCCGGTTTGGCAGCAGATGGAGATCGGTTCATCGAGCATTCTCTTCGCTGTTTCAGTGACTTCATGCTCAGTTATTGGTAGCTCGTGACGTCTTTGAGGGTCTTTGACGCTGCCAGTGTATTCGTGCATCAAACCGGGGCGGCGGCTTAATGGCAAGATGCCCCAAGAAACCCAACATCGGACCAGGTCAACACCGGTTAAGCCATTGGCCATTAGAGCCCGGAGCTTGATAATTTGAGGTGCAAAGTTTTTCCGTTCTGCAGCGGTCAAGCGTACAGGCAACGGGTGATGGTTGCTAAGCCGGTGAGGGCGGTAGCCCGGCAAGGGGTTCTCGCTGTTAGGAGCGGTATTCCGGCAATAAAACCAGGTTTGGTTCCAATCTTTCGGATGGCTATGGTGTTTTGCGTGAGGGAAGTCTACTTCTTTCCTCTTCTGGATTGAAACGCCGCCCAGTTCCGTGTTAGGACCATCCGAAAACTCCGTACGGCGGTTCAGATGAAAGAAATCCCGGAATAGCTCCACAGATGGTTCTTCTTGAAGATAGACTTCACAGAACACTTGGAAATTGCATATGTGGACACAGAGTTTGGACCAATATCTTGCGGATGGAGTTGAAAACTTGCGAGGACATCCCGGAAGAATTTTGATCCGGGCGGGCTGAACCCCCGGTCTAAGTGTTGCATGAATACGATTACTTCTCCTTCTTGAGGTTCAGGAGGGCATTCGGCATCCGGAACCCGCCAATGGAGGACATTTTTGGAGGCTAAAGCGCCAGTGGTGACGTATCCATTGAGTTGCGTCTCAGTGATCTTGGACCGGACCCAATTGCAAGCTGAGAATTGTTTGGCCATTCCGGAAGAAGAAACTGCGAAAGGAAAAGTAAAAAACGGTTCACCGTTAGCAGTTCGAACACATTATACAATATTAAACGGCAATTGACGGCAGTTTCCAATTCGGTTTAGCGAGGACTAATGGAGTATGGCGGATTAGCTATCAAAAGTCAAACCGCCCAAAGAGACAGAAGCTGGAAAATCTGCTAAGTGTGGACGAAACAGGTTTCACATATGAATGGAGGTAATTTGGATCTACGAAGATTGAAGAAAAAATTCTGCGACCCATGCAAGCCTTATAAAGGGCAGGAAAGTTAAATGCGTTCTAAACAAGAGGTGCGAACAAAAGAAAGATGTACAAAGAACTAAATTGGCCGGAGCGATCGCCACACATGAGATGTATTCTACGGTTGGATTAAACAGCCATGGCGAGCAGGTATGAAGAAACTAGGATGAACACCTATGAACTACGAGATGAGCAGGAGCCTTCAGATGCGGATCTAGGGCTTGAAGAGGAGCCTTACCCGATCATGAGAACAGCGGAGGCCGAGAGCCTCTGGTACAACCAGGTTGATGCAGTGACCTTGCAGCCGACGCGTTCGGAGGTCGGAGGCGGCAGGCGGAGCTTCAGAGCTGGGCGTCGCGAGGAAGAAGAAGCGGAAGGAGGAAGAAGAGAAAGGGCCTGCCGGTCTATTTATAAGGAAACATAGTAATGTGGTAGCGAGAATCGAGGAGTTAAGCGGCGGAGACGGCGCGTGATCGCCTCGATTTCGGGATAGTATTAAATGAAGGAATCTTCTTGTTTGGGCTTCTTTAATAAAGATAGCGTCAAGATGCCCTATTCTTTGTGGTCGGAGGATAGCGTCATGGCGGTTCAAGCGAGATGGCGGTTTCTGAAATATGAAGGAAGATATTGAGTTTCCTAAGATGTTGAAGATTAACATGAACGGTTCAAGTCAATCGGGGCCTAATGTTGGGGATGTAACTACTGAATATAAACACATACTGAAGGGGCAGTTTACCTAAATCCATAATTAGGGCCCACGAAGGCTCCAAGAGTGGTGATGACCGTAGAGGCTAGAGGCCGGAGCCGAGGCGGATTAGGGCCCATAATGGTAAACCGCCTTAACCATGTAACTTGTCTTTGTAAGATAAGAGAAAGGAGAGACCGAGCGGACACTTGTATGAGCGGCCTCGGGACTCTGTGAACCGGCAGGTTAACCCGTGTATATAAGGGATGACCGTGGCGGTTTAGGGACAACCACAATTCGAGGCTTAGGCGAAGCTATTGCTCCCTAGTCGCCGAAATCATATCAATCCCATCACAAACTAGACGTAGGCTTTACCTTCATCGAAAGGGGCCGAACTAGTATAACTCTCGTGTCTTTGCGTCCGCTTTAACCCCTCTAAGTTAACCCGTACGATGGCCCCGCGACTAAGTCCTTTCATGAGGACATCTGTCGTGACAATTCCACGACAATATGCGTGGGGGCTGAAGCCAAAGACTGCCATCTTTCAGGTTATATACACATATACAATAAAGGCCGCACAGGAGGTATCTTAATTCTTGAAGGCACAAGTATAAAAAGCTTTTATATTCCTTCGAAACATTGTTTTACAATAGTACATGTTATTCGAACATAATGTCCTTCGAGCACTGCGTCTCTATTAAACGAGCGTCGTGCAGAACTTCCTGAAAATAGTGCTCGGCAGGTACTCGGCTCCCGTCTGAATCTGGGGATGCAACAGCGATGGCATTCATCTCCGCCCAGTATGTTTTGACATGGGCAAGAGCCATCCGCGCACCCTCTATGCACGCTGACCTTTTCATTTCATCGGCATGCGGCACCGCACCAAGGAACTGCTGCACCAAGCTAAAATAACTCTTCGGCTCGGGCCTTTTCGCCCCGAGCGACTCGACATACTTCATGGCGAGTCCGGATAACCTATTCAGCTCCGCCCATGCGTAAGCGATCGGTTAATGGAAGTGGGCGCTCCGGATTGTGGAGCTGCGACCAAAAAGCTTTTCCGCCGTGATCCTTTTGTCGGTGTACTAGGTAGGGGTACCCTAGAATCCCGAACTTCGTGCAGGCGATTCAACACCAGCGGCGGGGCTGGCTGGTGACCGTCAAGATCTTCGCGGCTCCTTTGGAGCCATTCAAGAACAAAGTAATCAAGACCTCGGCAAGAGGAGCTTGCGGGAAGACCACTCAAGGAGCGAAGGAAACAAGGCCCGGCAAGAGGAGCTTGCAGGGAAGGCTGGTGGCGCCGAAACTCCCAAAGCGCGACAAGGAGGTTCTGCGCGGCAAAGGCGCTTGCCGCGGCAGGTAACCTCTCTTCATCTCCGCTCCAGCTCATCCGCCAGCGTGTCGCCACAGGACTTTCCGAGAGCAGCGTGTCGATGGGCTGTGCAGCCAGCGAGGGAGCAGCGATAAGCGGCGCGACAAGCTACCATCGTGGCAAGCGGAGGTGCGCAGCGGTCCTGTTACCTTTTCAGCGGCCGAGGCGGGCATTAATGACTCTTGTCCCTTGCCGTCGAGTTAGGTATAGATTACTGTACCTTTATACAGGTTGGTATACCAACCACTTGTTTTACGTTTGTACCCTCATACATGCTGCCACCTGTGGTGACTCCTTGTGCCTATAAAAGGAGGCCCAAGTGCAACGTAGAAAGGGTTCGGTTCGGCTCCGGCTTAGTTCATCCGACTCATACGAGACCACGCTCACTCAGGCTAGGTTTTGTAGCTCCCATCGCTCCCTAGCAAGAACACAATATAATCCACAAAGCAGCAGTAGGAGTATTATCTCTCCGGAGAGCTCCGAAGCTGGGTAAATCTGCTCGTGTGCATCGCTTCGATCCGCTCTTCGTGCGTCCTCCGCCCCCCTCCGAACCACAAGGGACCAAGGTCCCATAGGTGTTCGTGGGACACGACCAGCTTCCCCGACATCTTTGGCGCGCCAGGTAGGAGGCGTCGAGGTTGTGTGAACCTGATCCAGCGTTCACACGAGCAACAATCTTCATCATCATCTCAGCATGCCACCGAAGAAGAAGACTTCGGCGGCAGCAGGACCGTCCGCGTCCAACCCACCACCACCGGAGTAGACGAGTGGTGGGGGAACAGCGGAGAAGCGGCGCCGACGAGAGAGTCCACGACGCCGCCAGGTCAAGGACAAAGCGGCGCAAGCCGGCGTCCGAATCCGCACCGCGTCCTTCTCAAGAAGCAGGAAAGACAGCGTCATGGTGCTCGCATCACCATCGTTCGATAGATCAAGGCCAAGCTGGAGGATCCGAGGCCCTCGAGACCGCATGCGCGCCCGGCATGCGGAATGAGTGGAATGCAGTCGCTGGCGGGATGCTGCTCCTCCTAACTTGGTTAGGAGTCGAGCACATCCGTTCTTCGCTCCGTCGTGCGCCGTTGCCACCCTCCACTCCAGCGGAAGCCTTGGCAAGGCTCAGCTACTTCTAGACTACCCTCCAGCGGCCGACAAAGGTCGGCGAATGGAGGGCCACGATTCGAGTCTCGCCGGCTTTGCCAGCAGCGGCGTCCCCGCGGCAACCAAGCATCTCGCGGCAGCGGCAAGGCGACAAGGCATGAGCGGTGGAAGCGAGACCTGCGAGGTGCAGCCACCGTGCACTCCCCTTCCGAAGGCCAAGATCGCCGACTCGTCGGATCCACCTCGGCAGTGACTCCACTGCGTCGTCGATCCGCGAGCTCGTCGCGACCAGCGCCAAGTTCTTCAAAACGGCAAAGCGAAGATGCTCGAACTTCGCGCCGGCGCCGAAGAAAGCGCAGCGTCAATCGACCAACGCGCAGGGCCTTGTTGACATGCATGCGCCCGAGAGAACCGGGTGACTTGCCGTCAGCGGTAGGTTGCCTGTGTTCACCGTGAGCTGCGGCAAGTCCGATGGCCGATAAGAAAAACTTCAAGCCGGATGTGCGAGAAAAGTATGATGGCAGGGCGCACCCATCGGAGTTCCTCGGCATCTACACCATCGCGGTGCGAGGCTGCGGGGGGCGAGGCGACAAGATCCTTGCCAACTACTTCCCTCGGTGCTCAAGCCAAGCGTCGGTCTTGGCTCATGCACTTGCCGGACAGCTCTATTTCTTCTTGGGCGGTTGTGCCACCGGTTTGTCGGCGCCTTCACGGTGACCACAAGCCTCATGGCCAAGAGAGTGACCTTCACTGCTCGCCCGGAAGGAAGGAGAGTCCTGCGCAAATTCATCGAGAGATTCAGCCGTGTGCATTACAACATCCCGATGTCCACCTGCCGCGGTGATCGGTGCATTTCATCGAGAATGTGCGAAACCGCGGGATGAGGAGGAGATGGCGATGTGCAAAGTAAAAGGCGTCGTGAGCTCTCATACTGGCCGACAAGTGTGCACGCGCTGAAGAAGGAAGAAGACTCCCAGGAGAGAATGTGGGAGCAGAGTCTGACAGTGAGGAAACCGCCCCGGCAAGGAAGAGCCGACGGCGGAACAACAGGAAGAAGAAAAACCAAGAAGTACTGGTTGTCGAGCAGTCCGGCAAGGATGGTGCCGCCAACAAAGCCAAGGCTGGTGGCTCCGGCAAGGAGGTTGCCGCTGACACCGACCGCCAAGCTGTGGCGACGCGCCGATAAACTGACAGCTCAACAAGCGATCTTGTAAGATCCACCGCACCAAGGGCCCACGATCTCGAGCTGCAAGAAAGTCGAGCAGCTTGTTGAGCTCTGAGAGAGCTGAATCTGGCGGCGAGACAAGGAGAAGGCCAGGAAGGTGCAGAGTGAAACTAGTAAGAAGAGACCGGTCGGGGAGGGCCTTGCGGCAAAGCCAAGCAGCGGCAGGAGACAGACCTCCCAGCGGTCGCGACAAGGAAGAAGGCGAAGATGAAGATGGCGAAGACATGGAAGGCGATGAAGCTGGCGAGCAAGAGTTTGAGAAGGCAGCGGAGGTCGCTGCGTTGGCGGTGGTGCTTCTCTGCATACCTCGCACCGCCAACTCAAGCAATGGATCGTGAGGTTAATCGGCGAGAACCATCCATAGAGTCGCGCAAACCTCACGAAGTGGTCCAGCCGCCCATCATTTTTGACATTGAGGATCACCCGATCGCATCACTGCGGTCGGGTGCTTGCCGATGTTGGTATCACCAACTATCCGCAACCTCAAGGTTACAAAGATGTTGGTTGGCCGGTGGGGCGGCCTGAATCTGATCTCTTCCGCGGTGTTCGAAGCTTGGATCCCGATAAGCGAGCTCAAGAAGCTGGTACTTTCAAGGAATCAACCCAGGAAGGAGCACGCCGAAAGGAAGATCTGCTTGCCGGTGACATTTGGCAGTGAACTGAATTTTAGGACTGAGAGGGTCACATTTGACGTTGCCGATTTCCCATTGCCCTACAATGGAATACTTGGCCGTCCAGCACTCGCCAAGTTCATGGCAGCCTCTCATTACGCCTACAACCTGCTCAAGATGCCTGGCCCGATAAGCGTCATTTATGTTCATGGCGACAAGAAGGACGCGCTTATCTGTGCCGACAAGATCTACCGGGATGCAGCAGCCGCCACAGATAGCAAACCACTTGCCGCTGAAGCTCCCGGGGGGAGGAAGAAGACCACTTTGTCCGGCAAGAACTCTGATGCCCACTCCGGCAAGCGCACCTCTTCGGAGTGCTGCGCTACCGTCGAGGATGCACCATCGAGCTCCACCGGCAAGTGTAAGAAGAAGATGGCAGCTCCACCGAAGACTAAAAAGGTGCCCGCCAAGGAGGACGGCACTGGTGGTACATTCACCATCAGTGCCACGCTTGACCCTAAATAGGAAGGCGAGCTCGTTGCTTTCCTGCGGGCGAATGTCGATGTGTTTGCATGGCAACCATCGACATCCCGGCGTTCGAGGAAAGTAATTGAGCACCACCTAGCTGTCTGTCCTCCGCTGCGGCCCGTCAAGCAAAAAGTTAGGAAGCAGGCGGTGGGCGCCAAGAATTCATAGCGAAGAGATCAAGAAGTTGGAAGCAGCGGGCCTTGTTAGAGAGGTGCTCCATCCACGTGGTTGGCCAATCCGGTAGTTGTACGAAGGCAAGCGGAAATGGAGACTCTGTATCGACTTTCTGAGATGTTAATAAAGCTTGTCCCAAAGACCCATTTCCCTTGCAGCGTATAGACCAGATTGTTGACTCCACGGCTGGATGTGATTTGCTTTCATTTCTTGGCGCATATTCAGGATATCATCAGATCTTCATGGCGAGGAAGATGAAGAAAACGCATTCATTACACCATGTAGCGCGTCTTTGTTTCATACGGATGCCTTCGGTTTGAAGAATGCTGGTTCAACGTTGCTAGAGTAGTCCATGAAGCCTTTGAACCACAAATACGAAATGTAGAGGCTTACATGGATGACATAGTGGTCAAGAGCAAGTCTGAGCAACTCGATTCAAGACTTAGATGAGACTTTTGCAAATCTGCGCAAGATCAATCTCAAGCTCAACCACGAGAAGTGCGTGTTTGGAGTTCCCTCGGCAAGCTTCTCGGGTTCTTTAATGTCTCGAGAGGAATTGAAGCCAATCCCGACAAGATCAAGGCCATTGAGCAGATTGAAGCACCAAAGCGCGTCAAGGATGTCGAGAAGGCTTGCGGTTGCGTGGCTGCTCTTAGCAGGTTTATCTCTAAGTCAGCTGGTAGCGCCTGCCATTTTCAAAATTTTGAAAAGGCAGGTCAATAAAATGGACTCGGCGGAGGCTGCGCTGCAAGACTTGAAGAGATACTGTCCTCCGCTCAATACTTATCGCACCTAAGCCACAAGAGAAGTTGCTGCTGTACACAGCAGCAACCAATCAAGTGGTTAGTGCTGCGTTAGTAGCGGAGAGGAGGCAGATGATGAGCTGGCAACCGAGGCAGACACATCCAGCGACAAGCAGGGGGCTTCGCCGTCAAGCTCTGGTCCCGACAAGGATGGGTTTGCGCAGGATTGCGACAAGATACAAAAAAGGATGGTGCAGCGCCCAGTCTACTTTGTCAGTTCCCTTTTACAGGGGGCTAGGTCAAGATATTCCGGTGTGCAGAAGCTGCTTTTCGGCCTCCTCATGGCCTCGAGAAAGCTGCGCCATTACTTCCAAGCACATGAGATAACAGTTGTCACTCGCTTTCGCTGAAGAGGATATTGCAAAATCCGAAGCAACAGGCAGGATTGTAGAGTGGGCCTTTGGGCTGTCAAGCTTTGGCCTCAAGTTTGAAAGCACTTCAACTATCCAAAGCGAGCATTGGCAGAATTTATAGCAGAATGGGCGTAACGCAAGGCGAAGAGATACGAGGCGAGCATTCCAGCCAAAGAAGCGAGTAAAGAGTGGCTGATGTACTTTGATGGTGCCTTTTCGCTGCAAAGCGCCCGGTGCGGCGTGCGTGCTTATCGCACCACGGAGAGCACCTCAAGTACATAGTCCAAATGCATTTTCCCAAGGAGCAAGCAACAAACAATACTGCAGTATGAAGGTCTGCTTGCGGTCTTAGAATCATGATGGACCTTGGGATCAAAAGCTTATTGTCGGGGTGACTCGCGACTTGTCGTCCGCCAAGTGAACAAAGATTACGAGTCCGTTGATGGAAGCATCGTTGATGAAGTGAGAAAGGTGGAAGAGCACTTTGAAGGCCTACAAATGGAACACGTTCCAAGAGCTCAGAATGATATTGCTGATGGCCTCTCAAAATGTGCTGCACTTAAGTTACTTGTGGAACCAGGAATTTTTGTGCTCAAGCTGACTCAACCAAGCTATAACGCCATCATCGATGAGGACAGAGCAAGAAGAAAATTGGTTTCGGCGACTACTTTCGGCAGAGCTCCACGGAGCCGCCGCCAAGAAGGTCCCTAAAATCAGCATAAATATCAGCGAGGAGCAGTCTGCTCCGACACACCTATAGTTTGTTTCGTTGAAGCAGGCGCTCCCGACAAGCTTTGCTCGGCAAGCTTGCGGGGATCATAAAACTCGGCAGAACCGCAGGTTCTTGCCGTAAAGCTAATGTTCCCAGTGGTAGATGTGCCTTTAGTCCTTGTTGACGAGCCGCAAGCTCCAACATGGGCGCAACAAATCGTCCATTTCCTTGAGACGGAGAACTTCCGAAGAGCAAGAAGAAGCGAGAAAAAGTAGCCCGGCGGTCAAGTATGTATCGGTTTGTTGACAACATCCTATCTGAGAAGAAGACTCAGCGGAGTGAAATTGAAGTGTATTTGCGGGAAAATGGACGAAGCTGTTGGCGAGAGATACATGGAGGCATATGTGGTCACCACATTGGCGCAAAAGCACTTGCCGGCAAAGCTTTCCGGCAAGGTTTCTTCGGCGAAGCCCTCCGGGATGCAACTGCACAAGTAACCAAGTGTGAAGCGTGCAGTTCCATTCAAAGCAGATACACCAGCCAGCTCAAGCTCTCCGGACAATCCCTTTATCCTGGCGTTTTGATGCAGGGGCTCGACATCCTTGGCCCCTTCCCGAGCTGTCGGAGGCTTTGAGTACTTGCATGTCGCGATCGACAAGTTCACAAAGTGGCGGAAGTGGAACCGGTGAGGAAGGTGACAGCACGGTCGGCGATCAAGTTCTTGAGTCAATTATGCGCTGTTTTGGGATACCTAACGGATCATCACCGACAACGGCACCCAATTCACGAGTCGCACCTTCATGCGATCGTCCAAGATCTTGGCGCCAAAGTCTGCTTTATACATTGCTCACCGAGAAGCAGCGGTCAAGCGAGAGGGCAAATGCTGAAGTGCTGCGAGGACTCAAGACCAGAACTTTTGACAGGCTGCACAAGTGCGGAAGGAACTGGATTGAGGAGCTGCGGTGGTTCTTTGGTCGATCGAGCGGCGCCAAATCGAGCCAGCGGCGGACACCTTCGCTCTAGTCTATGGAGCGGAGGCAGTTCTCCCCACGGAACTTCGTATATGGGTCACCTCGAGTACTCGCTTATGATGAGCTTGAGCAAGAGCAATTGCGACAAGATGGCGCTGCTCCTCGAGGAAGATCGTCTTGAGAGCTGCTGTCACGAGCCGCTCGTTACCAGCAAGCTTTGCGCCGCTACCATAGCCGCAAAGTTAATGCGGAAGCTTCGAGGAAGGCGACCTTGTTCTTGGCGCGTTCAATCCGCCAAGAATTCCAACAAGTTGGCCTTGAAGTGGGAAGGCCCTATCGGGTGAAGCGAGTCACTAGGCCCGGCGCTGTCCGCCTTGAGACCGAAGATGGCGTTCCGGTGAGAAACTCCTGGAACATAGAGCATCTTCGTAAGTTTTACCCATAGGGCGCGGTTGCCGGAACCCGTTCCGGCAACCACCCTTTTGTACAAGTCTTGCCGCTGATGCATGTAATCCTTTGTACAAAGCCGGGCACAGACCCCGTGCATCAGTAAAGCTTATGTGTTGCGCACAATTGGTCGATTTCATGCTTTCATCGTTATTATGCATATATTATCTGACATTTTGTGCAGCATACACACCCGGTAAGCAATAACGAGCCACTAGGCTCCATAACTTTATTTTCTCTTCTTTCTTCTCAAACAAGAGGAAGGTTCATCCACCCACAAGTTAACCGGGGGGAAGGAGAAGATAATGGTGTGGGCCACCGAGCGTCGCTCGAGGAACTATCGACTTGCCGGGAAGTGAATGACAGAGAAGCTAAGTTGCTAAGTTTAAGCAACCAGTTTTTAAATTTTTGAGTTATCTTCCTCGAACGATAGTACTTTGTATGGAAAACCTGTGCGCGGAGGAACCAACTCGCGACTAGCTTGCGCCCTTACTTTGTTTGAGCCCGCTCAACAACTTAAGTGTGCTGCAACTAGTTGCGACAAGGTTGCTTGTCGGAGGCAGCATCGCCCGAGAGCTGCTGAAGTTCCGCACTCAGCGCTCGCGGCAAAAGTGTTCGCACCGAAAAGTTCCCCTAAAAGCGTAGGGCACAAACATACAAGGGAAGGAATCAAGTAAAGGAAATAACATGGCAATTGATACCTAAGATAGAGTATATTACAAAATAACATGTGATCTAATAGATTTTTCGCTAAACATGATCTCTGACGACAAGAGAAAGATAAACTTAGCGGCCTAGTCCACGCGGTCGCCATCGAGCCTCTTGACTCCGCTCACCCTGTCCACAATGGGTGCGACAAGGGCCTTGAGCGCTTCAACGTCAGCGGATGGAGGCAGGGACTTGAGGACTTTGGTGAAGTCGACGCCTGGGTTGCGGAAGGCCACCTTCATCAACACCTTCCGAGAGCCTCGGCGCAGACTTGGCGCGATTCCCGCATGATTGCTTGAATCTCCTCCGAGCCCTTTGAAACCCGCCAACACACCCTTGAAGAACAGGCTGAGCTTGACGCTGGGTTGGAAGTTCTCGTCGGTGGAGTACCCGAGATCCACCATCCCCAGCTCCATCAGCTCGTTATGGATGGCGGCGGCCGTGTCCACAAGGCCTTCCGTCCAGTGCATTATGCTATCTCTGAGGTTATTCTGGGCGGTCACAGCATTCGACAGCAACTCCTCGGTGGCCTTGATTTTCTCCAGCAGGCCCGTTTCCCTCTCCTTGGCACCGTCTAGCGTCTCCGTCAGGGTGGTCAGTTTCAGCTCCAGATCCGCCTTGGAGTCCTTGGCGGCGTCGAGCTCCTTGATCTTCTCGGCGAAACGACCCTGTAGCTCGCCAAGAGTGTAGGCGTCCTTCTCGCGTTCCCGCTTTAGCCCGGTGACCTCCTCGACGCTCTTCTGGAGAGTGGTCTCCAACTAGGCCACCCTCGTTTCCAATTCCTTCTTGGCGGCCTCGGCAGCTGCGGCGACGTCCTTTGCCTCCTGGACTGGCCCGCCAATTGATTGCTCGTGCACGGCGAGATCTTCCTCATAGCTGTCGAGGTTGATCGTCCGTTACGCCAGCTCACCCTCTTGCGCGGAGAGCTTCTCGCCGGCAAGCCTTTGCTGCTCCTTGACCTCGGCCTTCTCCAAGATGAAAGCCGTGCGCTCCTCAGCGAGCTGCTCCCGCGCCTCTGCTATATTCCGGAGAGTTTCCTTGTTGGCGCGCCGGAGCTCCTCTGCGCGTTTCTCCATGTCAGCTCCGCCCTCGCGACAAGAGCTTCCAGCGACTCGAGTTTGGCTTGTCGAGGCGCGTAGAGCGACAACAACCTCTTGACAACTGCTCCTCCTCGGACTCGCCCTGCTGCTGCTGCTGGCGTGTCCACCAGCGACAGCCCAAGAGAGGCGAGCAGCTCCACGTCGAAGGTCTCCCCTTGACCGGTGCCTGGAGCTTAGCGCCCACGGAAGCTTGATGAAGACACCTTCGCCCGGCCTTCAAATAGGCGCCAGTGGGGCTCTTGGTCTGGCGCGGCATCGGTGGCGGGGATCGGCGGTCGATGCAGCGCTGGCGCTCCTGGCCTCGGGGCCATCGGTCGATCGCGGACCCTCCCAGCCTCTGCGCCAAAGAGCTTGGCGGCCTCCTCGCCCGGCGGACTCATCGGCGCCCGGCCTCCTTCTCCTCCATGTTGGCGGCGTCGTCATTATTGCCGCGGCGTCCTCCTCGCCCGGCAGCCTCGGTCTCCATCGGCTCTCCGAGATGGATCGACGATCGAGAAAGAAAGAACAAGTCAAGCAAATGTTCGAAAAAGAAGAACAGAAGAAAAAGAACCCAAGGGAAATTCTCAAGCAAGAAGATTACCTGCAGTGGGGTCAGTTGCCGCGGTCTCCACCACCGGAGGGTCGTCGGCGCTGCCCCTTGTCGGAGAAGCTCCCCTTGTCGGAGAAGCCCCCCATGTAGGAGAGGCCTCCCTTTCCGGAGAGCGCTCCCTTGGCGGAGATTTCTCCCTTGGTGGCGTAGTTGAAGCGAGCTGAACTTCGGGATCGACCTCCGGAACCTCCTGATGAGGCTGCTCCGCTCCTACATAATTCAACAAGCCAGATATCAGTAATGAAGGAGCACCCAAGCACACCTGACCGTAAGAAATGGATCAAACACTTATGCTGGGGGCTGTGCTGGGGGCTGCTCTGTTGAAGGGTTGCCGGATCCGGCAAGGGAGTCCCAGATGTGCCTCCTGTCGCCACAGGGGAATCGTCTGAGACGACAACCACCGGGGTCTTGGCCCTCTTGGACTCCCTCTGAGCCAGCGTCCTGAAGAAGGAGAAGGTTCAGAGTGAAGCAAGTCAGATACAAGTTAAAGCAGTAAATTGAAAGATTACAAGTAGCAGCGACAAGATCTTACTCTTCCTCTTCTTCCTCGGAGCTGAGAGCGGAGAGATCAAATTCCGCTCCGGCGCGACGAATTGGGGGAGAGGATTCCCTCGGACGCTTGACGGGAGTAGGGGCCGTGACTCCAGAAGACCCCGCGCCCGTCACCGTGGCGGAAGGAGGCGCTCCCGCGGCAACAGTGCTTGCCGCGGTGAAGCGCGTCGGGCGGCGAGGCGGCTGTTGGACCGTATGCCGCCCCGCGACTTCTCCAGTCTTGCGGAGGCGTCTCCTTGGCGGGACAGCGGGCTCCTCCTGCGGCAAGCTACTTGACGGCGGAGGAGAGGCGCCCCCGGTAGGCTCGCTCGGCTCCTTGTCGGGCTCGGCCTGCTCCTCCTCACCGACAAACTCTTCTCGGTCGGCAAGGCTTGCCGCCTCGGCCCTCTCTGCCTCCTCGACAGTAAAACCAAAAACGCCAGCGGCAGCAGCTTCTGCCGCCTCCTCCAACCTTGTGGCGATGCGCGCCATCTCCTGCTCGGTGGTGTCGCGAGTGAGCCGTTTCTGCTCATCGGCACGGATCGGCACTTCTTCTAAGTCATCGAAGAACTGCTGCACGACGTCGTCGGCGGGCTCCTGCCAGGTTGGAACGATTCCATGGGAATCGCTGGCAACATCATCATCGCGGATGCGGTCAGCGGCAGTTGTTGCACAAGGGCACGACTCCCTTGGCAACATAAACCACTCGGGATGATCGCATCGAGCTTGAACAGCTCCGCAGCATGCCGTCAAGCTCCAAGACAGTGAAATTCCAATTCAGACCTGGGCGCAGCCTCATGATGTCCGCCGCGTTCTGGAACTCCCAAGCAGGCCTCCCCCTCTCCTGCAAGGGTGCAATGCGGCGACGAAGGAAGTCCGCGCCAACTGCTCCTACGGTCAGCCCGGCATGTCTGAGACGCAAGATCCTAGTCACGGCAATCTTCAACTTGGCGTCCTCCAGCGCCAAGTTGCTCCAGTCATTGCCACGCACTATGGGGGTTTTGCGTAGGGCAGTAAAAGGCTGCGGGTCCTCCTCTAAGATCCAACACCAGTCAGCCCTTCACTCCTCCCACTTGCTGCGCAGCTCCCCGTCAAGATACGCTTCCTTCTTGCCGATCCTGGATATCCATGCAATTCCTTCGGCAAGCGGCTCTCCTCTCTCTACGCGGGGCATGAAGTAATGGCGGAAGAGTGCGACATTTGGGTGCACCCCGACAAAGTTCTCGCAAAGGTGTGCGAAAATGGCCATGGTGAGGACGGCGTTGGGGATGAAATCAAGGAGACGGAGGCCATATGTGTTCATGACATCACAGAAAAATTCAGAAAAGGGCGGGCAGAGCCCGCATGGAAAAAAGTCGAAAAAGGATACGAAGGAAACCTTCTCGGACGTGGCGGCGGAGATCACCCTCGTGCGCGGGTGCGCGCGCGTCGTCGTCGACCAGAAAAGGTAATACAACTCCCGCAGCTCCTTCCTGTCGAGCAACGGATCGAAGAGGGCTTTCTCCTTCCGCAGCGCCGCGAGCCGCTGCTCCTCGGCCGATTTCACCCCTTTGCCCTTATCGGCTTTCGGAGCCATGGCGGAGGTGGTGGAGGAATCCGACGGCGTTGGTGGCACCGGCGGCAATGGGGAGGGAGCGGAGCGTCGCTTCTCTTTGGGCTCGATCAGAAAGGGGGAAGCGGCGGTGGTTTCTGATGTGACAGCAATGGGCAAGTGGGCGTCTTGCCCCTGTTCCCCCTGCTTATAAGGGGAAAAGTGGCGGGTGTTCCGGTTTTCTCATTAAAGAAAGCCCCACGATCTCCCCCACGACGCCACGTCCGGTGCGTGCCGTTCGTGGGAGACGTGGTGGGTCCAGAGCGAGTAACGGCGTAATCCGGACAGCGTGCCGTGCCTTTGTTTTGGGCCTGGCCCAACAGAGCTTGGCGCCGTGTGTGGCCCAGGCCCGGGGCTCTGTCGGTGTACTAGAGTAGGGTACCCTAGTATCCCGAACTTCGTGCCGGGCAGTTGCAGCACCACGGCAGGCTGGCCTGGTGACCGTCAAGATCTTCCGTGGCTCCTTTGGAGCCATTCAAGAACAAAGTAATCAAGACCCGGCAAGAGGAGCTTGCCAGAAGACCACTCAAGGAACGAAGAAACAAGGCCCCGGCAAGAGGAGCTTGCGGGAAGGCTTAGTGGCGCCGAGCTCCCAAAGCGCGACAAGGGTTCTGCGCGGCAAGGCGCTTTCGCGGCAGCAACCTCTCTTCATCTCCGCTCCAGCTCATCCGCCAGCGTGTCGCCACGGACTTTCCGAGCAGCGTGTCGATGGGCTGTGCAGCCAGCGGGAGCAGCAATAAGCGGCCGACAAGCTACCATCGTGGCAAGCGGAGGCGCTTTGACGGTCCCTGTTACCTCGTTTCAGCGGCCGAGGCGGGCATTAATGACTCTTGTCCCTTGCCGTCGAGTTAGGTATAGATTCTTGTACACCGTATCAGGTTGGTATACCAACCACTGTTTTTACGTTTGTACCCTCATACATGCTGCCACCTGTGGTGACCCCTTGTGCCTATAAAAGGAGGCCCAAGTGCAACGTAGAAAGGGTTCGGTTCGGCTTCGGCTTAGTTCATCCGACTCATACGAGACCACGCTCACTCAGGCTAGGTTTTGTAGCTCCCATCGCTCCCTAGCAAGAACACAATATAATCCACAAAGCAGCAGTAGGAGTATTGTCTCTCCGGAGAGATCCGAACCTGGGTAAATCTGCTCGTGTGCATCGCTTCGATCCGCTCTTCGTGCGTCCTCCGCCCCCCTCCGAACCACAAGGGACCAAGGTCCCATAGGTGTTCGTGGGACACGACCAGCTTCCCCTACACTTTTGATCACGGATGTGTTCGGCCACGTCCGCGGCACTCGCCACCAAGTCCAGATAAGTGTCCTCCGTACTCCACAGCCGGTCCAACAGAGCATATTTAGAATCCCCGAACTTCGTCCGCAGCATAAAGGGCTTTCCAGCCGCGATATCTCCGGCCTGACGTAGCTCCTCCTTCATAGCTCTCATCGCAGAGCGAGCATCCTTGGCCTCGGTAGTGACTTTATTCAGGTCCTTCTGTTCCGCCCGATCTTCTTTTTCAAGAAGCTTGCAACGGTCGGCAGCATTCTTCAACTTCACAGCCATTTCGGCCATCTTCTTCTTGCTTTGGCAGTGAGCAGCCTGTTCGGCTTTCAGCTCTTCATCCGCCTTCAAGGCAGCCGCATCGCTTTTTCTGGCCTGCTCCTTGGCTCGGGCAAGTTCTGCCTGAAGGTTCTCCACGGCAGCGGCACCATCTGCATCAAGCACACATTTTGTAAGATACGGGCATAAAGCTCCTCTTACCAGGTGTCCTCGGAGAAATTACATACCTTGTGCCTTGTCAAGCCGCTTGTTGACAAGCGCGATGTCGGCATCTGCCACGTCAAGTTGCTGCTTTAGCTCGGCAAATTCATCAGTCCGGCTAGCCACCGAACACTTCGCCACCTACATAGGAAGGGCGTCATATTATACCTGGGATTATGATCCTCGGCACGCCGTCATTTTTGACAACGCACCGAGTCTCAGGGGCTACTATCTACACAGGGCGCATCTTATATATGCGGAACTGTCAAAAGGTACATCATTTTGCGTACCTCAAAACTTGTCAGTAAACTCCTGACGGCCTCGTACAACCCGCTTTCCGCGGATGAAATCCTTTCAATCACCGTACCCATCAATGCACGGTGTTCTTCTGAGATAGACGCTCGCCCGAGCAGATCCTTCAGCCCCTCCGACCGTGCACCGGACGGTGCTGGACTCGTCCGATGGCCTTTTTCGAAGGCCGGACACGGAGGACCTTGGGGGGCCATACGATTGCCTTCCGGCCCTGCCAGATTCGGAGAAACCCTCCATGACGACACCTCAGGGTCGCCCGCCTCGCAAGGCGGCACGGCAGGGGGAGGCGTTCCGCTCTCCATCATCTCCGGTCGAAGATCCCCTGAAGATGAGCTCTGCTGAGAAGGGCTGAGATCCGAACTACACGGTAAAATTTTGGTTATCTTCCTCTTAAATAACACATGGATGT
This sequence comes from Aegilops longissima, assembly GCA_021605205.1. NCBI lineage: Eukaryota > Viridiplantae > Streptophyta > Magnoliopsida > Poales > Poaceae > Aegilops > Aegilops longissima. Next base: position 655,041,244 of record CM038680.1, read on the forward strand.
CTCTTATTTTAAAAACTCCCTGCTCTACTTACGGCTCGGTGGAGGGCTGATCCCTTTGGGGGCACAGTGCGGCCGAGGCTTCCCCCAGCGCAGGACCCTCTGACCAAGATTTCTTCCCCCGCTTTGAGACCAGGATCTCCGGGTTTTCAGAGGCGGTCCTCTTCTTCCCCTGGATAGAGGAATTCTCGATTCCTCCTTTCCTAACAGCCTCCTTCGGGGAGGCGGTAGCTTCCTTGTTCCCCCCTTCGCCTTCTTCCAAAGGCGCAACCTCCAGCATCCTGGTTAACACGGGATCCGGTGTGGTCTCAGGGAGGGGGGCCGGACACCTGATTAGCTTTGCTTTCGCTATCCACTCCTGTTTAAGGGACAACTCTTTTAAGGGCGATTTCATGATAAATATACGGATAGCGTGTCCGGGTACAGGGCTACTTACTTGAGTATTCGGGCGATTGCAGCTCAGACATGCATCCTCGGTCGAGTCCGGACACATTGCTTGTGATCCGAAGAAAAATTTGTACATCTCCATGGGCGTCGCGCCCGTAAAATGTTGGAGAGCTCGTGGTCCCTCCGGATTAAACTCCCACATGCGAAGGGGGCGGCGTTTACAGGGCAAGGTGCGGCGAATCAGCATGACCTGTGTCACTACGACCAGATTGATGTCTCTTTCTAGGAGATCCTGAATGCGGCCCTGCAACAAGGGAACGTCCTTGGACGGCCCCCAGTTAAGCCCTTTATTGACCCATGACGCCAGCCGTGGTGGGGGACCCGAGCGGAAGGCAGGTGGCGCCACCCACTTGGTGCCCCTGGGAGCTGTGATATAAAACCACTCTCGTTGCCATAAGCTAAACTCCTCTTGAAAAGAGCCCTAGGTCCATGGAGCGTCAGCATTCTTGCTTATAACAGCACCTCCGCACTCCGCGTGCTGCCCCTCGATCATCTTCGGCTCTACTTTGAAGGTCTTAAGCCACAACCCGAAGTGGGGAGTAATGCGGAGGAAGGCTTCGCACACGATAATGAACGATGAGATGTGGAGGATGGACTCCAGAGCCAAGTCGTGAAATTCCAACCCATAAGAAAACATGAGCCCCCTCACGAAGGGATCCGTCGGGAAACCAAGCCCCCGAAGGAAGTGAGACGCGAACACCACGCTCTCACCAGGCTTGGGAGTGGGAATGACCTGCCCTTGAGCAGGCAGCCTATGCGAGATTTCGCCGGTTAGATACTTGGCATCTCTCAGCTTTAGCACATCTTCTTCCGTAACGGAGGAAGGCATCCACCGGCCTTGAAGGTCGGAGCCGGACATCATCGAAGGTCCGAAGCGCCTGAATCTGGAGCTTTGGGTGTTGGAACTCGAGGCGAGAGGCGGATTCGATTGAGATTGAAAGAAAGGAGTACAGCCTTGGTCTCTTTATAAAGAGGTTGAATACCAAGAGCCCTCCCCGTAACCGTTTGGGACTCGCCTTCGATTGAGGAAATATACCAACGGGCACGATTGGGTTACCCATGCCCGTATTGATGAGAATCCCGGAATAAGGGGACACGATCTCTGCTTCGACAAGACGTGCCAAAGAAACCGCCTCGCTAAGCGCGCTGAGGTGGGACAGTAAAAACGATTCGAATAAAGGCTTGGCCGTGGTGTGATGTCACGCTACGGAATACGTCAGTAGATTGGATTTGTGCAAATATTTTTCTCTCTACGGTGGTTTGTGGAACTTATTTTGCAGAGCCGGACACTATCCTTGTGTTCAAAATCTTCTATGAAGTATTCGGAGGAGGAACCCGCCTTGCAATGCCGAAGACAATCTGTGCGCCGGACTCGTCGCCATTGAAGCCTGGTTCAGGGGCTACTGAGGGAGTCCTGGATTAGGGGGTGTCCGGATGGCTGGACTATAACCTTTGGCCGGACTCCTGGACTATGAAGATACAAGATTGAAAACTTTGTCCCGTGTCCAGATGGGACTTTCCTTGGCGTGGAAGGCAAGCTTGGCGATACGATATGAGGATCTCCTCCCATTTGTAACCGACTCTATGTAACCCTAACCCTCTCCGGTGTCTATATAAACCGGAGGGTTTTAGTCCGTAGGACGAACAACAATCATACCATAGGCTAGCTTATAGGGTTTAGCCTCTCTGATCTCATGGTAGATCTACTCTTGTACTACCCATATCATCAATATTAATCAAGCAGGAGTAGGGTTTTACCTCCATCGAGAGGGCCCGAACCTGGGTAAAAACATCGTGTCCCTTGTCTCCTGTTACCATCCGCCTAGACGCACAATTCGGGACCCCCTACCCGAGATCCGCCGGTTTTGACACTGACAGGAGCTTTCCCGTGTAAATAGTTTTTATTTCTTTTATTTTCTTTGGGGGTCAGTAGGAGATGGCCATAATTAAATTGTTGAAGTGGCTCTTATATGCATCATTGTTGATTTAACCAAGAGCCCATATTGCCTTGTCTTCTGCTGTTTATTGAATGCTCGCAGATTCCAGCTTAGTCCAATGCACGTGCACTCTTATTATTCACATCATTCGGTCGTGCAAGTGAAAGGCAATTATGATGACATATATGATGGACTGACTGAGATGGGAAAAGCTGGTATGAACTCGACCTATTTTGTTTTTGTAAATATGATGAGTTCATCGTTCTTGATTCAGCTTATTATGAATAAACATGTTTGCAATGACAATTAGAGATCATAGTTGCTTGTGCCATGCTTGATTAGCTACAAGTTATAATGGTTTACCTTGCATGCCAACATGCTATTAAAATTGTTGTGATGTGGTATGATGGGGTGGTATCCTCCTTTGAATGATTTAAGTGACTTGACTTGGCACATGTTCACGCATGTAGTTGAAACAAATCAACATAGCCTTCATGATATTTATGTTCATGGTGGATTATATCCTACTCATGATTGTATTCAATGTTTATTAATTTTAATGCATGTTCATGACTGTTGTCGCTCTCTAGTTGGTCGCTTCCAGTCTTTTCTAGCCTTCACTTGTACTAAGCGGAATATCGCTTGTGCATCCAGTCCTTAAAACCCAAAGTTATTCCATATGAGTCCACTATACCTTCCTATATGCGGTATCTACCTGCCGTTCCAAGTAAATTTGTATGTGCCAAACTCTAAACCTTCAAATAAATATTCTGTTTTGCATGCTCGAATAGCTCATATATCAACTAGTGCTGCCCTTATCTTCCATGTTAGGCGGGTTATTCTCAAGAGGAGTGGACTCCGCTCCTCACTCACGAGAAAATGGCTGGTCACCGGGATGCCCAGTCCCATGCTTTATGCAAACTAAATCAAAATAATTGCAAACAAAACTCCCCCTGGGACCCGTTGAATGTTGGAGGCACTCGTTGTTTCGATCAAGCCATGGATTGATGCTTGTGGAGGAGGGGGAGTATAAACTTTACCATTCTGTTTGGGAACCGCCTATAATTTGTTTAGCATGGAAGATATCGTCATCTTATAGTTGTTATGTTGACAATGAAAGCATGCCGCTCAAAATATAATTTATCTCTATTTCAAAACCGAGCTCTGGCACCTCTACAAATCCCTGCTTCCCTCTGCGAAGGGCCTATCTATTTACTTTCATGTTGAGTCATCACCCTCTTATTAAAAGCACTAGCTGGAGAGCACAACTGTCATTTGCATTCATTACTGTTAATTTATATCGGGTATGACTATGATTGGATCTCTTTTACCATGAATTACAATGTCCAGTCAGTCCTTGATCTTTGAAGGTGCCCTGCATTTATGTTTTGCGGTCTCAGAAAGGGCTAGCGAGATACCATCTTGTTATATCATATTATGATTGTTTTGAGAAAGTGTTGTCATCCGAGATTTATTATTATGGCTTGCTAGCTGATTATGTTATTGATATGAGTAAACATGAGACCTGAGAATTATTGCAAATGTGGTTAGTTATAATCTTTGCTGAAAACCTGAATGCTGGCTTGACATAGGTACAACAACAAGAGCAAACGGAGTTTGTAAAGTTTTTCTTTTTCTCTTTCAGTTTGTCAACTAAATTGCTTGAGGACAAGCAAGGGTTTAAGCTTGGGGGAGTTGAGACGTCTCCATCGTATCTACTTTTCCAAACACTTTTGCCCTTGTTTTGGACTCTAACTTGTATGATTTGAATGGAACTAACCCGGACTGATGCTGTTTTCAGCAGAATTGCCATGATGTTGTTTTATGTGCATAAAACAAAAGTTCTTGGAATGACCTAAAACTCCACGGGATGTCTTATAAAAAATCCTCGCCAAAGATGAAGACCAGGGGGCCCACACCCTGTCCACGAGGGTGGGGGGCGCCCCCACCCCCTCCTGGGCCCCCTGGAGACCTTCCGACGCCAACTCCAACTCTATTTATTGGCTTTCGAGGATAAAAAAATGAAAGAGAAAGAATCATCGCGTTTTACGATACGGAGCCGCCGCCAAGCCCTAATCTCTCTCGGGAGGGCTGATCTGGAGTCCGTTCGGGGCTCCGGATAGGGGGATTCGTCGCCGTCGTCATCATCAACCATCCTCCTTCACCAATTTCATGATGCTCACCGCCGTGCGTGAGTAATTCCATCGTAGGCTTACTGGACGATGATGGGTTGGATGAGATTTATCATGTAATCGAGTTAGTTTTGTTAGGGTTTGATCCCTAGTATCCACTATGTTCTGAGATTGATGTTGCTATGACTTTGCTATGCTTAATGCTTGTCACTAGGGCCCGAGTGCCATGATTTCAGATCTGAACCTATTATGTTTTCATGAATATATGTGTGTTTTTGATCCTATCTTGCAAGTCTATAGTCACCTATTATGTGTTATGATCCGACAACCCAAAAGTGACGATAATCGGGATACTTCTCGGTGATGACCATAGTTTGAGGAGTTCATGTATTCACTATGTGCTAATGCTTTGTTCCGGTTCTCTATTAAAAGGAGGCCTTAATATCCCTTAGTTTCCAATAGGACCCCGCTGCCACGGGAGGGTAGGACAAAAGATGTCATGCCAGTTCTTTTCTATAAGCACGTATGACTATTTATGGAATACATGCCTACATTATATTGATGAATTGGAGATAGTTCTGTGTCACCCTTTGTTATGACTGTTACATGACGAAACGCACCCGGCATAATTATCCATCACTGATCCGGTGCCTACGAGCTTGCCATATACTGGTCTTCGTTTATTTACTTTTCCGTTGCTACTGTTACAATCACTGCAAAAATACCAAAAACATTACTTTTGATGTCTTTACTTTTGTTACCGTTACCATCACTATCATATTACTTTGCTACTAAACACTTTGCTGCAGATACTAAGTTTCCAGGTGTGGTTGAATTGACAACTCAGCTGCTAATACTTGAGATAATTCTTTGGCTCCCCTTGTGTCGAATCAATAAATTTGGGTTGAATACTCTACCCTCGAAAACTGTTGCGATCCTCTATACTTGTGGGTTATCAGCTAGGGGGGCGCACGCCGCACCTTGGCCCGCCTCCTCCCTTCCACCACTGGGCCCATGAGGCCCAATAACTTCCCGGGGCTCCGGACAACCTTGGGTACATCAAATCACATAAATCAAAATACAAATCATCATCGAACGTTAAGCGTGCAGACCCTACGAGTTCAAGAACTATGTAGACATGACCGAGACACATCTCCGCTCAATAACCAATAGAGGAAGCTGGATGCTCATATTGGCTCCTACATATTCTACGAAGATCTTTATCGGTCAAACTGCATAACAACATACGTTGTTCCCTTTGTCATCGGTATGTTACTTGCCCGCGATTCGCTCGCTGGTATCACCATACCTAGTTCAATCTCGTTACCGGCGAGTATCTTTACTCGTTCCGTAAGGCATCATCCCGCAACTAACTCATTAGTCACCTTGCTTGCAAGGCTTATAGTGATGTGCATTACCGAGAGGGCCCAGAGATACCTCTCCGACAATCGGAGTGACAAATTCTAATATCGATCTATGCCAACTCAACAAACATCATCGGAGACACCTGTAGAGCATCTTTATAATCACCCAATTACGTTGTGACGTTTGATAGCACACTAAGTGTTCCTCCTGTATTCGGGAGTTGCATAATCTCATAGTCATAGGAACATGTAAAAGTCATGAAGAAAGCAATAGCAATAAACTAAACGATCATAGTGCTAAGCTAACGGATGGGTCTTGTCCATCACATCATTCTCTAATGATGTGATCCTGTTCATCAAATGACAACACATGTCTATGGCCAGGAAACTTAACCATCTTTGATTAACGAGCTAGTCCTGTAGAGGCACACTAGGGACACTCTGTTTATCTATGTATTCACACATGTACTAATTTCCGGTTAATACAATTGTAGCATGAATAATAAACATTTATCATGATATAAGGAAATATAAATAACAACTTTATTATTGCCTCTAGGGCATAGTTCCTTCAATCTTCTGATACGTCTCCAACGTATCTATAATTTTTTATTGCTGCATGCTATATTATCTTCTGTTTTGGAAATTATTGGGCTTTATTATTCACTTTTATATTATTTTGGGACTAACCTATTAACCGGAGGCCCAGCCCAGAATTGTTGTTTTTGGCCTATTTCAGAGTTTCGCAAAAAAGGAATATCAAACGGAGTCCAAACGGAATGAAACCTTCGGGAACGTGATTTTTGGAACGAACATGATCCAGGAGACTTGCACCCTACATCAAGAAATAAAGGAGGAAGCCACGAGGTAGGGGATGCGCCTACCCCCCAAGCCGCGCCCTCCACCCTCGTGGGCCCCCTGTTGCTCCACCGATGTACTCCTTCCTCCTATATATACCTACGTACCCCCAAATGATCAAATACGGAGCCAAAAACCTAATTCCACCGCCGCAACCTTCTGTACCCACGAGATCCCATCTTGGGGCCTGTTAGGAGCTCCATGGGAGGGGAATCGATCACGGAGGGCTTCTACATCAACACCATAGCCGCTCCGATGAAGTGTGAGTAGTTTAGTTCAGACCTTTGGGTCCATAGTTATTAGCTAGATGGCTTCCTCTCTCTTTTTGGATCTCAATACAAAGTTCTCACCCTCTCTCGTGGAGATCTATTCGATGTAATCTTCTTTTGCGGTGTGTTTGTTGAGACCGATGAATTGTGGGTTTATGATCAAGATTATCTATGAACAATATTTGAATCTTCTCTGAATTCTTTTATGTATGATTGGTTATCTTTGTAAGTCTCTTCGAATTATCAGTTTGGTTTGGCCTACTAGATTGGTTTTTCTTGCAATGGGAGAAGTGCTTAGCTTTGGGTTCAATCTTGCGGTGTCCTTTCCCAGTGACAGTAGGGGCAGCAAGGCACGTATTGTATTGTTGCCATCGAGGATAACAAGATGGGGTTTTTATCATATTGCATGAATTTATCCCTCTACATCATTTCATCTTTATTAAGGCGTTACTCTGTTCTTATGAACTTAATACTCTAGATGCATGCTGGATAGCGGTCGATGTGTGGCGTAATAGTAGTAGATGCAGGCAGGAGTCAGTCTACTTGTCTCGGACGTGATGCCTATATACATGATCATACCTAGATATTCTCATAACTATGCTCAATTCTGTCAATTGCTCAACAGTAATTCGTTCACCCACCGTAAAATACTTATGCTCTTGAGAGAAGCCACTAGTGAAACCTATGGCCCCCGGGTCTGTCTTCATCATATTAATCTTCCAACACTTAGTTATTTCCTTTGATTTTTTACTTTGCTTTTATTTTACTTTGCATCTTTATCACGAAAATACCAAAAATATTATTCTATCATATCTACCAGATCTCACTCTCGTAAGTGACCATGTAGGAATTGACAACCCCTTATCGCGTTGGTTGCGAGGATTTATTTGTTTTGTGTAGGTACGAGGGACTCACGCGTAGCCTCCTACTGGATTGATACCTTGGTTCTCAAAAACTGAGGGAAATACTTACGCTACTTTGCTGCATCACCCTTTCCTCTTCAAGGGAAAACCAACGCGGTGCTCAAGAGGTAGCAAGAAGGATTTCTGGCGCCGTTGCCGGGGAGGTCTCACGCAAAAGTCAACATACCAAGTACCCATCACAAACCCTTATCTCCCGCATTACATTATTTGCCATTTGCCTCTCGTTTTCCTCTCCCCCACTTCACCCATGCCGATTTATTCGCCCTCTCTTTTCCGTTTGCCTTTTTTTTCGCTTGCTCTTTGTTTGCTCGTGTGTTGGATTGCGTGTTTGTCGCAATGGCTCTACCTAGATTTGGTGATCTTCACCTTAAAACGTTAGAAGAGATCGAAAGCAACGTCAGGACTTTTATGGTTTTGCAATTTGAGCATAATAATTTCTTCAGAATCGAGCTTAAGGAACAAAAAGGTTTTATGAGTTATATGAATGAAGAGCTCGATGATACGTTTAAAGAATTTTATGGTTTAAGATCCCAAATTGCTCGCCTTGAGAAGTTGACTGCTGAAATATCGGATAAGCAGGCTACCTTAGTTAATAAGATGGCCGCTAAACCGGATTTCTATGAAAATAAAGATGAAGATCTAAAAGTTATTGATGTGTTGCCTATTAAATCTTTGTTTTGCAATATGAATCTTGATAATGATGGGACTGATTATGATCCACCTTTACCTAGAAGGCGTTCCAAAAATTCAGAGTTTTTAGATCTTGATGCTAAAATTGATAAAAGTGGGATTGAAGAGAAGAAAACCCTAGATATTAATAAACCCACTATTTTGGATTTTGAGGAATTTAATTATGATAATTGCTCTTTGATAGATTGTATTTCCTTGTTGCAATCCGTGCTAAATTCTCCTCATGCTTATAGTCAAAATAAAGCTTTTACCAAACATATCGTTGATGCCTTGATGCAATCTTATGAAGAAAAACTTGAGTTGGAAGTTTCTACCCCTAGAAAACTTTATGATGAGTGGGAACCTACTATTAAAATTAAGATTAAGGGTCATGAGTTCTATGCTTTATGTGATTTGGGTGCTAGTGTTTCCACGATCCCAAAAACTTTGTGTGATTTGCTAGGTTTCCGTGATTTTGATGATTGCTCTCTAAACTTGCATCTTGCGGATTCCACTATTAAGAAACATGTGGGAAGAATAAATGATGTTCTTATTGTTGCAAATAGGAACTATGTGCCCGTAGATTTTATTGTTCTTGACATAGATTGCAATCCTTCATGTCCTATTATTCTTGGTAGACCTTTCCTTAGAACGATTGGTGCAATATGGATATGAAGGAAGGGAATATTAGATTCCAATTTCCATTAAAGAAAGGCATGGAACACTTCCCTAGGAAGAAAATAAAATTACCATATGAATCTATCATGAGATCCACTTATGGATTGCCTACCAAAGATGGCAATACCTAGATCTATCCTTGCTTTTATGCCTAGCTAGGGGCGTTAAACGATAGCACTTGTTGGGAGGCAATCCAATTTTATTTTTATTTTTTTATTTTTGCTTCTGTTTAGTAATAAATATTTGATCTAGCCTCTGGTTATATGTGTTTTTATGGTTTAATTAATGTTTGTGCCAAGTTAAACCTATAGGATCTTCTTGGATGATAGTTATTTGATCTTGCAGAAATTTCCAGAAACTTTTTGTTCACGAAAACAATTGTTAAAAATCCCCAGAACATGATAAAATTCTGATTCCAATTGCTGCTGATCAACAAAATGCCTAGGTCTTCCTATTTTGGCTGATTTTTTGGAGTTCCAGAAGTTTGCGTTAGTGACAGATTACTACAGACTGTTCTGTTTTTGACAGATTCTGTTTTTCGTGTGTTGTTTTCTTATTTTGATGAATCTATGGCTAGTAAAATAGTTTATAAACCATAGAAAAGTTGGAATACAGTAGGTTTATCGCCAATATAAATAAATAATGAGTTTATTACAGTACCTTGAAGTGGTCTTTTGTTTTCTTTCGCTAACGGAGCTCACGATATTTTCTGCTGAGTTTTGTGTTGTGAAGTTTTCAAGTTTTGGGTGAAACATTTTGATGGATTATGGAACAAGGAGTGGCAAGAGTCTAAGCTTGGGGATGCCCATGGCACCCCCAATATAATCTAAAGACACCAAAAAGCCAAAGCTTGGGGATGCTCCGGAAGGCATCCTCTCTTTCATCTACTTCCATTGGTAACTTTACTTGGAGCTATATTTTTATTCACTACATGATATGTGTTTTGCTTGGAGCGTCTTGTATGATTTGAGTCTTTGATTTTTAGTTTACCACAATCATCCTTGTTGTACACACCTTTCGAGAGAGCCATACATGATTTGGAATTTGTTAGAATACTCTATGTGCTTCGCTTATATCTTTTGAGTTATAAAGTTTTGCTCTAGTACTTCACTTATATCTTTTAGAGCACGGTGGTGGATTTTTTTTATAGAAACTTCTTGATCTCTCATGCTTCACTTAGATTATTTTGAGAGTCTTAAATAGCATGGTAATTTGCTTAAATAATCCTAATATGCTAGGTATTCAAGAATAGTAAAAACTTTCTTATGAGTATTTTGAATACTAAGAGAAGTTTGAAGCTTGATGATTGTTTTGAGATATGGAGGTAGTAATATTAAAGTCGTGCTAGTTGAGTAGTTGTGAATTTGAGAAATACTTGTGTTGAAGTTTGCAAGTCCCGTAGCATGCACATATGGTAAACGTTATGTAACAAATTTGAAACATGAGGTGTTCTTTGATTGTCCTCCTTATGAGTGGCGGTCGGGGACGAGCAATGGTCTTTTCCTACCAATCTATCCCCCCAGGAGCATGCGCGTAGTGCTTGGTTTTTGATGACTTGTAGATTTTTGCAATAATTATGTGAGTTCTTTATGACTAATGTTGAGTCCATGGATTATACGCACTCTCACCCTTCCATCATTGCTAGCCTCTTCGGTACCGTGCATTGCCCTTTCTCACATTGAGAGTTGGTGCAAACTTCGCCGGTGCATCCAAACCCCGTGATATGATACACTCTTTCACACATAAACCTCCTTATATATTCCTCAAAACAGCCACCATACCTACCTATTATGGCATTTTCATAGTCATTCCGAGATATATTGCCATGCAACTTTCCACCATTCCGTTTATCATGACACATTCATCATTGTCATATTGCTTAGCATGATCATGTAGTCGACATAGTATTTGTGGCAAAGCTACCATTCATAATTCTTTCATACATGTCACTCTTGGTTCATTGCATATCCCGGTACACCGCCGGAGGCATTCATATAGAGTCATACTTTGTTCTAGTATCGAGTTGTAATCATTGAGTTGTAAATAAATAGAAGTGTGATGATCATCATTCTCTAGAGCATTATCCCAGGTGAGGAATAAAAAAAAGAGAAATGCCATAAAAAAGGAGAAGGCCCAAAAAAAGAGAGAAAAAGAGAGAAGGGACAATGTTACTATCCTTTACCACACTTGTGCTTCAAAGTAGCACCATAATCTTCATGATAGAGAGTCTCTTGTTTTGTCACTTTCATATACTAGTGGGAATTTTTCATTATAGAACTTGGCTTGTATATTCCAACAATGGGCCTCCTCAAGTGCCCTAGGTCTTCGTGAGCAAGCAAGTTGGATGCACACCCACTTAGTTTCTTTTGTTGAGCTTTCATACATTTAGATCTCTGGTGCATCCGTTGCATGACAATCCCTACTCCTTGCATTAACATCAATCGATGGGCATCTCCATAGCTCATTGATTAGCCTCGTTGATGTGGGGCTTTCTCCTTTTTTGTCTTCTCCACATAACCCCATCATCATATTCTATTCCACCCATAGTGCTATGTCCATGGCTCGCGCTCATGTATTGCGTGAGGGTTTTATAAGTTTGAGATTACTAAAGTATGAAACAATTGCTTGGCTTGTCATCGGGGTTGTGCATGATGAGAGCATTCTTGTGAGAAGAAAATGGAGCATGCCTAAACTATATGATTTTGTAGGGATAAGATTTCTTTGGCCATGTTATTTTGAGAGGACATAATTGCTTAGTTAGTATGCTTGAAGTATTATTATTTCTATGTCAATATTGAACTTTTATCTTCAATCTTTCGGATCTGAATATTCATACCACAATTAAGAGGAATTACATTGAAATTATGCCAAGTAGCATTGCACATAAAAAATTATCTTTTTTGTCATTTACCTACTCGAGGACGAGCAGGAATTAAGCTTGGGGATGCTTGATACATCTCCAACGTATCTATAATTTTTGATTGCTCCATGCTATATTATCTTCTGTTTTGGACATTATTGGGCTTTATTATTCACTTTTATATTATTTTTGGGACTAACCTATTAACCGGAGGCCCAGCCCAGAATTGTTGTTTTTTTGCCTATTTCAAAGTTTTCCAAAAAAGGAATATCAAACGGAGTCCAAACGGAATGAAACCTTCGGGAACGTGATTTTTGGAACGAACATGATCCAGGAGACTTGGACCCTACGTCAAGAAATAAAGGAGGAAGCCACGAGGTAGGGCGGCGCGCCTACCCCCGAGGGCGCGCCCTCCACCCTCGTGGGCCCCCTGTTGCTCCACCGACGTACTCCTTCCTCCTATATATACCTACGTACCCCCAAACGATCAGATACGGAGCCAAAAACCTAATTCCACCGCCGCAACCTTCTGTACCCACGAGATCCCATCTTGGGGCCTGTTCCGGAGCTCCGCCGGAAGGGGAATCGATCATGGAGGGCTTCTACATCAACACCATAGCCCCTTCGATGAAGTGTGAGTAGTTTACTTCAGACCTTCGGGTCCATAGTTAGTAGCTAGATGGCTTCCTCTCTCTTTTTGGAACTCAATACAAAGTTCTCCCCCTCTCTCGTGGAGATCTATTCGATGCAATCTTCTTTTGTGGTGTGTTTGTTGAGACCGATGAATTGTGGGTTTATGATCAAGATTATCTATGAACAATATTTGAATCTTCTCTGAATTCTTTTATGTATGATTGGTTATCTTTGCAAGTCTCTTTGAATTATTAGTTTGGTTTGGCCTACTAGATTGGTTTTTCTTGCAATGGGAGAAGTGCTTAGCTTTGGGTTCAATCTTGCGGTGTCCTTTCCCAGTGACAGTAGGGGCAGCAAGGCACATATTGTATTGTTGCCACCGAGGATAACAAGATGGGGTTTTATCATATTGCATGAATGTATCCCTCTACATCATGTCATCTTGCTTAAGGCGTTACTCTGTTCTTATGAACTTAATACTCTAGATGCATGCTGGATAGCGGTCGATGTGTGGAGTAATAGTAGTAGATGCAGGTAGGAGTCGGTCTACTTGTCTCGAACGTGATGCCTATATACATGATCATACCTAGATATTCTCATAACTATGCTCAATTCTGTCAATTGCTAAACAATAATTCGTTCACCCACCGTAAAATACTTATGCTCTTGAGAGAAGCCACCAGTGAAACCTATGGCCCCCGGGTCTATCTTCATCATATTAATCTTCCAACACTTAGTTATTTCCTTTGCTTTTTTACTTTGCTTTTATTTTACTTTGCATCTTTATCACAAAAATACCAAAAATATAATCCTATCATATCTATCAGATCTCACTCTCGTAAGTGACCGTGTAGGGATTGACAACCCCTTATCGTGTTGGTTGCGAGGATTTATTTGTTTTGTGTAGGTACGAGGGACTTGCGCGTAGCCTCCTACTCGATTGATACCTTGGTTCTCAAAAACTGAGGGAAATACTTACGCTACTTTGCTGCATCACCCTTTCCTCTTCAAGGGAAAACCAACGCAGTGCCCAAGAGGTAGCATCTTCCACTTGCACTAGATTCAATAATCTAGATTACATAGTAACGATTCTAACACCCATGGATTCTTGGTGCTGATCATGTTTTGCTCGTGAGAGAGGCTTAGTCAACGGGTCTGCAACATTCAGATCCGTATGTATTTTGAAAATTTCTGTATCTTCCTCGTTGACTTGATCGCGGATGGAATTGAAGCGTCTCTTGACGTGCTTGGTTTTCTTGTGAAATCTGGATTCCTTTGCCAAGGCAATTGCACCAGTATTGTCACAAAATATTTTCATTGGACCCGATGCACTAGGTATGACACCTAGATTGGATATGAACTCCATCATCCAGACTCCTTCATTTGGTGATTCCGAAGCAGCTATGTACTCAGCTTCACACGTAGATCCTGCCACGAAGCTCTGTTTAGAACTGCACCAACTGACAGCTCCACCATTCAATATAAATATGTATCCAGTTTGTGACTGTAGCGACCGGACCCGAATGGATCAAGTCTCTGTGCTCAGGTGTCATCCCTGGATCGATAATCTTGACACCACACAAGACTTGAAGGATTTATAGCGAGTAGCAATCACACACTTATTACAACGTTGTCCACAAGGGAACTTATTACAATAATATGGCTTAAGGCCATCTAATAATAACAGCGGAAGGCTTGGAAGATAAGTGAGTCCATCAACTCCATCGGCATCACCGAGTATAGAACCACGACCTAACACCTTACTCGTAAATGCGAAAAGTGCAAGCGTGAAAGTTGCAGCCCCAAAACGGGTCAGCACATGGAATATGCTGGCAATGTAACACATAGAGAGCAATGAAGTAATAAGCCTATACTACATGCATATATGGCTGGTGGTAAAGCTCTACGGTTACATTTTTGCATAAAGCTAGTTTTTCCCTACAACAAAGGAATAATTTTATTTAACTATCATGGTGGTTGTTAAACATTGAGAATGGTTGACATCATCCTCAATCCCAATTAAAAAGTACTCATTAAAAACCCAATAACATTTATTAGTAGTAACATGTTGAGATTCACATGATATTCAAGTACTAGATACTCAAAACGTCCATAACCGGGGACACGGCTAATCATGATTAGTTTATACACTCTGCAGAGGTTTGCGCACTTTTCCCCACAAGACTCGATCGCCTCCGCTTGGTTCTCGCACTACATGGTGTTTGAGAAACGGATGACTGAGACACAATCTTTCAGAAGCACTAGCACCTTACATGTGGGTAGACCGTACCAACCTACATCCCCTACATCAGCTAGCCTACCCGTAAGAGTTCGCACAACTTACTCAACTATGCCACAGCCCATATTGGCTTGTGGCTGCACACGGAAGTTTCTAGTTTAAATAATCTCATGATCCCTTAGAGCTTGGGTGGCGGTCCGAAGAAATACAGCAAGTCTGATAGAAACCAGTGCCTCAATCCACCCAGATGTGTGTTTAGGTTGCCATCTTAGATAAACCATTAATTAGCAATCTCACATCTGTCATGGATATTCACTCACCCAATCCACGTCTACTAGCATAGCATGGCATAATAAGCAAACGTAGAAGTAACTCCCAAGGTTTCATAAGTAAAACAGGTATTAGGTACTACCTCAATCTACTTCCCATCCCACAATTTAAGTTGATCCTAAACATGCAAGTGTTTGAGGAATAGGGCTAATGCATAAAAACTGGGTAGTAGAAAAGATATGATCAAGTGTTACTTGCCTTGCTGATGATCCGCGAGACCTAGGGATTCAAAGTAACAAGCGGCGCACTCCGGGTGATCTAACGCAGACAAACAACAAGCATACAATAAGTACTCATCTAATGCACAGGGAAATCTCGAATAAAAGATCTAACCAGAGAGTTCAACTTAAGAACCCTGGTTGCAAAAGAATCGAATCAAATAAAGCCTCGAAAGTCGAAAGTCGAGAGAGAACGACTCGGTTTTAGCAATTTAAAACTTGGTCAAATTCTACAGTAGCAAAACTTGGTTTAAGTAGGTTAGTCGGAATGGCGGTTTCGAAACGAAACACCAGGCGCTTGAATCACCTGATTCCGATAAACGAGCGAGAAAATAAACTGATTTGAAGATTGGATCGGAAATCGAATTCGGAAAATAACGGATTAAATCCAATTAAAAGAAAAACGACGAACGGTTAACGAGCGGACGTTCGTTAACAGAAAGTAACCGACGAACACGTTCATTAAAGCGAGCGGGTCGGTGAGCGTTCACTAATTAATAAAACCGAAAAAATAAACCAATCTAGGTTTTTTAAAAACCGAACAACGAAAGAAAAACCGGATCGGTTTTTGGAATAAAACCGGACCGGGGTGGCGCGGCGTGGTGGCTACCTCCGGCGAGTCGCCGGCGGGATCGGGCTCCGGTGGGGTCGGGCTGGCGGCGGTGGCGACGTGATGCGGCGGCGGCGATGGCGATGGCGGCGGCGGCGGCTTTTGGTGACGGCAAGTCGGGTGGGGGCGGCGGGGCGGGGTGAGGAGGAGAGAGGGGGCTGGGGTTATAAAGGGGAGGGGGTCCGGTGCCTTGGGGAGGGGGCACGGCGGCGGGGGGGCGTGGCCGAGCCGGACTCGGCGGCGTGGCGGCGGCGGGATTCTCCTCCCGGGAGGCCTGTGAGGGAGGGGCGGCCGGGCATTCTTTGGGCGGTGGGCCTTTGCCCAAAGGGCGCGTTTTAAAAAAAAACAAACTAAACAATTAGAAATAAAACCAAACAAACTCCAAATTAAATAAAATTAATTTTCCCGACTCTTAAAAATGAGTCGAACAAAATGAACTTTAAAGCGGGCAAAATGCATATTTTAAAATACTCATTTTTTCCCTAAAGCAAATAAACTTTCAAAACCAAAATTTGATTTATTTATTAAATCTTCATTTTTCCTAAATGTTGGGAAAGTCATATTATTCCCTCTCTTAATTTTTTATCGGAAAACTTTTGAAGATAAATAAATAAATCAAATGATCCTATTTTCAAAATTTGAGAAATCCCAAATATGAAAATAATGAAATCTCCAACTCTCTCCGAGGGTCCTTGAGTTGCGTGAAATTTTCTAGGATCGGAAAAATGCGAGAAAATATGATATGCATGATGACCTAATATATAACATTCCAAATTGAAAATTTGGGATGTTACAAACCTACCCCTTAAGATGAATCTAGCCCTCGAGATTCGGGTTAACTAGAAAATAGGTGAGGTGGTCCTTGAGCAAAACTTCCTCTCTTTCCCGGTGGCTTCATCTTGATGTGGTGGCTCCACTGAACCTTGCAAAACTTGATAACCTTCTGCGAGTAACTCTGCTTTGGCATAATCGAGAATCTTGACTGGTTTTTCCTCATGTGTTAAGTCATCCTTCAACTGAATTGCTTCAGAGGCCTTGTGTCTCTTACGGTATCTCTGCTATCTCGGAGTGACATTTCTTGAGTTGAGAAACGTGGAATACATCATGAACTCCCGACAGTCCTTCCGCAATTCCAGCTTATAATCAACTTCCCCATGCATTGCAAAATCTTATACGGTCCAACAAAGCGTGGTGCTAATTTTCCTTTAACTCCAAAGCGCTTAACTCCTCAAGCGGGGATACTCTAAGATATACTCTGTCTCCAACTTCATATTCAATCGCTGCGCTTTGAATCCGCATAGCTCTTACGTTCGATTGGGCTACCTTGAGCCTGTCTTGAATCAGTTTAACCTTCTCGTTCGAGACTCTGAATCAAATCTGGTCCAAACAATCGGCGATCTCCGTTTAGTCCCATGACAACGGTGTCCTGCATCTCCTTCCATCTGAGCCTCGAAGGTGCCATCTTCAAGCTGGTTTGGTAGCTGTTGTTATAAGAAAATTCTGCATACGGCAAATTATCATCCCAACTGGATCCATAATCTAATGCACAAGCTCTCAGCATATCCTCCAAAATCTGATTGACTCTCTCAGTCTATCCATCGGTCTGTGGGTGGAAAGCTGTACTGAATTCCAGTCTGGTTCCCAATGTTTCGTGCAACTTGTTCCAAAACTTCGAGGTAAATTGGGTTCCTCTATCCGATACGATACTCCTCGGAACTCCGTGTAAACACACAATTCTGGTCATGTATATTTTTGCCAATTTAGTACTGCTATAGGTAGTCTTGACTGGAATGAAATGAGCTACCTTCGTCAAGCGATCGACTATAACCCATATCGAGTCATATCCTGAACGAGTCTTTGGCAAACCTGTGATGAAATCCATGCCTAATTTATCCCACTTCCATTCGGGTATCGGCAATGGTTGTAACAATCCTGCTGGCTTCTGATGCTCTGCATTTACTCTCTGACATACATCGCAAACTACTACATACTCCGCAATATCCTTCTTCATTCCGGTCCACCAGAAAGTATTCTTCAAATCCAAATACATCTTGGTATTTCCTGGGTGAATCGAATAGGGTGAATCATGAGCTTCTTGCAAAATCAACTTCCTGATCTCCGGGTTATTTGGTACATAAACACGGTCCTCAAACCATAGGGTATCGTGCTCATCCTCACGAAATCCTTTAGCTTTTCCTTTGCTCATTTTCTCCTTTATAGAGGCAACTTCCTTATCTGCCTTTTGGGCTTCTCTGATTTTGTCCGTTAGTGTTGACTGAATCTCCAATGCTGCTACATAGCCTTTCGGAACTATTTCCAAACATAGCTCTCGAAGGTCCTCGGCTAACTCATTTGGTATCCCTCCCATCATTAGGGTATTGACGTGGCTCTTACGGCTCAATGCGTTTGCTACAACGTTAGCCTTTCCGGGGTGATAATGCAATCTCATATCATAATCCTTGATAAGCTCTAACCATCTCCTCGTCTCGAGATTTAATTCATACGTGTGAAGATGTACTTCAAACTCTTGTGATCCGTGTATACTTCACAATGATTTCCTATGAGAAAATGTCTCCATGTCTTCAAAGCATGCACTACGGCTGCTAACTCCAAATCATGTGTGGCATAATTTAACTCGTGAGGCTTAAGTTGTCGTGAAGCATCTGAAACAACTCTTCCTTCCTGCATAAGCACTGCTCCAAGTCCTCGGCGTGAAGCGCCGCAATACACCTCATAATCCTTGGTCTGATCCGGCAATATTAACACTGGTGAGGTAACCAATCTTTTCTTCAACTCCTGAAAACTTGCCTCGCAGTCCTCAGTCCATATAAATTTGTTATCCTTCTTCAACAATTCTGTCATAGGCTTTGCAATCCTTGAGAAATTCTCAATGAATCTTGGTAGTATCCTGCGAGTCCAAGCAAACTCGAATCTCTCCAACTGTCGTTGGTGCTTCCCATTTGGTTCGGTTTCAACCTTCGTGGGGTCAACTGCTATTCCTTCTCCGGATATAACATGTCCAAGAAATCCAACTTCCTTTAGCCAAAACTCACATGTGCTGAACTTGGCATATAAGCTGGTGTTCCTTAGTTTCTCTAAAACCAATCATAAATGTTCCTTGTGTTCCTCTTCATCCTTGAGAAAATCAAAATGTCATCAATGAACACCACGCGAACTTATCCAAAAACTCCATAAACACTTTGTTCATCAGGTTCATGAAATAGGCTGGTGCGTTAGTCAGTCCAAATGACATAACGGTATACTCATACAGTCCATATCTCGTGGTAAACGCTGTCTTGGGTATGTCCTGCTCCCGAATCTTTAACTGATGGTACCCTGATCGCAAATTGATCTTGGAAAACACTTTAGCTCCCTGCAAGCGATCAAACAGATCATTTATCATTGGTAGTGGGTACTTGTTCTTGATTGTTACTTCATTCAATCCACGATAATCAACAACCATTCTTAGGGATCCATCTTTCTTCTCCACTAACAGTACGGGTGATCCCCAAGGTGAAGAACTTGGGCGAATAAAACCTTTGTCCAACAATTCCTTAATCTGCTTCTTGATTTCCGCCAAATCCTGTGCGGGCATCCTGTATGGTCGCTTTGATATTGGTCCTGTTCCTGGTAACAGCTCAATCAAAAACTCAATGTCTCTATCCGGTGGCATTCCTGGCAACTCTTCCGGAAATACATCAGGATAATCCTTCACCATTGGTACTTCTTCCTGCACCACTCCTGATAAGCAATTTACTTGCGTTCTCCTTGGCTCGTGTTGTGATACGTACTTGATCCTTCTTCCTTCTGGGGTGGTGAGCAAAATTGACTTTGTGGTGCAATCTATGTTCCCTCCATACTTTGATAACCAATCCATGCCTAATATCACATCCAATCCTTGGGATTCCAGAACTATTAGGTCTGAGGGGAAAACATAATGTCCAATCCTTAATGGCAGTCGATCACACCATTTACTAGCCATGTATTCTGCTCCGGGTGAGGTTACTAGCATGGGTGACCTAAGGGCTTGGGTCAGTAATTTGTACTTATCCACAAATCCCTTTGATATGTATGAATGCGATGCACCAAGATCGAAAAGAACAACTGCATAAATGACTTAACCAAAAACTTACCGATTCTTGCATCGGGCTGATCTTCAACCTCCTCCACATCAATGTGGTTCACCCATCCCCTGTTGAAAGGGTTGGGCTTCTTTCGAGCTTCCATTGCCATTTCCATTCTCGCCTTACGGACAGTCATTTGCATAATGCCCGATCTTGCGGCACTTAAAGCAAGTAATGTGACTCAGTCTACCTTGGATGGTGTTGACGGGTTGGTGCGATTCTGTCCATTGCTTCCTCCATTCCGTTCCCATTCTTGGTGCCATTATGGTTATCGAATTACCTCCTCCATGGGTATCTGAAACTGAATTCCTGATTTGGGGTATAACGAGGCTTCTGCTGAGCTCGAGTTATACTTTCCTGTCCATACTTCCGCTTGCAGTTCTCAATTTTCTGCTGCTTTCCTTCAATCATGAGGGCTCGGTCTACCAACTCCTGGTAGTTGTTGGAACTTGCTACCATTAACGGCATGATGAACTCATCATTCAGTCCTTCTAGAAACTTCTCTGTTTAGCAGCGTCAGTAGCAACATCATCGGGGCATAACGTGCTAACTTACTAAAATCATCCACATCTTCGCCAGATCCTTCCTCCTTGGCGTAAGTTGCGAAACTCACGCTTCTTCATGGCCATGGCTCCTGCTGAAACATGGGCGGTCTGAAAAGCTTCTGAAACTGATCCCATGTGGCGGTGTCTCACGGGTAAGTGGCTGTAAAATTCTCCCACCATGCTTTGCTGCGGGTCCTTCAAGCTGGTGTGCGGCAAACTTCACTCTTTCTCCATCATGCATCCTGCAGTGGTCAACTCCTTCCTATCTTGCGGAGCCAATCATCTGCTACAATCGGCTCGGTGCTCTTTGGAATACACCGACGGATTCAGTCTAAGGAAGCGAGTCAAGTGATCCGGTGGTGGTGGTGGTGGTGGGTTGTTGTTGTTGTTGTTGTTGTTGCCAGTTACGCACCAATGTTTGAATCAAGGTGTTCTCGCTGCTGAATCAATTGGGTGATCTCT